>JAVKLA010000047.1:18737054-18780503 GCA_034782735.1 Sagittarius serpentarius | reverse complement strand
TTACAAAAATTTCTTCAGATCCCACATCGAGCAGCAGCCGCCGCAGCAGAGCCCCGGGCGCTGATGGAGCAATGGGTGGGAAGCGGGAAACCGGCACCACAAGCGAAAACTTTTCATCTGACTAACTTTTCGCTTCCCTTCTAACGCTCTCCCCTCTCCTCCCTCCGGCTTCTTACCCCTCCTCTGGGCTATGCTTCATTTTTCCACCGTGTCTCGCCCCCCTCTCAGCCCTCCCTCCACCTTTCTCCTTGCCGCCTTCTCTCTCGCTCGCTCCAGCGGCGCCTGGAGCTGATAAGGAAGAGGAGAAGCAGTGGGAGAGACTGCAGCCGCTGCGAGGAGGAACCGGGCAGAGGAGCGGCAAGGGGAAAGGGGGAAGAGGGAGGCAGAGAGGGGCGGCCGGCGGGCGGCCCCCGGCCCCTGCGGCGCGGCAGCCCCGGCTCCGCTCCCGGCGGCGCTGCGCGGGGAGGACGCCCGGCGGAGGGGCTGCCCTGCAGCGCCGGGGGACGCGGGCTCCCGTGCCCCTCCGGCGCTGGCCCTGGCCCTGTAAATATTTCCTGGAGTCCTGGAGAGAGGCCCGGGGGGGCGTCGGCGGGGCTGCCCCGCTGCTCTCCTGTGTTCCCTAACGCCTTCAAGGGCACCTACTGCCTCTGCTTCAGCTGTAGCTGCTCTCCGTTTTCCTCAGGAGGAAAAAAAACCTCACCAAACCAAAGCCGTAGTTGGGTATGAAACATTACATGCCTGTCCCTTGCTAGTGACCTTTGACTATCTGGGGATATTGAGGAATAACGTGTTGTTTAAGGACAGCCGAGCTGTGAGGAGCGCGGTCGCCCAGGCAAGATCTGAGCTTTGCTGTGGTAAGGTTTAATGAGCTAGGCAGTTAACAGACAGGGCTTTGGTAAAAATAGCAGTGTCTGCTGCCCTTGAAACAATTGGTACCGCTAGCCCTTCTTGTGAAGAGCTGCAGCATGTTACTGCCACGGCCCTTGTCAAATCTTACCTATCTCTTCTTGCATACTTCTTCTAATACGTAGGCTGGCATCTGCATTTCTGCCCTTGAAGTCAGGCATCCGGGCATGATACTTGAATTTTCAGTTTTCAAAGCAATGCCATTGATTGACGTAATAATAACGTCCTTTCATTAGTATCTTGTATCTGCACATTAGTTCTGCGGAGTGCACTGAAGAAAAAAAGAAAAACGCCCGCTTCTTTTTTTTTCCCAGAAAAAAAACAAAGTAAAAGTTGTAAAACTTTTTTATTTGCTTGCTGATAAAGTGGGAGGAAAATACTCTCTTAACATCACTTGTTGTATTATATCTTGCTCTTGGGAGCTTGCAGGAAGATGACAAAGGGCTGTGTGTGCCCTTAGATTTAAGGATATCCAAAAGCCCATAAAAGTATTTCAGAGAAAAGCTCTTGGAGCAGACAGAAGTTTTGCATTTGTAGAACGGTTTCTCGCATAATAGTTGCCAAGGATACAGCATCCAGTGAGCAGAGCTCTGCCTAATGCACAAAACCTTTGGAAGCTCTTGGTGTGCTGGGTCAATTCTGTTTTCATGTGCTCAGTCGTCCCCAATTCAGAGACTGGTCCCATTGTTTTCAAGGGACGCTTTTTTTGGAGTCAGAGCTAATTAAAAGAAGGGCTGGATGGATTCTGACACCTTATGAAATAAATAAAAAGATAATTTAAATCTGGATTTACAGTTAATTCAACCTCATTTTCAAGGGTATTCCACTGTTTTGTGTTTTGCTTTTACGCTTTGAATACTGTCCTGGCATTTTTTTAATAACCCTCTACTAACCAACCCCACCCCTTCCCGGTTTAGTGTCTTAGGAGCCACGCAAAATCCATGGCCACTTCTACATGTTTAACTCCTGCCCCTTGTTTCAGCGTGGAGCATGTTTCTCAAGTTCAGTTAATGTTTGGAAACTGGACTTGCAGACTGTGGATGAAAGATGGCCTAAATCTCTAGAGGTGCTGTAAACCCGGCTCTTGAAAGATAGCTACGCTGCTAAAGGCAAGTCCTGGCCCTGTGACTTGTTAATCTGAGGTTTTGACTCTTGCAAACATTTGGTTCCTGCTGTTGTAATGAGGTGGCCAGGGCCACTGAAATCTGCTTACATGGTTACAGTTACCTTTGTGTTTGCAGAACCAGGGCCTGTTTCCAGAGTAGCTTAATTACCTCTTGGCCTTCTCTAGTTTCTACAAAGAACAAGGAAAAAAAAAGGTTGATTAGACTTGTTTACCTTTACTAGTTATACCAAAAGCTTAGTTCTTTGTGTACACTTGCAGTTACTGCAACCTTTCTGTGTTTGGCATTACATTTGTGTATGTGTGATTTTGTAGAACCAACTGATTTGTGTTGCTTTTTAAGGACGGGCTTTCCATTTTCTTTTTTGGAGGTGGGTATATTCTTTCTGCAGCTTTTCCTCGTGACTGTATTTGCCTGATCTTCAGAAGATCACCACATTTGTTGACCAAGAAGGATTTTGCTCCATTTCTCCCAGAGATCAGGACAAACGTTGTGATCTTGGGGGAACGCAGCTGTCAAAGCAGAGCATAGGTTGAAATTCAGGTGTTCATGTTGACACATTTGAGGCTTGACTGATTAATTACTTTGAAAATTAGTGAGCTAATGGATTGATGGTCCACGTAGTGTCTTGATGGTGACGGGAGTAAAATATCTTGAAACAGATTTAGGAGTTTATAGCTCAAATACATAGTAATGCTGATGTCTAAATCATTCCTGAAATCTTATAAACTGTTGGCCTTTTTGCCAGCGAGTTCGAATGATCAGTGCTAGTTTCTTTCATCAGTTTTTAAGTTATCGTCTTTTGACTTGGATGAATATTATTTGCTGAACAGAAGTGCCAACTTGCTGCCTTCAAATCACCAGCTGGTTTGTGCATCTCCTCGCAGACCATGTTTTGCTGTGGGATGTACTTGAGGGAGTGAAGTCAGTAGCAGGAATCCAGCTCACTTCAGTGGGTGTCAGATTTCATCATTGCTGAGTTGAAATTTGTAGTGATTATGGTATTTTTGTAGTTAATAAAATAACTTTTATATTGCAAGTCATTGTAAGTTAAATATTATAAACAATTATTAAGAAAACCATTTAAAACTCAAATGAAAAATGTTTTGACATTCTGACCTGTCATAGTATGTTTGTTAGTAGCTTTTTTGTAACCAGCAAGTGTTATAGTTTGACTCCAAAGGGCAGCATTTCTTTAGTCCAGTTCTTTGGAAGTACAACTTTTGATTTCATATGTTGTTTTTGCTACTTTTTCTCTTTAAAATTACAAGTATACTTGGGTGTGGATGCAAGTCTAGATCTATAAAGTCTTCTGAGTGGCAATGTTTTTAGATCCTCGTGGAGGAGCGCAGTGAAGTTAGGTGATGGAGTTCCATGAATACTGGCTAGGATGGGCTCTACTGCCCTGAATGCATCAAGTATCTGGATGGGGGGGGGGGGGGGGCACCTAAACTGGTTGACAGGGAAAACTGAGAAGAAAGGTGTCTGCAATCCTTCTTTCACTTGGAATTAGGTGCCTAATTGTAACCTTCTCCCTTACCTGTTTTCCCCTGCTTCTCTCTGTGCACGTACCTTTCCCTGCAGCCATATTCTCTGGATAAAGCAGCTTACTGTACCTTGGGTTGTGCTCAGTTCTGCCTTGTCTGTGCAGCAGGCATGCCTGGTGCACGTGTGCTGAACTGAACCCCACGGGGCAGGGCACTGCCGTCAGGAATGCTTGCTTTGGGTATCCCCTGGGGTTTCAGGTGCCCTGGTGCCAGGTGATGACACACCATCTTAGTTGCCAATGCAATGAAGTACCACAGATTCTGTTATGGTATTTTTAGCCACATCTACAAATTCTTGCTGAGTAACTAAGCCACATTGCAGAGCTTTTTTGGGTTGCTTACATTGATTTGGTTGGCCAAGGTGCCATTTTGGATTTGGCTTTTGCTGCTTTGTTTCTGAGGATTTTAGGTCTCTCTTACTGTCCATTGTATGAATGCGAACTGGCTCTAGTCTGGACTCTGAATTCAGATGTCCCTTTTGCCCATTTCTGCAAAATTTCTTGGGAAAATTCACAACTGGATCTAAATTTGTGGCTCAGGCCCAGTGCCAATAATGCTCTTTGAATCTAATTTGGTACTTTGGGTTTGTTGGTTTTGAATTGCTTTGAGTTACTTGATACTTCTGACTTGCTGACACAGGGCCATTCAGGAGAGTGGATATATATACATGGCCCATGTCAAGTGTTGTGCTTTTTTTAGAGATCTTCTTCATTATAATTTACTTACTCATATAATTACAGCATGCTAAGTATGTTGCCATATTCTGTTTTCACATCCCACAATACTGTTCAGTGTTGGGGCAGCTCTGTAAGAAATACATGTTTACAATAATATAGGAAAACACACTGTCTAATTTATCAAGAAAATGTAATTGCCGTACTTTGTGTGATAATGGAAAACCAAAAAAGTCTCACACCGCATATGGTGTACGGGTGGAAAGGGGAGATACATTGCTATAAGGATAGTTGTTTTGACCTCCTGTTCCCTCTGAGAAGACTGGAGGCAACTTCTGTGTTTAAATCTCTTCCAATAATTTGTAATTAGGAACAGTGTCATTCAGAAAAACAGTGGTATAAGCAAGTAAATCCAATGAGCACTAGGGGGATTCAGGAGTTTCATTCATAAAGAAACCATCCAGATTTCCGTCTTCAGCTGCTGTGATTTAGCCCTAGATTAAAGCCAGGGCTGACTCTGGGGCATGGTGTGATGTAAACTGATAGCAGAGGCTGTTCCACGAGGTTGTGTCCTGGCATGGAGCTCAGCTCTGGCACTGAACTTGGTGCCGGGCTATATGCTGGTATCAGCCTCAGGTTTTCTGCTCTCAGAAAACCTACCAACTGACTCCTTTTCCTTGGGTTTCCTTGAAGCACGGTGGCATTAAGAAATGCCTTGGTGCACAGAGGCTAGGCAGAAGCAGAAGAGAGGATGGTTTGGATCCTGATCCTGCTGGAGGTAGTGGTAAATAGAGCAGCTGTTCTCTGAAGAAAGCATTTTTGTGTTAATTGTTATGCTTTTCACAGGAGCTGAAGAAAGAGGATGGAAACTGGAATATCATTGTTGTCCCACAGAAAATGAACCCATGGGCAGTGGAAACTGGCTGCTATCTTCTGCAAGTGTTGCTGCTGAGGACTGGGGAGTATTTTAGTTGAGGGCTGTCAAGACGTCTAGGTCTTTCATGTTCTCCCCGAGGCAGGTGGACATCAGCCCTTTCTCATCCTTCAAGAGAAGAGGGGATTTAGCACAATGGTTATTTCCAACAGGTTTCCAAAGTGTTCTGGATCTAGCCAAGTATTTCTGGAGCTGACAAAATCCTGTGCTTCAAGAGATTGACCCTGTAGTGGTCGTGTGTGCTTGAATTTTCTAGTGAAGTATTTATGAGGGCAGGGGTGGTAGGATCCAGCTCTGTCTTCTGACTTGAAAGCACAAGCTGCATCAGAGTCCTGTGTGAAACACACTCTTCTGCGGCAGTATAAACAGCTGCCCAAAAGCATAACCGTTAAAAGCTGCTTAGTGTCCAGCAGCTTATTGTCTTCTGCAGTGTGGGAGCAGAGATACCTGTACAGCAGATACAAAGTGACTGTCAAATGCTCAGCTTTATCTCCGGCTGTTTAACATAAGAGGTCTTTGAAGTTCTTGCAAGGTTTCTGACAAGTTATAGTTCAGTTCAGTTGTTTGAGCTGGGCTTAAAAGCGGTATTGTAAAAGCAGGGGAGCAGACCTATCCCAGAGATCTGATTCCTGAATTTGACATTTCTCTCTTGCAAGTCTCTCAGTTTGGCTGCTCATAGCTCAAGAGTCTTTGTAGAGTTCGGTGTCAAGAATGATGGGAATGAGCATGCCGGGTAGTTCTCAGGGTACCACTAAATCTTGAAATCACAGATTGGTCAGATGCAGCCTCTGGAAACTTGCATCACCGTGTGTTTACTGGAGGTTTGTAATCAAAGGAGATGAATAGGAAGAAGTTAGACCTTGCTGTTACCATACTCCAAGTCTTGCACTTGCAGTTACAAATTTTGATGTTTTCTTTCAAAACCAGTTGTAGATACCTCCTTTCTTCCAAATTCTTCCAAAATTGTTGTATGAAGATTGTTAAGGGCTTCAGTTAGCAAGAGACTAAGATGACTTCAGTCTGTATCTATGTTGGTGGAGGAATGGTCAAAGATGGTCAAAGACCTGGCATGTTGCAGTCTCCTGTTCTTATCATGTTGTCCCAAGTAAGAACAAAGGTTCTAAAAACTTTGAGGAGGAGTTTTCTTTTTCTGGTGCTTGCACAGCCAGCCTACCTCGACAGTAATTAGGTTCTAAATGAGAGTCCTGTTTCTTTATGTTTGATCTCGCTCACTGGGTTGTGAGGATGAGTATTACAACCCTTGTGCAACTGTATGCAATGCAGTCAGGCTGTAAGTCGCCCATCCATCACAATATCACCTATGACAATGCTACCTGGTTTTACAGTCCACTTCTCTGACCGGAATTCAGTCAGGACAGGTTGGTACCTCTACTCTTTCAAAAAGTGTCACGTCTTTTTTGGTGACCCTGAGTGGTCTGGGCTGGGGCTATACACAGTGCTTCAGTACTCATGTGCTAAGATATTACTTCATTACCAGCTCAGAGGAAAGAGTGCCAGCTACTACACCTCTGTCATCACTTTCCATACCACCTGGATTGCATTATATTAATATTAACTTTATATTGTATTACAGTTGTTAATAAGACGGCAAGGAATGTTGTTACATATTTTTAGCAGAGGAACAAGTTGGGACAAAAGTAGCAGTGAGCTTTCCAGTAGGCCTGGCTACCTAGAAACATCTGCAACCATCTGGCATATGAAACTATTGAAGTAAAGGTGAGACAGACTTGAACGTTCACTTTCCACATGTCATCAGCTTAACACATATATGTTAAAAAAATGCATTGCAGTTTACAGTTCCAAAGACTTACAAAGAAGTAATTCTGTCATTCCCAGCATTTTAAGAATGCTTTAAAAAAAGAAAAAGGCTTAGCCCTTTTCCTTAACTTTCAGTATGACTACTTGACCTTAGTAGTCATACTTCTAAACTGACCCTTTATCCATTTTGTTAGTAGGATATTTATTTGAATTACGAAGTCCTGGAAAATTGCTAATTTTGATCCTGGATGCCTAGTCACTATTGCTAAACAAGGGCAATGCGTTATTATTAATCTTTTGGTCATATTGGTCATCTTTTTACATGGTAGTGCTCAGTAGGCTGAATAGCAAAGAGTGGGGTCACTGGAAAAGCAGCTTCATCTCCTTTCACTTGTGTTATAGAGTGGTTTTTAAGGCAAAGAAAATGAGACTTGGACAGTGTTGCCTTGTGTCTACTAACTCTTGATATCAGGAAGATGAGAAAAAGCTGCATAAATAAACAAGTTTGATAAAAAGTCAATTCAGGTACGTGTGATTACATGCAGTAGTGGACAGGTGTGTATGGTTTGAAGCTTTATGATTGTCAGCCACAAAAATAGTAAGCTGTGTCTTGTGCTTTGTGTAAACCAGTTGTATTGCTTTAACTCTATTGATACAGATAAAGCAGTACAATTTTCCTTTTGTACATAGCATGCATGATTATATTGGAATGAAGTGCACTTACAGATAGCTTGTATTTCCCTATTTAGGAAAGAAAGAAAGTTATGCCTTTGTCTTGGTTTCTGTGCTACCTTCTGCTTTTAGAAATTACAGACTATGCCACTTAGAATTGTAAGTAACATTGATACTGATTTAAAAATAAAAATACAAGACATTTCAGTGCTGTTCTTTGAAGCTAGTTGCCTCAGATTTACTAATGAGCCCTTTAACCTTTGTAAGTAAAATTGAGAAAATAAGTATTTTCTTTAGAATTGTAAATATAACAGCTTTAGAGTTAAAGTAGCTGCTTCAGCTGCTGGTGAGCTGCCTGGGGATTTTGTGTCTAGCTTTTTCTGATGGCTCTCTTATCAGCAAGGAGAAGATGAAGTTCCTGGCCTCTCTCGGGGTGGGGGCTGCTCAGCATGTTTGTTGTGAACCACCTAGCATGATTTGGGGGCTGGCAAAGGTGGCAGCTGTAGCTCTCATAGCTGTGCCAGCAAGGTTGTTCATCCCAGGGTCATATGCAAGGTAAGGCCTGCTGAAAAAGCACATGCTGTCTGTTTTCTTACTTCATTACTACAAGACTATTTTACAGCAAGGTTTGCAAAGAAAGAGTGTAATAGCAGGGCGTGCAATCAGGACACCACCAGGGATCTCATCTGTGCTAGTGAAATGCCAAATGGGGACTTGTGCCTGCTTTTTGTCAGGGTGGAACAAAAGTTCTGAATTTTCTCCAAAGCACCAGTGATGACCCCATTCTAGCTGTGGGGCAGACATAGACTTCTAGCACTTGGAAACACTTGGCATTTTATGGGAAGTGGAGAAATCAAAAGAGCTTCGTATCTACCCTCCGTTTATTACCATACTCCAGCAGCTGTCCCTAGAGCCTGGCTTTTGGCTCCACATGCAGAGGTGGTTTTTTTTTTTTTTTTTTTGTGTTTTTGTTTTTTCCTTCTTCATCTCTAGTGGTGTGAGGAAGTTGGCTTGCAAAACTCTGGAGTCCTCTGCTGTCTTTATGGGAGATCTTGGTGTTGGGGGGAAACTCTCCGAGGTTTGCCAGGCAGAGAATTAAGGATACCTGTTGAGCTTTATTCTTTGCACCTGAGAGGTGTAGCAGTCCTGCAGGGCCTGAGCAATTAAAGGTGATGAGCAGCTGGAGAAGAAGGAATAAGCAGGAATAAGCAACAAGGGGGAGAAAGTGGTGCCATTTCCTGTGACACTTGGAAGAAAGGGGAGATTCTTGAAACTGTGAGGTTTGTTTGTCCTCCCCTGTCTCACAGGCAGCGAGGACCTCTGTGGCTGACCATTGCCTATCAAAAGTAAGTGAATTTGTAGGATTCTCTGTGTGTTTTGTTGTAGGTTTTTTGTTTTGTTTTAAACTTGGTGCCTTTCAAAAGGGTGCAAGGACTGAGAAGCCTGATAGTAGTGAGTGCCAAGGAGAGCAGGTGAGCTGCAGACTTACCTGTGTCTGTCTATGAAAGTGTGTTAGTCCTAAGGCTAGTGCCTTCAGAATTTCAAGAGCTTCCCTCATGAGGCACATTTCATCTAACTCCTTTAGGCCTATTTATAGGAAACTGTAATGTGATTTGAAAATGGGCGTTTTTTGAAGAACTGTGTGCCTGAGGAAGAAAAGGCAAATTACGCTATTTGTGCTCTTCAATCTCTATGTGTGTTTCTTCCTTGTTTTCATCATTCTTTCAAGTACTCTGTATCATGCTACCAGTTGAGTCAAGCTTCTCTTACAAATGCAGAAGGTCTGTAACTCTCCAGTGACCACAAGTAAGGTAGGCAGGGTTTATTCACAAAAAGCAGGGGTATAAGTAAAACACGGTATTTTATTTCAGACAGACATGACTGATTTAACCTGTGTTACTATTCTAAATGATTAATGTATTGCAATGATCGTTTCTGGTCACAGTTGAAGGACTCTCATTTTACTGTGATTTTTTTTGTTCTGGTTTGATTATTATACATGAGACATTTTAGCTTGTGACTGTACAAG
Source organism: Sagittarius serpentarius (assembly GCA_034782735.1). NCBI lineage: Eukaryota > Metazoa > Chordata > Aves > Accipitriformes > Sagittariidae > Sagittarius > Sagittarius serpentarius. The sequence goes on along the minus strand of JAVKLA010000047.1, from coordinate 18,770,838 downwards.
GCAGAAATAAGTGCAACTCTTCTGGATTTAGTATGTACTGTTTTGTTTGCCTGTGACCAAGCATTCCCTTCCTGTCTTATACAGCCTTCATTTTATATTGTAATACGTTATGCTTGCTTGTTTATGTCCCCTTTCCACTTTTTTGAGCAGAAGTGTGCTTAAATTATTGAAAGTAATGCATTTAGATTTGTTATACTTGCTGTGTAGATGGTAACATGTTCTTGTTTAGATGCTGAGTTCAATTGTTGCTTTTTTTAGCCTAATTAAAAACTTAACTTGTCTGCAGTGTTGTTTCAGCTACTACTGCATGGTCGTTTTACTGGGTGTTATTCTGCCTTATTGTGTGTATTACTGTAGTTAAGCTTCTTCTAGACTGAATTTTAACTTAAGAAGGGACATGATGAAGCTTCTGATGAAGCTGAATATTGTGGGGGGAAGTAGTGGAAGAGAATCCTGATCATTTAGAATGTAAAGGGCTATCGTTTCTGACACTCCAGCTGTGTTTCTCAGTTCAGATGCTACTTAATTAAGCTTTCAGGTTTCCTATCTTCTCGATGGACTTTTTTTCTTGGTTTTGAAATGTGGATGAAAGAAGCTACCACAGTTACAAATGCGAATTAATGCTAAGCCTGTGAGTTTCTGAACTTACCATTCAGATTCTTGGAGTTCAGTTTTTCTGGTGCTTTTATTTTACTTGCTAAAGAGGAGTAATCAGCACTCAAAAAAGTGCCCTTCGGAGAAACAGCCACCTGTAGTAAGTTTGAAATGTGGGAATAGTTGAAAAGTTGAAATAATGGAGAGAATTATCTCAAGACGCAGATAGTCTTTCTTTGCTAATTAGATATTCCTTAATTTGTATGTATGTTGAGCTTGAAAGTCTTCAGAACATGTATGTGTTCCTTGTAGTCCTTCTCTCTCGTCAAGGGGTTTGAAGGAAGCGTCTCCTAATGTTCATCTGTACAAAGACAAAGAGAAGGAGAATACTGTTTAGGCTGGTTTTCAGAGGCTTTATCAAAAAAAGGTTAATGGTCCTGGAAAACTGGTAATGAAACACAGCCTTACTCTTCCTCACATCATTGATTAGTATTCAGCTCCAGTTTTAGTGTATGAAAGTCATTACTGTTTGATAGATCACTTAACTATATCCTAGAGGACATTGTGGTGTCACTTTTTTTTTGTTTTGATATTCTCAAAACATTAGGTCCTAAGTCTGAAGCTGTCTGTTACATAGCAAGATTATTTCTTTCAAAAAAAATCTGTATAGTTGCAGGGGAAAAGCCTGAAAATGTGACTCCTGAAGGTTAAAAAGACAGCAAAAGCTTAACATTTTTTTAATTAAGAGCTAAGACTTGAATGTATAAAAACTTCTTGGCTTGAAGAAAATAATAAAAAAATAATTTTTTTCAGTGTAACAAAAGACAGGTATTTAAAAACATCCTTGCAAATGCTGTTTCAAAACAGGTCCTGTAACTGCTACCTCAGCACAGAAGTTCAGGAGCATGCAGGGTGAGGACTGAGTTGTCTCCTCACTGGCAGTATTTTCAGGGCAGGATTGAAGTGGGCTGCTTTAGTGTTGACAAAGCTAAGTCATCTGAACAGCTGCCAGTGAAGGTAAAAGGATACTGATTTTCAACGTTGCCAAAACGTTGTCTGTCTTTCATGAGTGCTAAATCATATTGAAAGGAATTGGAGTAAAACTGTCATTTGTTTTAATGTTTTCCTTTGTGGACCATTAATTGAGATGGGCGAGATGCAAGCGTATGCTCTGCCAATAAAGACATCCGCTAGCACAGAGCAACTGTCTAAGTGCTACTCCTCCCAATGTTGACTCCAGTTTACCATCACGTTCTCTCAACATGTTTCAACATGTAATTGCATTGGCCTATATACAGTACTGTGGCTGTCTTGGGCTTTAATCCTAGCTGTTGTGAGAGTGCTGATTGAATTGCAGGCTAAAAATAGACTTTACTCAGACATGCTGTATGCTATCAGTTGTGCTCTGCTTTGGCAGTTTGTTGGTAACATGACATAATTAAAAGTTGACAAAGGCAATAGGCAGAATGCTGTCCAGTGACTTCTAGGATTTTATCTTGGACAAGGTATTTTCTTAACTTGATGAAGTTGGCTAGTATGGTTACACCTCAAATAAGTGACCTACTGCATTAAATTATTTGATAGTTCTGGTAGGCTGCTGAAAGAATGCTCTTGCCTTAAAACCATTCTTTAGACTGATGTTGCTTCTGTGGGAAAGTCACTGGTAGCAGCCCATAGCATTTGGAAATCATTATAGCTAGGTGTGATTTGAGTGACAAAAAGGAGATTAGAAATATTTTTCAGCAAAGTGTAAGTTAAGCTATATTTACTTCCTTTATGTTATGGTTTGTCACTGATACTCCAGCAAATATTCCAGGAAGATATATGCAGCTGACGAGGGGAGAATAGCTGCTATCTCATGAGTAGTCATCAGCTAGTGTTATTTTAAGAAGTTTCAAGGGAGATTGATTAAAATTATGCTAATGTTCTTCGTCCAACAAATTAGATTTCTTGAAATAAAAACAATAGTCTAAATCTGAGATAATTAAGTGCCAACTCATAAGATATAGTTTGAAGAAATATTAAAACAAACCCCCCATTTTTCCTCAGTGAATTCTTCTGAAGGAAGCGGCGTGGGTACAGGCTGCCAAGTACTCAGTCTCTGTGTTTAGATGTTAAAATCAGGGAAGGGAAAATAAATTACAAATTATTACTGTAAAAACATTACTTTCTTGGATGATTGTGTGTATATGTAGATGCAGTCAAAGCAATGTTATACCTGCCTCTGTTTTCTCATGTTGGTTATTTGTCCGTTTCTTCTAAATAAGTTGATTCAAGACTGAAGTGTGTTCTGTGGGTGAGTCATAGGAGGTTAATACTGAAGTTGAAGTCACGCCTGCATGTTACTTTTTAACAGGCTGGCTGTTTTAAAATAAGTGACTGATCTCATGCTGTATTTCCATGTGGCTACGAATAATTTCTATGGTTTAAGTTATTTCTGAAAGCAGATTCCTAAGAGAACCAAAGGCTGATGGAGTTGGGGTGATTGTAGATGAGAAGAAAAAAAGAGGGAAGGTCTATAAAAGTTTTCTTGGCCCAGAAACAGGAATACAATCATGAGCAGGTTGTTAGCCAAATTTAGTATCTCTTGTAGGCTGCACTTTGTCAGCTGTAACTTTGTGAATTGGTGTTATGTCAAGACATTTTGCAGGAGAATCTATTCTAGAAAACGGAAACCCCTGTTTATTTTCAGATATCTCTGTTAAATATTGATAGGATTTGTTCTGAGAAATTGTAATTAGCTGTTTGGGGAAGTATATGAGTGATTTGGCATACGTTTTCTTACCATAGCCAGTATACTTGTGTAACCTTGTGCCTGTCCTGCCAGGGAATTTGTCTCTCATATTTGCTGTTGCAGTGGAACCTATTTTGGCTTGATTGTAAAGCTGTCACCAGTGGGCAGTGACCTGAGTGGTGCTCATATAAGTGTCCATCTTTGAGCTACTAATAGAAATGGAAAAACCTATTTATGTAATCAGATGCTATTGAAGCTAATTACTGTGTTTAGTTTGTTTTTGTTACGGAGAAAGGACGTGAGTGCAAATCCCCAGTCACAGAATGTTTATACAAACACATTGAGGTGTTTGGGCAATTTCAAAGGCCTGTGTAGGGAAGCAATGTTTGTGCCATCTCTCATTCTTCTTACCCTTCCCCTTGCTGTTTTTCAGTATTGTAGCCCACGCTGTAGCAGGAGGCGCAAGCTCAGTTTACAAGTGATGGTGGTTTGCAGGTCACTGTGAGTCAGCCTCCTTGAGGAGACAGATTTTGGCCACTGATGATAACTACTTCATTACTCTTGATGGATGAAACCATGGTGATGGGTATTTTGTGCACAGGACAACTGTCTGAAGTAACCACCGACTGCTTCTTTCTTCCACTGTAGGTAACAGTGGAAGAAAACTAGCCTGGAGAGAGGCTGTAGTTTTTCAAGAAAAGTGCTTACTTAAAACCTGGAAATAATACTGTAATTTCTTGATTCTGAGGAGCAATTTCTGGAGGGCTGTCTATGAAAAGGGTGTTGCTGTAACCTGCAGTGCTAACAAAAAGATAAGCTAGTAATGAATACACATTTAAGCTGTGTGTTACAACCCAGTATCGAAAGCCTTGTGTACTCATGCCGATATTTCTTAGTTACAGTTGGGAGACATGCACTGTTAGGTGCAGAGATGCTTGCACTGGGTAGCATAAATCTGACTTTTGTAGCTTTTTGACATCACTGAGTGAAGAGCTTCTGTTTGAAGCTGAGGAGGGTTAAAGCTTTGAGGCCCTTATACACAGATGAATAGAACTGGTATTGCTACTACATTAGTGCAAAAGGAAAAAACAAACAAAATCCGTGTAATACAAAGCTCGCCTTGCCCTTGGATGCACACGTGCATTTGTGGCAGAATGGGGAACGCAAAATAAACATTCTCTTTCCTGTATTAACTCTTGGACAATAGCCGTTCCTTCTTCCCAGAAACACAGGAGGTTTTGGAGCGTGGGCTGTCAGCTCTTTGGGCACAGGTGGGTGGGTGGAGGAGAGCGGCGCCTGGGATTCCAGGAGAAGCTCATCAGTGGAATGTCTCCTAATGGCAAAATTGGCGTGAAGTTTAAATACCAGTGTTGCTGCTGGCAGATTTTAGAGTTAATGTTTTGTTGATGCATTTCTCCTTTGGGTGTTATATTGTGCCTTTAGCATAGTCTCCTAAAGCTGTACAAAGCAAAAACAAAGTACTAAGCTGATGAGCAAGCTTTTATTGGCACCTTGTTTTATTCTTGTCCAGGAGAAAATAGGTTTGTACTTACTCTGCTATTTTATGATTTGGGGGCAGGGGAATTATTTTACTGACTTTAAATTCTTCAAGCTTCTGTAAGTGAAAATAAGGTTAAAGAAGTATGTCTTTTGCTTGTAACAAAAAATATTCTTTCCAGCTTCCATGAAATAAGTGTTATACCTGAGCCAGTCCCTGAGAAAACTTTCACAACTCATTTCACACAAGAATTGGTATCCAGCTATTTTATTGGTCTGGAGGAAAAATACTTATGTCTCAATCTCATCAGTGTCGTAGCAGCGTTTAAATTTGCTGTGAGGAATACAGTGTCTTTTTAATGTATCTTAGATGAAACATGTTTAAATTATGACTTTAATATACTAGTCCAATGTAGTAAAAATGCCCAGTTAGTGCAATAAAACTTATCTAAATGGACTATTTTTTTCTGAAGTGTAAACCTCACATGTTTGGAAGTAGTTAGTTGTATATTTGTTGGAAAAGTTTTTGGGATGAAAGATTTTACAGAATTTGTCAAGATAGTGATGTCAATACCTGCCTAAGCAGTTGATTTAGAAATGGAGCTCTTACCAACATTTAGTCTCCTCCTTTGCCTGAAGGGACCTATATCTCCATTTCTTACCTCTCAGGAGAGGGCAGTCGCTGTTAAATGTGAGAGGACCATTCCACGTTTGTATTAAAAATAGGAATCCAATGTACAGGACAGTGGTAATGTTTGAGAATATGACACAGGCTGTGATCACCCTAGTTTTAACATGTTGAATTATATAGTTCATGCAGGGAAGGTGTTAATGAAACTTGCCTTTGGCATGTGCTTTTTTAATGGGCCTAGGAGCCTTTTAACTGTTGTGTTTCCTTTTAGAAGGGTAGTGATACTTGGAATTGTATTAATGAGTAGGAACTCAGTTTTAAAAAACAATATAAATTTTTACTATAGCAATTTAAGTCATTTAAGTTGCAAGAAAATAAAGAAGGAACATATAAATGGGAACCTAAATAAAAATACTGTATTAATCTTAACATTTGATTTAGGAACAAGATTTTTTTGAGCTACCCTCAGTTTTTGGGAGAGACCATAGTAAATGAATGATGAGAAGAGATTTGCTTGCAAAAATACTTGTTGAAGGAACACACCATGTTGGCGTACATAGTGAGAGACTTTCCTGATGTGTAAGGTGCTCTCAGTGCAAATATATTTTAGTTAATTTTAGTCTTTCTTACCACATTGTAATGGGACAGTTGTCAGAGGTGAGGATATTTTCTCCATGCTCTTGATGACACACTGCTGGCTACCAGACCTTACAATAAGTAATTTTGGTATTTTCCTGTGTCTTTCCATAGCATGGTAATGGATGACTGGTACTTGGAAGCCATTTTCCTAGATGCTTAGCTATCGCCACTGAGGTTTTTTAGATACGGGTCAGAGGAGGCATTTTTCTTGGCATTTTGATTCAGCTGAAGTGGGTGCAGTGGACTAGTGGGCCATGAGTATGGCTTTAATGTGCAGCTCAGCTGGAGTCTTGAATGTTATTTTTCCAAGAGCTCTTTATAGTGAAGCAGTGGCTTAAGCAGTAAGTTTCTGTGGTAACGTTATCCTTGTGTACATTACAGTAATTGTTTTATTATCCTAACCCAAGGTAATTATTTCAAACATATTCTAGATATTATTTGATTACTGAATGGACACTTAGTGCCTTTTGAGCACAGCTAATATGCATCCTTTATCCTGCTTTTTCTTGTGATTATGTACTTCTATTGTCTGTTACCCCTTCGTTAGTGTGCTTTGATTATGCTGTCAAATTATTCAGTCTTCATAATATAAGACTAAACAGCTTCTAGTTTGTACTTGTCTGTTGAACTTGATAGTTATGCTGCTTTTTCTCCTTCCTGGGAAAAAAATGCACCCTACTTGGTACTCAAATGGTTATTTTGTTATGAGCCACCGTTAGGCTTGTGTAACAGTCAGTCAGCAACTGCTATAGGCTTTGCATGGAATTTGTTATTTTTTTTGTTTATATTGTTTTAGGTTTGCAAGCAGATGAAATGTTACCGAAGATTATAGAGCTATATGAAGCTTGACACGTTTAAGGGTAACTCAGCAGAGTGGTTTGTAAACCAAAAGTATTCTCAGCTCAGGTTTAACCATAGACAGTAATGAATATAGATTGCTTTCTCTTAGCATCCTGTTGAGGTTTTGCCAACCACTGTCTTTTCCAGCCAAAGGAGGGTCAGCTTGTTATGATGACACTGTCATTTAGCAATCAGGGCTGGCCCTTCAGGAATGGAAACTACTGAATTACTTGATTCCAGTCTTTGGAAGACGATCATAGTGTACCAAAAAGGTCTATGACTGGGGAAAAGAATCTCTTGAATATTTTGCGTTAAATGTTCCTCAAGTGTGCCTTGTGTCACCTGATGCTGAATTCCAACCAAGGCTGTAGCGGGAGGGAAGCAGGGACGCCTGGGTCAGTCCCTGATGTGTTAGGTTTTCATTTATATTCTGAGGTGCTCTTACATGCCTTTCTGCAACATGACCCTCAGTGCCCTAAAGCCATGTAAGCTTTGTTGTTGTTTTATGGATTCAGTTTTCTGGTTTGGTGTCTCACCAAACTGAATGACTGAGAGCTGTTTCTGTCACCCTTGCTTGGACAATTGCCTTTGCTTAGCAGGCAACCCTGCCCCTCCTCCCTCCCCCCCCCCGGGCCATTAAGGTGCACAAGTATCTTTAAAATATAGACCATCTCAGTACTGGCAGGATAAAAAAGTTACTGCATATGCCCAATGGCTGAAATCTTTAACCCACTGATGCTTTAGTGCTCCAGAGGAGCCCTAGGTTTCACTGGTTGTGCTACAGGGTGGCCTCTGACCGCCTTTCCTGTGAGAACTGACCGGAGGACACTGGGGACCACATCAGGTGTTTAAACCAAAACTCAAGCTAATGAAGTGAGTCTGCTAAAATTGAAATGAATTAAAAACCACCCAAACGAAAAAGTAGGTGTTATATAGCTTGATGTGGCCTTACACCCTTGTTGTGTGTGCTATCTCCTTTCCTTTGCTGCCAGCTCTCTAGAGAGTGGCCAGCTGCTCCTTTATAGCCTGGCACAGCTTCTCACTCACAGTTTGATCATCACCTAACAGAGGTTGAGGTGGTTGCTGCTCCAGCCTCTGCCCAGGCAGCCTGTGGTAGCCTAGGGATGTGAAAGTTGCTTTTGGGACAGGGACCATCTGTGCCAGGAGCCAGTAACCTCCGGTTTTCTGACATTTTAGGTGCCTGTGGTCACAGGACATCTTTTTAGGTTGACTGTAGCAAAGGGGTAGGAAGAGGGAGGCAGGCAGAGACCAGGCAAGGTCCTGAAATTTAGGATCCAATGCCTGTGGTGGCCAGGATTGAAAACACTGTAGGAGGATTTTTGCTCCCCTGGTCTACTACAGAGAGGAAACCCAGCATTGCCAAAACTAACGGGGGGAGACTAAGGCTGGGGTTGAGAGATCCTACATAAGTTTAAATAGCAAAGCATCACTTACAGGATTTCTGTCTGTCACGTACTTGCAGCATTGCTGGCTTTTGTATGCGATGCTGAACTTTTTGTCGTGGTTCCCCTCCAGTGTAAGGACAAAGTTACCACTTATATAACTATTGCAAAGTATAGTAGAAATTGACTGCAGATCTATATTGTAGGCTGTTTACAATTCCCTACCCCAATTACTTAATAAGTTGTTTCTAAAGAAGGACTGTATTTATTCACTAGTAATCAATATTTTTGTATGGTTCTGGAAGGGCAGTCAGGACAAACAAATTGTGTGTATTAACTTTTCTATTGGTGCATAGGGCTTGCAGTTACTCATCAGTGCAATTTTTTATTATAAAAATAGTGCAATTTCATATCATAAACATTATGACTAACTGGAAAAGGAGTAAAAGAGAAATATCATAGATTTCATTCTTGTACTAAGTGTTTTGTGCCCCGATAAACATAAAATCAAGATGTTTAAATTTTTTGCTAGAACAGCTCAAGATATGATGTCTTACAATTAGTCTTTTTAAGAAAAAAAAAAGTTATCATTCTGTTAAAGATTACCTTTTCTGAATATGTTCAGGGAAAACAGCTAATTGAGACAAGAGCAAACTGCCTTCAGAGCTAAACAAAATTACATACTCTAGGCAAATCCTTGTAAACTGGATTGCCAGAGCTTTCTACTCTGCTCTGAGACACAGGAGGTATTGAAGACGACTGTGTGTGCAGATTTGTGGAAGAGCTGGGCGTATGGTGAGAATGAGCCATGATTATGATGAGATCCATCTCTCATTCCAGTGAGGGAGAACACTTACTTTTTTGTTTGCTCCCTACAAATCAGAACCTTCATCTTTTTCTGCTTGCTATTTCCCAATACATTTTTTTGGCAGTCTGAGAAATCTGTGTGCACAGAATCTGTCTGTCCCTGCAGGTGGCCATGTGGAGTCCCAGTATCTTCTTTGGGAATTGTGCCTGTATATCTGTGAGAAACGGGAGATGTTGCTGCCAGAATAATCAGACAAGAGTATGTTAAATAAACCTGTGAACCCAGTCTTGTATAGTGCTGCCCAAGATGGCAGCTGACATATTTCCTATTTAAGAAAAAGCATGTGAAACTAATTTTTCTTTCCAGCATTACTTGCATAGAATTCTTGTGCTGCTCTCTGAGGAAAAAAGTCTAAAATAAGCAAAAGACAAAGCTACAAAGAGAAGCACTGTTCCTTTCTTAGATGGGTATGTGAGCCTTTCCTCAGGTCTGAAATAGAAGTAGGAGCTCTCAGACCTGAATGTTGGGAACACTTGCTGATAGCTTAACTGGATCATGTTAACACGCTGAACAATTTGAGAGAGAAGATGGCTGATAACTGCGGTACAGAGACAATGTTAGAAAAGGTAGTTAGACCCTGTGCTGGTGGGGAGGAGGCAGCAGTTATTGCCTACAAGACATTGGAAAGTTACCTATTGATGAGGAAAAGCAGAGAGACACGACATACTGGCTACTGAAAAATCATAAACATCAGGACTTATGCATTTTATTACTTAAAAAATATTTTATTGGTTTTCACATTATTAAAGCTACAGCAAGACTGTCTACTCAAAATAGTAATTTACAAGGCTTATAGAAATGCAAACAAGCTCTCATTTTGGCATACTTCATGTAACTGCAAATAGAGAGTGTGTATTTTTTTTTATTTATATTCGTTCTGTCAAATTTTGCTTGCCTTAGTATGCCAAGCAAGGACAGAGAATATGCAAAATACTTCTAAAATGAAAGACTAGGAAGACTTAATTGCTCCTCACTCTGTTAAATTATCCTAAATCCATCTGGTGCAGTCTGCACCCATAACCTATGGATACATTTATAATAATCCCATAAGCAACTTGTTGGAAAGGAAATAATTGTGCTGTCATGTAGGAAGAGTAAGTTTGGTCTATTAGATTTCTGAGACATCTGGAAGGGCCACGAATTTCCTGATGGAAAACCTTCTCAGTGAAACATCTGGGGCTTATTTCTCTGTCTAAGCCCAAATACCCTGAAAACTGTTTGAAACATGTGTTTGAACGTAAAATCTAGCAGGACATTCACTCTACTAGCTAAGAGCAATGAAATGCTTTAGAAAAAAAGGACACAAAACCCCCACCTGAAATATCACTGCTGTAGAAATTGAAGTACCATTTTCATAAAGGGAAGAAAGAGTAGGAATGTCTTCTCATGTGTAGTTGCTCTTTGCACTGAAGTAATGCTTAGAGAAAATGTTTTGGTTGAATTTTTGGGGGTTGTTTGGTTTTTGGGGGGTTTTTTTGGTTGTTTTTGTGGAGGGGAAAAGTGTATTTTTAATTTCTTACTTTGAACCTTCTTCATGCATGACAAAAAGGTGCATTCCTCTCCTGGTTTAGGATGATTGAGTCAGCTATTCCTTGCCTGGCCAAGCTGAACAACCATAGCTGTTGTTTTCTTTTTAATTGGGCTTCACAATGGCTTTTGGATCATCGGAAACTTCCTACTACTTAGGTTGTCAGCCGTTTTCCAAACTGTGGTTCTTTGTTTTTGGCTTGTGTTTTGTTTGGGCTTTTTCCTTTGGATCACTGCCAGGATGGGCTTCAATGTTGCCTCTTGCCTTTTTTTTTAATTTATGTTTTGCTCCAGGAAGTGAAAGCTCAGCCAGAGGGACTGGAGTCCGGAGAAGCATGGGGTCTCCATGGCCACAGGGATGCCCTGGGGCTCCCAGGGTTGCCATGGCCATGCACCAACCAACTACAACAGCAAAGCGCCTGCAGAGAATTTCAAAACTCTTTCCTCTTTCATGAACTGCCTTTTGAATGCATCCCCAATGCTCAGTCCTTTTTTCCCCCCCTTTTAAATAGAGCAGGGCTATTTTATCAACAGGGGAGGGTTTGAGCACTGAAAGCCAAAACAAAAGGTTTGGGCCTTCTTGTATGTTGAAGGGACCTGTTTCTTATTTCACTGACACGCTGTTGGAGAAGATGACATCATCCCTGTGGAGCCGATAAAGTTACACTGGTGTATGCATTTTGAGATTAGAATGGCACCAAAGACCTTGATGCTTTGCAAACTGCAATTGTTTCTATACTTTTTTTTATGTAAGGGTTTTGCCTCCATCCCTTTACTGTGTAGTATGAGATGGCAGCTTAATTAAGCCAAGCTACTCTTCCCACTGTAAGAATTGCTTTCAAATTAATTGGCAAACAAAAGTACCATGAATAAAACAGAACTTTGCGCTTCGTATTTCAGAGGTTTTGATTGTAGCTCACTCTCGCTGGAGTGTGAGCTATGCAAGACGTTTGCCCATAGTGAATGAAACTGGAAGGATGAATAGCTACAGCTCCAAGGTAAAGCTTGGTTATGTTTTTGCGGTGTAATGGTGGTTAAGCTCGTACTGAAAATAAATTAGTTCTTGCTGTAATTTGTAGTAAAATCAATACTGGAGCAGGGGTGATGGCTATGCTTTTTTTCTTGAATGTGCTGTTTACTTGTGTCTGTATTTTAGGGCTTTGCTACTGGGTTTTTTAAGTAAGTGAAGAGAGAGCGTCATGGTTATAGAGGGAATATGGAACGTGAGAGGCATACCTGTCTCTCCCCCTTCCTACTAGTTGCTCAAAATGCATGCTGTTTTTATCAGAGAGGAGGGTTTTACATTTTGAGCCAGATATTTTTTTTAATGAGTTTAAAGCTACTTTGTGGAAGGGAAACCTATTTTGTTGGTTATTAGTTAACATGCTTTTTCTAGCGTAAGGTAGCATATGATTAATTTTTGTGTCAGAAGAAAGCATATACTTTTGTTTCCAGACTTTTGAGAATGCAGCAAGTACCCAAAAGACCATGTTTAGAGAGGAGGGATAAGCTTGTGACAAATGCCTTGATCTAAGACTTGGGAGAACATTTGTTCTTTCTGAATGTGTCAACAGCTTGCTATTTGACTGTGGGTTAACCACCTTAGGGTTATTCTGCTGTGGGAAGTGTAACTCTTCCCACTGCTTTAAAATTACTTCTAGCTGTGTTCCAAACTGCAAGTATTGGGCATGTTTCTCCATGTGAAAACCTTCAAACTCTTTTCAACTTCTAGTATTAAAGGTGTCTCCTCTACATGCAGCCACGTTCCCTTCATAAACCACATCCACATTCTCATTCAACTCAAAAATATAAATCAGTGTGTTTATCGTGTTTTGGTGGTGTTTGCCAAAGAACAGTCTTCCATCACAGAGCTGGGAAGTCCCTAGTTTTGTGAGGTGCAGGAGTATGGTGTTCCTATACCTTCTGGGAAATACCTAACCATCTAGTCCATACAGCTTCAGGACATACGTGAACGTGATAGGGTATTCCAAATTATTTTGCTACAGCCTCTGTCAGGAGCACTTGAATTCAACCAAATGGTTATCGGGGATTATCTATGGTACAGAAAGTTACACCAATTTAATCTGGGAATAGAGAGCTGTGTGCAGTCTAGGCCAGCTTCTTAGAGCATACTCCTAAGGGCCAGATTTCCCAGTCCACTTAGGCATCTCTAAAATAATTTTGACAGCTTAGTCTTCAAAAGACGTCCACAGTGTCTTCCCCTTCCTCACTAGTTCTCAGATATCTAAGGGTTTGTTCTTCCATAATACGTTGTCTTTGGTGGCAAGTCAGCATCAGACACTGCCAAACAGCTGCTTCGAGGCTGTTTTTACAGCTTGGTGCCCAGCTGCATTGCAAGGAAACCCAACTGTTTGTCCTGAGGCAGGTTGTCAAAGTGATCTACGTTAAAAGTAACCACACGAAAGTTGTTGCAACTGCTGGACAGAGGACTAGAGTACGTACACGATGCTATTGGCTCTAAAGTTGACAAGTGCCAACTTGGGTGATGATGGCATTTAGGTACGTAAAGGTCCCATGTTCGTTTGGCCTTGTAGGTGTCTGAACATTCCCAGCATCTTTTCTGCAGGCAAATCCATTTGGAATCGACAAGATAGACTTCTGTAAGTTTGTTCAATGAAGTACTACAGAAAACCATGTTCAGTCTTAGTTGGTTTGACCCATGTTACTTATCAAAACTGCTATTAGTGTTTTATTTTGGTCAGTCAAATGTTTTTAAAAAATGTTGGGAGCAAGCACTGAAAACAAGGGCCCCAATTGAATTGGTTTATATGAGCTTTTATGCTTATAGCAAAGTACAGGTATGTTGTGGTTCTTTTGTGTATAGAAGAAAGCGGTAACTATGGCAGCGATCTACAGTAGCTAATACCAGATGGTTTAGAAGGGATACATGAGTACCACCTTAATGGACCAATTTAAATAATAGATATTGGATGGCTGATGTCTTGAAACATACATGTTTTATATGCTCTTAATTACAAGAAATTAGCCTTCCTATTCCTAGAAGTATTTAATTGCATTTGGTCTCTAAACCTTGAAGTCTAGTTATGAGCTTTATTGGCCCATTATGTGCTGTATTTAAGGCTTACTTTTAAACAGTCTTGTATTTCTTTCACTTGTTTACTCCTTTGTTCTTAAAAAGGCTAAGAGCATAATTGACTTTTTTTTTTTTGTTCTTGAATACCACAATCCTGTCTTGCTTTTTCTCAGACTATCTCCGTCTTTTTGTTTTCTTATGGCATCACCTACTTCTTGCAGATACCATTTAGAGCCTGTCTGCCGCCAAGGAAAATAGATCAGGAGTTTATTACTAAAGCCGTTTGTTTCTATTTATTTTCTCACTGTGCCCTTTGAAACAGGGTGATCAGAGTGTAAGCAAGGAATGAATACTATTGAGACATGGCTAGTAATGCTGCATTCATTCTTTCCTTAAAAACTTATTTTTCACTTGTGACTGAGTTGGAGAGTGTGTTTTTTTTGTTTCAGTATTGTTCAGATGTGATACTAATGAATGCAGAGGTTCTCTTTTGTTTGCCTTTTCTAGTCTAGAGAACTGTTTTAGAGCTGGGGGTTGAAACTGCTTGGCAGCTAATCAAACAAGGAAGAAATGAATGATTAAAAAAAAAAAATGAAGCGTAAGTGCCGAATAAATTCTGCTCAAGGGTAGAAAATCTGACTTTACGTCCCTCGTGCTTTTATAAAATCTGAAAGTAGTAGTTAAGAGAGTCTGCAGGGTACGTGTATTTTCAGCATTTTTTCAGTGTTCTTGTATTGAGTTTCCTTCTCTTAAACTTTTTAATCACGTTCTTTTAATGACTTCCCAATTGATGCTTGGTTTTGAAACCACAAAGCCTTTAAGAGGCAGTCTAAATATTAGGAAGAGTTGATGACTGTAGTCATTAGAATATTGCTAGTAGACAAAATCTTTCATTTAAACCTCCAAGATTCAGGCTGTGTCTGAAAATTTAGTCTGTTGACAAGTGTATGATGTTCTCTTTTTGGTAATCCTGCCATGCTTTTTCTTTTGTATTTCACACAAACCCTTGGTGTGAATGTTTAGTGTATTTTCCTGTATCTTAACCCATTGGTTTGTGCTAGTGTTGTGATGTGTGGTTTGTTTTTTGTTTGTTGTTTTTGTTTTTTTTTTTTTAGTTAACTAACCAGAAGCCTCTGAGTCAAGTTTTGATTATAACAAGAGACAATTTACCCTGAGCATTCTGTTTCTCTTACTGACTCTGTCTTTGACTCTCATCAGCTCCAAATTTCATGTGCTTTGGCCCTCCAAAGTTTGTGAATTTTGCCAGAACTGCAGTTGTTTCAGAGCTACTACCCACCACTTTCCCTCTGAAGCTGTCTTGTTTTCCCCAAAACCTCCCTGCTCCAGATTTCCAAATGGCCTGGTGTCTTGTCTTTACTTTCTCCATTTTCCTTAGTTTTGATTTTTTTCGTAGAGGGATCATAGATGCAAATAAAATCAGTATTTGAGGGAAGAGGTTAAGTACAGCTCATCTCAAGACTGACATTCCAGCTGCATTATTTTTAAAAGGATGCAAATGTGAGTCAGATGGGTGGAAGTGCAGTCTGCATGTTAGGTTAAGGATGAGTATCGTACTTTTTGTGGTATATTGTCTAGTAGATGTTCAGCCACTGTGGCAGTGAAACCACTGCTGAAGATGGATTGCATTTATTGCTTACTGTGTGCTTGCTATGCCTCTGTAAACAGTGTGGGCGGTTCTGCAGGAGTCCAGTATTCTTGTTTTGTGATAGGGTAGTGAGCAATCTGCGGTGTCCCAAATGCAGGTAGAGTAGTGATGGTGAAATCCTTAGAATAACTTGTGTCTTTTGACTGTTCAAGGAAGGTGGAGGGAGGATAGCAATAGAAAGCTTGTTCTCGGGGACATGCGTTAAGAGTAAAAGACTGCAAGTCATAGGTTCATTCTGCTACATCACTTAAAAAATTTTTTTTCAGTGAACTACTTCGCAGTTTTCAGCTCAACAGAAGTACAAAAGAAGCCAGATGGAACTGTTTGACAATTTTTGCGTTCCTGGACTACTACTTACCTTTAAAAGAATGATTTCTGAGATTTCTAACTCAGTGGTTTTTCCACACACATACACACACTCTGAACAAAAGATTCCTCAGATGATAAACTCCATTGAAGCTAATCCTTTCCCTCCTTCTCTTGTTTTTCTTGACCTATCTCCTTCTTTGAGATTATTTCCATTTCCTTGGATACCTTCACAGTAATTCCAGGCAAATAGTAATGAAAGTGTCATCTGTAGGCATCCTCTGTGTATCAGCCAAAAAGCTGTATATACTTCCAAATAAAGGATACTGTTCTTATGGCCACTCTCCTTTCTGTTCACCTGAAGATGTACCTAACCATGAGGGTGAGAAGAGCTAGCTCTTTGTCATCTTAGTGAGGAAAAGCTGAACACGATGGGGAAAGGGAGTGGAAGAATCTAGGTGCCAAGAAGTTAATGACAGGATGCAGAGGTTAGGTTATTCTCATCCTGTAGGTTCATTGTGTTTACTGTGAGAAACCTAGAAAATACAGTAGGTTTTTTAGGTTAAGAACTAGAGCGGTTCCAAACTTGACTTTGCTAAGTTCTGCTGTTGGCTGTTTGGTTTGCATGTCAACTAATTTAACTTAAAATAATTGAATTTGGGGGGAGGGGGGAAGAAGGTGTGTTAGTTCCCTGTGCAGCATGAAATTCTGCATAGTTTTTTTACAGGAATTAAATTTTTATTTTTAATGTTTCCAGTTAGCTTTTTAAAGTTCATATTAAACATTGCAGTAACTCCCATCTCAAGATGAATTTATTTAGCTTTCTTGTTCCATGGTTGTTGACATTTTGAGCACTCATGCACTTTCTAACAATGCCTGCGTGGCTGCTGTTGGAAGCTACGGTGTCATATTTGCACATAGATACTCTAGTAAACTCTTAAATTGTTCCCTGTGGAGCACTGTGTTAAAGGGAATCACGAAGCAAAAGGTCTGCGAATCAGTGCCATAATCGTCTAGGAATAGCAACAGGTAGGCATCTATGTGTTGTGTTTTCACTGTGGTGCATTGCCTGTATTTCAGAGCTCCCCAGAAATAGCAGTTTCAGAATTTCAAACTCTGAACTTCCTTCTGTTATTCTTAAGTCA
The DNA here is from genome assembly GCA_034782735.1 of Sagittarius serpentarius. Classification (NCBI taxonomy): domain Eukaryota; kingdom Metazoa; phylum Chordata; class Aves; order Accipitriformes; family Sagittariidae; genus Sagittarius; species Sagittarius serpentarius. The sequence goes on along the minus strand of JAVKLA010000047.1, from coordinate 18,753,933 downwards.
AACCCATAATATTAATATAACAGTTTACTGTGTTTGTTTTCAGTGTCTTTGTTATTTCAGCAGAATATTTTTATTGGCAGAGTATTGTTCCAGTGGCTCTTGAGGATCTAGTGTGGCATTTAGGTTTCACTTCATGCACTGTATTACCTGACCCCAGGAGTATTTTGTGGCGTCTACCAGGCCAGAGATAAAAGCTGCTGTTTCAGACTAGGATTGCAGGCTACATTCAAAATACCAGCGTTCTCATATCAAGAGTAGCAGTTCCTTTTAAAGTAATTGTGCTCCGATGGCCCTATGCCCAGCTGCGCAAACCTTTGGACTATACGTCGTGTGTAGGCACAGCTCCATCAATACAATTGCACATAAGCTCTGCAAAGTCTACAGAGTTTGTGGAGTAGTTTGACAATAGCAGTTACTGTGCTAAAAACAAACCAGAGGTGCATTAGCATTAATAACTACTCCCCCAAGCTATTCTCATCACTCCTGAAGAGCTGCAAAATTGGGGAATGCTGTTGTACATGCTAAATTACTTCTTCTAATGTAAAGTCACACATCTAGCAAATCATTTTGAGTTTGTGTTTTGTTTTGTATTTTTTTTTTCTCCAGACTCTAAATGAGCATGGAAGAGCGAGTTTGCTGGAGTTCAGAAACCTTGCCGGCTTTTGTGAGCGTGGATGACTGAAGGTGGCACAGATGCCTTTTCTATAAATGGTCTTCAGTATAGAGCATGTGCCTGACCTTACTTTTAAAACTCTGACCTCATAAAAGTATTGGGTTTATTGCAATTTTTTTAGAAGTTTTAAGAAAATACTTTGAGTTACAAAACTATATGTAAAAAGAAAAAAGCATGGAGAGAAGGAGTATAATTTTGTTTTAAGCAATTGCAATGGAGCTGCTTGGAGCATAGGGGCTTTAGACGAAGACTCAGTGATTGTATATAAGGTTGCTGTCATACCTGAGAGCAGTTTTTAGAGTACACCGTTAACTTTGGGCACTAACATTTGGCTTACATACAGATTACTTGCTTTCCTTTCATCTCATTAATGTCAAGCTTTTTACCTGAGATGGGTCACGTAGCATCACTCCTGGAGTAGATGCTTTGGTATTTCTCCATTGAGTTCCCTAAAATGATTATGACTGGAACACGCATAACCATGGAACAGACGGTGTAGCACCTACTCAAGTGAGAAGGGAGAGACTGAGGCCCTTGGTGAGAGGGTGGTTGATGGTGGCTTTGAAGCCAGGTAACTATTCTGGTGGGTTGGCTGTGGTCTGTGGGATGCAATTAGACGATCCCGGTTTTTTGTTACTCTGAGACCTAACAGTGACAGCAATCCTGTAACATTTTTTTTTTTTAAAGGCCCAGCCATGTGCTGGTACAGGAAACTTGCGTCTGCTGATCTGTAACTCAAAAAATGTCAAAAGCATTAATATACAAGGCCTTCTGAATATAGCATGGTCATTCTCAGTTTGAAACTTGGCCTTGGATGGAAAAGTATTAAATATTTATTTGCACATATCAGTTTGTGCAGTTTGCTTAGAAACATGGAATATGTTTGGGCTAGTAAGCAGGAAGAGCTGGTTTGTTGTTGTTTTGGTTTGGGTTTTTTTTTTGTTGTCCTTTTCCTGAGTAGAATTGGTTTTAGTAAAGAAGGGGAGAAGATGGCAATGCAGAGGGAAAAGTGGCATTTGTTGGCCTTGGTAACGGGATCATAGTTGCACTAGAAACAGCTGAACTAGCAGGGAGCGTGTTTAAAAACTGTGTAGCTGGAGTGTGCAAATGTGTCAGGCTTGTGATGTGTAAGGCGAAACAAAGCTTGGGATTTAGAAAGGAAAAACTGAGCATAAAGGAACTTTTGCTTTTTATCAACCTTACTCTGCAAAGCATCCTGTAGGTGAATAAGGAGCATGCCAACACTAATGAGAACGATTACCACCCAATAATGTTTAAATGAAACATGAGCGAAGACACTTGAGTAAGATAAGGATTTTCCAAGTCTGTGCCGGAAGCTAGAATTGAAGAGGGATTTTTTATTTCTGCAGCTTGATACTGGATTACTCTAATCTCTCCCTCTGTCTCTCATTCCCTTTCCCTGTAGTTTTGGAAACAACCATATGAGCAAAATAATCTGTCTAGTAGCTCCAGCTAGAATTACTGGAAACTGGTGAGAGTCAGTTGTACTTCCAGCTAGTGGCTGCAAAGTCAAGTGGTTTTGGTGATTTGTAGTAACAGGGGTAAACAAGCGTATCCTCCTATCTCATAATGTAGGGCCCTTCATGCTATGAATGTGATCCTTGATCACTATCTGAACTGAATTGTTGAAGGGTGCCTACCTTTACTTAAATGGAAGATAAAATCATGAGGATGTTTTGCTCTATCTTTGCACACTCTGGCTGCTGACTTGGTAACACTTTCTTGGCATTCTGAAAAGACTTGTCCAAAATACGTTGTTCTGAATAGATTCTAAGGGCAGGGGGTTGGGGCTGAGGAAAGAGCATTTCTTTGTGATTGTTTGTTGAAAAATACAGCTCTGTGGTCTTTGAACAAACAGGGAAGAGGAGAAGCTTTTCTCATGGCTTGTGGCTCTGCTGTGCCTTTTTGAAAAGGCAGGAGGGTGCCTCTGTCATTTCACCACCCCCCCCCGCCCCTCCCCCTTATAACCTCTGCCAGCCTACTGCTGCCTTGGGACAGGGAAGTTAAACCAAGCCAAAGGAAAGTCTACTTTGGACACATGCTAATCTAGCAAAGCCTTCTGGAGGAAGAGAAAACAGACTTGCAGGAGTTTGTTGGCATGGTAAGGCAAGTGTTGCCTTTGAGTTGAATTATTTACCCACGGGGCTTCTTGAGTGAGAAGAGTGGTGTGCATGTGGAACGCTCGCAAGTGTGTGCGAGGAGGAGCAGGTGGCAGTACTCGGTCTGTGGGTGGATGTGTGGGTTGTGTGTGTTTTGGAAGCAGATGTTTCATTCTTTCCTCACACCCCCCACTCTGGTTTTAGGTGTTTCTCTTGGATTGTAAGGAACTAAAGGCAGTAGATGAAAACAATGACTGAACTCAGATATCTTTTTTTTTCTTTTCATTCATTCAGCTAGTTTCTGAAAGTGGCAGTGGTCATTTATTGGTGTCAGGTAACTGGCTGGTCATCACTTTTTCTTGCTGCTGTTCGTTTTTTTCCCCTGCTCTTGCTTGCTCCTTTTGATGATGTGCTTCAACTCTGAAATTCAGAGAAATTACAAGCTCCCCTGTTACACAGCAACAAGAGCTTCTTTATGAAGAGAAATGGGTGTTAACTCTTTCTGTGGGTCAGTACTTGAAACAAGAAAAAAGATGTCACTGGGATACTATTATTGAACTATTTACCTATTCTGAGTCCTCTTAAGCTTGATAGCCTTGTAGTACAAATTATTTTGGCTCCACAGGTTGAGGGATTAGCCTCTACTAGCTGGATTTGGTTACCTGCAAAAGATGGTGACAAACGGAGCTTCTGCTCTGTGTTCTTGATTTCGTTGCCTAACTTTCCCCAACCTGCCTGTGTTCACGTGGCAGATGGGCACTTTGCCGCTGAGGGCTCTCTGGGTGCTGGTGAGGTGGGGATGACCCCTGAGGCAGGGGAAAGCCTGAGCTCTGCAGGTCTGACCTTGCTGGTTATAATCAAAGCCAAGACACCCTTCTTCCCTTGTGTGGTATGGTTTCACTCTGTAACGGGTTAAATGGCAAAGGATGAGGGAGTAGGAAGCTCTGCTTTTAAATGTTCTGATATTTTAACCGTTTAATCAGATGTGTTTGCTTTTGCATAACAAGTTGTGCTCAACTTCTCAGAGTGAAACTTACTACAGAGTAAGTATAAACTTATAACAGTATAAATATTATTTGTAATCTTACGGTCTTTTTATGTACTTCCTGTTCATTTTTCTTACATTTCCATTTTTCCGTGGGAAAACTCTATTTCAAGCTTTTTTAAAGAGTTTCTAACTGTGGTGATGACTCACAAGGACATCATTAAAAGGTCTTGTGCTGAAACTATCATTCTGTTTCACTTAAAAAAACCCTATTCTTAAATACTTATGTGGAGATGATTACAACACTTAAACATTTATTGTACACAAAAGCAAAATTGTGAATGTAACCTTTATTTCCACCCCCCACCCCCATTTGGACACATATGTTATGATTGAGTCATTAGTGATATGATCACATACTTTTAATTCTTCATGCCTTGCCCTATTGAAAGCACAGCGTGGTTCTGCTCTGAGAATGCCTGCACAATGGTGTGTGTGACCTGTCTAGTTTCCTCAAGATGTTTGGGAAGTGAATGAAGCAGGGATCTGCAGGAGAGAAAAGTACTTCATGGTTACAGACAGTGGATGATGCTGTCACGAAGTTCTGGTGTTTATGTGCACGTTTGACTCCAGCTTCTCAGACAAATCTGTTCCTTCCCTTCTGAGGGCTCAAATTTTGGTTCAGGGATCTGACCCTCAAATTCAGGCAATTGTTACTTTTTTGAAAACTGTGAGGAAAACTATCTAAAATATATGCATGATCCATATGCATATATATATATATACACCCATATATATATACACATATATGAAACTGTTGGGATGATGGTGTTTAGGTCTGTGTGTGTGCATGATGCTTTTCTAGTTTTCCATTTGTGCCTGTTATGGTTGCAGCATGGGTACTATAGTGGTTGGATGGTGTGGGTCAGTTACCACTGTATGGATACCAGTTGTGATCTGAGCAAGTTCAAACATCTCTTGGTTCCTGTTTTGGAACGTTTACTGCAGAAAAATTGGTTTAATTTAGTAGCTCTACTTGCATTTCAGGCTGTCTTATGGGAACATGCGGTTCTCTCACTGTTTTTGTGTTTCTGGTCAGTTATGGAAAAATCAATGAAGAGCTAGTGAGGTCAGTGCTGCTTAAGATGCCTTTTCCAGGTTCTCTTCTTGTCCAAACTAGACAGCTATAGGACAGTGAATCAGCACCTAAGCATTTACTACTTCTTGATACTTATCTTGTCATGACAGAGTACAGATCTTAATATTTCAATGAGGTTTCAATATGAAACTGATGATGATAATTAGCACTACAGTTAAATTTTTAGTGAGGAGGACTTGCATAAAGATAGTCTTATTCTCCTTGCTTCCTTCATGTAAACCCAGTGTGAGGATGTTTGCTGATAGCTCTGGCTATCCACAGCTGGTGATTCTGGCTAAAACACTTGTTTTGATGACTGTTGCATGTACCTTAGCTTTTGTAGCCTCTTTCACAGGAGTGAGGGAACTCCTAGGTAGACCCACTCTTTATTGAGACGGGAGAATTTGGGAATATCCGGAGGGATTCAAAAATATGCTCTGGGTATTTTCTCAAGAAACTGTTAATTTGAGAAGATGAGAATGTTATTGAAATGCATACGTAGTTTTTTTTATAGCTTTACAGAGGCTTATGATATCATCATAAAACCAAAAAACTTGAAATCTTGCAGAAGACTGAAAAAGGAGTAACCCTGTGTTTGACTCTGAGAAGTAGCGTTACATTTATCCCATCTGACTGACTGTCTTTCTGTTCATGATTCCATGGTACCTGTAGTGGTCTTTCAATTTGACTATAGGAAAGTATAGAAAATTGCTGTAAAGCCTACAGGATGAGTTGCATTTAAGTTACTTGTATCAAGCTTTTGGCTCTTCTGGGCAATACAGGGAAGTGTGATAGAAAAAAAGATAAATGATTTGAAGGGACTGGCAAGAGAGATTTTGGAACAAATGGATTTGTAAGCTTATGAAAAGATGTTGGAGAATCTGACCCTGTGGCAATAGTATAAATAAGTTCTGCAGTTTAATAACAACAAAATGCAGATCTGAATTTTGGGACCTGTAAGGAGTACTGAAGAGTTAAACAGAATTGTGAAGAACAAAGTGAAATAAATGGTATTAATTTCTAAAAATTTGAGTAGCAGTCTCATTCATGATTATGGAAAACATCTCAGTTTAATGTTCTTTGAAAGGCTGTCTTTATAGATTCTGCCTTTTGATTGTCCTAAGAGAAGGTGGTTGTTAATAAGGATTTTAATGTGAATTATGATCAATGGGAAGAGCATGTCATGAATGAACTAGATGGGGCCATTTGTAAAGGTCTTCAGAGATGGGAAGTGATGTGTAGCAGATAAACATGGGATTAACATTGACCAGAGGGGAGAGACCAACATCCTGAATTGTTACTAATAAGCACTAATGAGTGAACATCAGCCATCCTTTGTGTTGAAAAAGGCAGGCAATTTGCTAATTAAAAATAATTCATAAGGTGGCTTCTCTTTTTGTATTCTGCCTGTAAAATAATGTGTAAAAGTGAAGCTTGGAGGCAAAGTAGCAAAGTGATCCTATATAAGGAGGATTTGAGAGTTCATTGCCTTAATACTTATGCTCCTTTTAAGTGTCGTTTTGCTCCCTTCCATCTCTGTGTGTACACATGCAAAAGCAGAAAAAATCTTTTTGGCAAGACTCAGTGTTAAGTAATGGAAATAAAAGATAAGGTGATTTCTCCCATTACCCTGACTCCTATTAATGCATACAGCGTACAATGTACAGTGCTTTAAAGCCTGAATTAATACTATGTTCAGCTGAAACTATGGAGATGCAATGAACATAGGTAGAATGTGCTATTCTTTATTTTGTACATGAAGTACTTCCTATTCTCATTGTGCTTTTTATACACTAAAGTCATAAGATATTAGTAAAGCACTGTTCCTTTTCCCTAATTATGCAGTATAATTGGAAATTGTGGGCAAATCTCCTCATCTCCATAGTGACAGCAGAATATTTATGTAATTAGTAGTTTGCCTTTTGGCGTTACTTTGAGTAAATTAGCATTTCATTAGACACCCTGGGCTACTGGGAAAAAGCTTCCCAGAGTAGTATTTAGTCTGTCTTCTCTGAAGAGTGTATTTTGAATTAGCATAGGTTAATAATATGCTTTGTAACTGGAACGACAGAGTAGTAATACTGTTGTTATTCTTGCTATCAGAGGGCTGTGCTTGGAGGTCCTTTGCTTTCTTTAATCCCCAGGAGTCAGACTAAAAACTTACGTCACGTTATTTGATGACTTACTCTTTCCCCAGGGGAAAAAAAATTGAAAAGGTTTGAAATACAACTTGACCTCCTCCCTCTACCCTTCCCCTTTGTGTAGAGGATGAACTTTCCTTTCAGATTGCAAACAGTGCAAAGCATAGTGGTGTGGACTAACCCAAAAGTCGTGCTCTATCACTTGCTAATAATTATAAATGAGCTCTTCTGCAGTATTTCCAATGCATCTGATCCAAAATAATCAAAGACTATTTGTATTCTTTTCTTGCATATATAAATCAGCGATAGGAAACGGGGTGACTAAGTTCTGGTACTGACTGCTAGATAAGAAGTGTGGCTGCTTATCAGGCTTTCCTGAACCATAACTTTGATGGGAAGCTAAAAGAGGTAATTCATCAAAGATGGATTCTCATTGGTTTGCTTTCCTGGTGTTAAAAAGAGCAGAAACTGAAATCCATGGATGTGACAGAAGGTTGTAATTTCCTTTCCTTGAGTCATTGGCTGTTTCAGACCCTTGCTTACCCCTTCAGAGAGTCTTTGGCTGCCACTTGTGGCAGAAGGTTGGCATGAAGTATGGTTTTAAATAGTCTCCTCTTCCCAAAGTGGCCTTTCTATTTACATTTGTACCACCATTTACATTTATACCACCATTGTCATGGTTGCCTTTTGGTAGATGGAGGCATCCAAAAGACCTGTCAGATTGTTTGCCAAATCCAGAGGAATGAAACATTTTCTGTTTGGCAGGTCAGTCTGAGACTGCTTGGCTCTCAGACTGGGTTTTATATCTAGTACCACAACATATCTGGGGCTTACAATATTGGTGAAGTTGAAACCAGTTACGAAAGGACCCCCAGTGTGGTGTTGATACCCGAAGGTCCAGAGCAGCCAGTCCAGCTGGGCTGAGTGATGGCAGTTTCTCTGCTTCTGGGCTGGGTTCTCTGAGCAGATGCTCACTTACCTCTCTAGTGGTGAGGCAGGACAGCCCTGTGCTTTCACCTGCCCTTTGGTAAATGTTTTCTTCTTTCCCTGCCCTGGGAAGGCTTTTTTTCCTCATTCTTTGGGATTTGACACTGGGTTATCTCATGGTGAGAGAGGAGCTCATGTTACTTCCTAGCTCTTCCCTCCCAGGTCTTCAGTTACCCCTCTCAATCCAGTAGTTATTTTGTATTCCTGTGCAATGGGTCAGCCAGAGTTTTGGGGTGGGTCTTCCTAGACCTTCTGCTGTGATGATCTCCCCGTAAAAAAACCCTGAAAACTGATTTTCTAACTTTGATCAAGTCTAGCTTTTTTTTTTTTTTTCTTAAAAACTGGACCAATTAATGGAAAACTTGAAGATAAGGGAAGACAGGATGGAAATAAAGAAGGTTTATTAATTGCTCTCTCCCTCTTCAGCATCATCGCGGGCAGGTTCCTGCTTTCAGTTCTGGTCCTTGGTTACATCAGTACCTTTGTAGGAAGTTGGTACGGGTGTCCAGTCCTCCCTCCTGGTGCCTAGGAAGGTCTTCCCTGCAACCTCTGAGGCTGGTTAGCACCTGGCCCTAAAATGAGAACGCAAGAAAATCTGTGTCTTGGTTGACTGCACTCCCCCTTGCTGGAAGACCCCAACTCTTAGCTGCCACACCTTGCACTGTCCCTTGGCTGTATCCTTCCTCATAGGGGACATTCAGTAGCTCATGAAACAGCTGCTTCTTCCTTCCACCTCCATCCAGAGGCCCAGAAACTCTACTTAAATGTACTGTAAGAACAGAGAACAGTCATTCATATCCTAATGATACATTTAAATTAACTTCTCTTTCCTTACAGGATTCTAAAGTCACTGTGATAAAACCCTCTAATCTCCTTCTTATATGATGACATAAATAAATTTCTGTGTGTGTGTTAGTTGTGTTGATATTGTTGTGACCAAGCATGGTCTAGTGAATATGGACTTGGGACTGCATAAATTGCCAAACAGCACCCATTTTCTTATCCACTCCCAGCATATGGTTTGTTTTAGGGAGATCTTGTCTGGGGACCTGGAAAATGGGAAGGCAATGTTAGAGGGTATGTCAGAGAGAATGACTGCTGTAATCTAATGATCTGAATTTTGTTCTACAGCTTGACGACTGCACCTTGCAATTGTCTCACAATGGTACCTATCTGGATCTAGAATCCACCCTAGCAGAACAAAGAGATGAATTGGAAGGCTTCCAGGAGGATGCTGGGTAAGTAAATGTTTACTAAATTTAGATAAATAGGCATATTTGTCCAGAAGCATTGAGGTTTCGGCAGTGTGTGTGGTTAACTTGGTATGTTCAGGTCAGCGTAGGAACAGAAAAGAGAGAATGCTTTCCTCTATATGCACCTATGTCTCCCCCTTTCTGTGATTAAGAATGTTATGACTTCTCTATCTACGTTCACTCTTATGGTTTCTCTAAAAGAAGACAGCATACTATAAGAAATCTATCAAGATGAATGTCTTGACTAGTCTAAGAAATTTTTATGGTTCTTTGGAACTTGATAAATGATAGTGGTTGGTTCTGAGAACTCTACAATCTTTCTTATACCATAGTAGTCGGTGTAGAAGATTATATTGGGGTGGTGCTCCTGAAGTTATGAACTTACTTTCTTTGTGCCTTGAGATTTAAGTCCTCTTTTACATTCTTGGAGAAAAGACCTGTATTGATTTTCTTTTTTACTCCTGGAATTCATTTAGCCAGCCTGGTGTGTGTGTGGTGGTGGTGGTGTTTTTTTGAATGTTCTCCTCTCTTGCCTCCCCCCCCCCTTTTTTTTTTTTTTTTTTTTTTTTAAATTATTGCTGGCATACATGGATTGCTATGACATAGCTTTCCATAAACCATCTCTGATGAGAACTGAAAGTGAAAACAAAAGTTAGCATCAGTGTGTGTCTGTGTGAATGCATGTATAAAATTTGCTTTTTAGAAGAATTTTTTTTCTGGGCCTCTTGGGTAATTGTCTTGTTTTAGATAGATATAAAATGAACAGACAGTCTAGAGCTATTTTTGCCTTGCTGGTTGCTATATTGGACTGGATAGTTGTAATTAATTTTATGGGTGCGTTTTGGCATGGACTTCATGCATGTGAGTAATGTAGCTGTGCCAGAATGAAATTAACTGCATTCTGAATTGGTCAGGACTTGTTAACACTAAGAGATGCGGCCCTTTTGCTTATACTGGTTTCTCTACTTTTTGTGATAGCTGTCTTGCCTTTGTTTGATGAATATTTCTTACAAATTTAAACTGTGTCTCTGAACATTATTTTATGTGGAGAAGAATTTTAAAAAATATGTGCGCATTTGTGTATGTCTTCATACATACCAGTTTTGGGCATGTTTTTATAACTATTGGAAGATAAAGAAACTGTTATGTTAGAAATTAAATTAGAAGAGAGTTCTTCAGTAGACTAGCCAGTATGGTTGAACTGAGCCTCCCTTCCTATGCAATAGGAGTGTTGAGTATAGAAGTTGATGTAGTCTTCAGTTTTATGCAGAGGTGATAAAAATTGCTGCAAAGAACGGTAAGTTCTTTTTTCCAGCTAACTTTATTATTAGCTGAAAGCAAGTAAGATGAAGGAAAAACTTTCTCATTTGATAGTTTTTTGTAGTAGTATGTGTGAGTTTGTCAAGCCACATTTTCTTTCCCTTCCATTGATGTCTCCATGATAATTCTAGTAATTTTAACTTCATTACTCTTGATACCCCACAATCGCATCACCAAGCAATTCGCCAAGCCAGAGAGGAGTTAGTGTTTTTCCTGCTGGATTTTGCACTTTAAGTGGCCAGCTACCTTCCACCTTGTTTTAATTTCTGCTTCCTTTGGGCACATAAAATCAATGATACGGATCATTCCTGAAACATGATTCTAATTTTCTCTGTGCTGGCTATCGTAGGAAAAAAAAAGAAAAAACAACACCAAACCAAAACTCCAAAACAAACAAACGAAAAAATCCATGTGGAACTAATTGTGCTGCTTGGAATTGCATGTCTACTGCATTGTTTTGAGCTCAAAAATCAGGTTTAAGTTTTTATATACTCTGCATGTGTGCACAGGCCTCCTCTTAATTGCGCAATATGTTGTCAGTTGAGTAATTGTTTTTTCCAATGGCTTGTCCTGCCAGATAATGTGAAGTCTGCTGGGAGGTTCTTCATTCCTCTGCAAAGATGAACAGGGAGGTATGAAACTGGGTGTACTAAGGTGCATCACAAAAGCTTGGGCTACAAATTATTATTGTAATTATCTTTTGAAATGGGTTTTGTGACATGAAAGAGAACAACTATTGTGTCTGTTGTTGTCATGTGTGTAGCCCTCACCTTCACTGTCTTTGCCCTGCTCTCTGAAGTTGTCCGTCTGGTAACTGAGAGTCGATAGGAAGTGCTGTGTTTTCACATTTCAGCTGCTTGCCTTAGGTGCACCACCACGACAGGCTGTGTTAGATGCTGCCTTTGTAGCTGTTGTGACCCCACCTTTCTCTGGTGTCTTCCCGCTACAGTCCTCCTTCAGACCCTGCTTTCTTACGTTTACAGTACATTACGCAGGCAGTAGTAGTTGCAAAAGGCTGAAGTGGTGAGAGTGGAGAGAAGGAGGAATGAGGGGGGTTTTGGGGAGTAAATCAGGGAGTGAACCACAGGTGAGCACAAAAAGACACATGTGCCCTGCTGCAGAAGGAAGAGGGGACGATTGCTTGAGGGGATGCTCCCCTCAGCACCTCTTCTGAGGTGTCTGTAGGTACAAGCGGTACACTTCCCTTGGATAATCCTAGCTTGTGCTTAACCTGCAGTGCAGGGGTTGTACTTTAACTTGATCATCGTGAGGTTGGGGTTGTTTATTTCCACTTCCCCTACATGCACATACCCAATTTGCAGGTTGGAGCCCTGAAATCCTAGTGTTTCACTCTGCTGCGGTGGGATGCAGGTCAGTGAAGTACAAAACCTTGTATTTAGGGGTGATTGGCTAGAGGACAAGCAGGTGCTGGTCAGGCAGAAAACAAAGAAAGGGGAAACACTTGATTTGTTAATAGCTTGGCAGGAAAGGATCAGACATTTTGGGGAACTGCGAGCTGAAAGCAAATCAGTGATTATGGTGCTGTGAAGAAGCTAAGTGGCATCCTAGGGTGTAGACCAGGAATTTAGCCAGTGAAATGCAATGACCTTGGCGTCTTCAGTACTAGTGAGGATTCAGCTGGACTTCTGTATTCCATTTTTTCCACATTTTGCGAGAGAATGGGAAGAAGATGAACAAGAACAACCAGAACTAGAAATTTGTGTGATAGCTTCCCTGTATGACTTTGTAACATCGTCACTTCAGGGTAAATGTAGCTGGTGTGATGTTACCCAGAAAAAAAGAATATTCTAGACAGAAGGTAGCAAATGCAGTCAGTATCTGTCCCAGCTTCCTAGCAAACTAAACTCCGGTTTTGTGCTTTGCAACTCTGATCTTTTGCCCCTTCAGAAACCAAGGTGCTGAGCTGAAGTGCTCCTGAGCTAGAGCTGCTGGCTGCAGACGTTGGGGGCTTAGCAGCAGCCTGCTGTCTGGGAGGGACTGGCCGCAGAAACCACTTAGTCTCTCTCTTTCTCTCTGGGTCATTTCAAGGTCCTGCTCTTAATCTTCAAAGCTTTTAATTTTCTGAGATTAAGGTACCTCAGGACCTGCCTTTTCGCCATGCTGAGGCTGCTGTGCTCATCAGGGTCACTGAAGCTTGCTGAACTCTGAATGAAGGATTTAGTAGCTGGATACTCATGGCATTTTTAAAATTTTAGATGCTGAACTGTGGAAACTCCTATTAAGAGTGACCAGGATGTCCTGCAGTCTGGCTGATTTCATCATCTTTTTGCCAAATATTCCTGTTTGTCCAGGCAAAACTATGAAGTTTTTTATTTTGAAATACACTGCTGAAAGGAGACGTAAAAATAAATAAATAAATAAACCATACAGGAAACACAATCTTAGAAATTTTTATTGATGTGAGAGGCTGCAGGTATCTCTTGGAAGGATTGGAAGAGCACAGTGAAAAATGAGAAGGATTTTTCTTCAAGAGGAAAGAAGGGAATGGTGGCAGTTAAGCTGGAGGTTTATGATGTGCATTGGTAAACAACAGGTGTAAGAAACACATGCATTGATACACAATTTTAAATGAATCCTCTTCCATTACTGAATATAATGAAAAGGGGCTTTTGGTAGTTGCTATTCAGTCCATCAGAATCTAAACTTCTGTTTAGGGAAGGAGAAAACCCAACACGTGCCCCCTTAGCCGTTAGGGCTAACTGAGCAAAACGTGGACAGGGATAGGACTGTTTTTCTGTGTCCGCAGCTCTTGCTGCTGCCACTTGCAACTTTGGGAATAGCAGTGGGACTCAGAAGAATTGGATCGGGTTTATCTGGGGTTTTTTTGGGACAGTCAGCATGAACAGCTGGCCAAGAAATGAGGCTGGCCCTGCAGAAGGTGTCACGACCATGGAATGGGTCAGTAAGAGCATGTAGGAAAACTACCTTTCTTTTCAAGTCTGGCATGTATTCGTGGTTTGTTTCCTTGTTTGTGGTTTTTTTTTTGGGGGGGGGGGGAGCGGGGCAGGGAGGGGGTTCCTCTTGCTCTCAACACAAGTTACTTTGTGGATGCTTAATTGTGTAAGGAGGTAACATGGAGGTAGTTTAGATGGGCTGGCTGTTTTGTTAAAATGCCTGTGACAGGTAATGCTCTTTTCCTTTGTTTACCTGAAGTTTTATAGAGCAAGCAAGAATTGTCAAGAAGTTTATGAATTTAAATTACCATATAATTGCCCAAGTTCTTTTTATGGGCATGTCTTAACAGGCCCTAATGGTAGTCCACAAGGTAATGCAGTCCTAAATCGCAGAACACAAGTTTCTTCAGACAGCACACTGTAAGCAATGGAGATTTCCTTGGGGAATACGTTTTCAAGACTTCTGTTCAGCAGAAAGATTGTTTTAAAGTACTTCTGATGAATCACTTCACCACTAATGTTTTTGCATTCCTTCTAGACACTCTGTCCCAAGCCATTTTTTGCTGGGTGAGTCCCGTTTAAGTTAGATGCCAAACCTTTTCCCTCTTGATGCTGCTTCTGGGCTTGATTCAGAATCAATGGCAATGGAGTCTGGCAGGGATCTTTAATATTCTTTTCCTGCTTATGTACTGTATTTTTTGACCACTTAGACTTTGCGATTAGCGCAGTTGTGAGAATGAAAACTTCTTGTCACTTTTTTACGTGAGGAAGCTGGGGATGCATTTGAAAGTTAACCTGTTTTTTGTCTAATAAAAATGATGTGGCTCATTTCTTGAAGCAGTACTGCAAACTAGCAGATTCTATGCTGAATTTGTATTGGTTTGAACAGAGTGTGTTTGTATTAGTTCACTGTTGGAAGACGCTCTCCATTTATGACAGCTTTCTCTCAATGTTTTGTCTTGATGTTGTTTCCATAATGTATCTCAGTTCCAACAGCAAGAAAAATAAGGGAGGTGCCTGTGGGAGATTACCATGGTGTTGCTGCAGACAGTAGAGGCTGTGACTGCTTATTGCAATGATTTACTCATGTTTTGAAAAATGCATTAGTCCACCTGAATATTTTGATTTGTGTGATACTTAGTTATTACTCTGTCTAAATGCTGAATCTGAAAAATGTAATGAATGGTCACAATAAAAACGTGCAACAAAGCAAAAAAACCAAAACCAAATCTCCAGAAAACACCAAACCAAAAACCCCAGCAAAACCCAAAAACCCAAACAAACAAAAAAACCCAGTGAAGACAAGCTTCTTCCTATCAAGAAGACTGAATTAGTTTAGGAAGCCTATGTGCACTTAGCACAGGTGGGGCGTGGAAGCCTTTCTCATGGTTTGCTTAAGGTGCTCTTTATATGTCACGTATCGTGCATCTGTCTGGGCGCAAGGACCAGAAAGACTCAGAACAGTAGAGGAACATGATGCTGTGTGGGGCTGAGCAACAGTGACTCGAATGATGCTGCTTTTGATCTTGGCTCGCTTAGGCCTTGAATAGCCTGTTGTGCTCAAGGATTTCCCTAAGTGGGACCCTCCTGCTGTCTCTCATGCTCTTTGGTTAGAGTCTAGACGTATTTAAGCTGTCATATAGCCGAGAGGTTATGGTAAATTTTAGAAGGTATAAGACTTTCTACAAGGTAGCAGTATTCCAGTCTATAATGTATCAGACTAAGGTGTTGAACCACCTTTTGAAGATTAGCTAAAACTTTACTGTCGCAAAATAAATGGCCACAAAGATTAAGTTTTCACATTTCTAATGAAATACATTTTTTTTTTTTTCTGGATGGCTACATTTGTGCTTTTTTAATTCCCTCCCTCCCAAAGTTTGAGGACAGTAGCTATTACTACCCATGTTTTCCAAACTTTATGCAGCTTTTTTAACTTACCAATTTTTAATGCCAATAAGATGTCTTTGCTTATAAAAGAAAAAATTATTAGCTAGAATGTTGAAATTAATCTTTAGCTGGAACTGTAGAAATTCATTTTTATAGTTATCTTGTGATATTCCTTGACAGCAAAATGAAATAAAATAACAGGTCCTATAGACTTCACCTGCCACAGAACAATAGGCAAGGCATCTCTGAGCATTCATGCTTCCAGAGCAAGTAATCAAGAATAATTAAGCAAATGTGCATGTATTTCATAGAGCCTGACAAATGAAATGTATGACTTTGACGGATGTGCCCTGGAAGTAGCATGGAAGCAATTAACACTTGAATGTTTCACCACACAAATTATTGACCAGTTATGAGATAAGGGTTTCTTGTCAGTGGATCATCTTGACAAGGTATCTTGTGAAGATGGTTGTCAAATTAAGCTTTCCTACTAGTAGTAAAATGCTACTGCTTTTGTAGTTAAAGAATGAATAATGTGTGAATGTAAAATGTATTTAGAAAACAAGCATCTGAATGAATAATAGCAAACTTGAATAAATTTTACTGCAGACCAAGGCTTGTTTTCTCGTGTACTCTCAGCTTGAAAGCTGGCTTGATGGTGTGGAAGTAAATCTCTTCTGCATATATCTAGGTCAGAGACTACAAGCCACTTTGCTCGCACCGAAAGAGACAGAATGTAAGATCCATGAGGGCTTGTGGAAAGAACCGGTAGTCACGTGCTTCAGCGGGCTGGCCAGGAGGGAGCTGGAGGGTGGCAGTAAGCACAGAAATTACAGCAATCACCGGTATCTGTGGTCTCTAGTTGAAGCCTGGGGATGTCAAATGGGGGTACACTCAATGCACCTTACAACTTCAGTCTAGATGGAGAACCTTCAGACAAGTAGCTAACAAAAAAAGCTGAGATACTGCATAGTCTTACTTTCATTGACTTGCCCTTCAAAGGGAGGCAGAGTTGGTTCTGGTCTTTTCCCAGTGCCCCCAGTCTTCTAAGCTGTGCCATGTTCCTTCCAGCTAAGAAGGAGCCAGCATCCATAGTGGTGCCTTTCCTGGCTTGGACAAGGAGGCAGGTCATTGCTTCATGAGCTCTTCCCCCTCTGCGCAGTTTTGGTTTTGGGGGGAGCAGGAGCCTCAGTGGTTGGCAGACCTGACTGGGGCAGGTCACGGGCAGCTCTTGGAGGTGATGCTTGTGAAACGTGAAGGAATCCAGTCATCTTGCCCCATATGTCTGGGAGTAGTATCAAAAGCTCATGCAGGCTTTCGGAGTGTGGGACAGCACCTCAAATCCCAAGCATTGAAATAATCTGTGGTCTGGTTTTGTCCTGTGAGGTGTTTTTGTAGGATTTTTTTGGGGAGAGTGTTTTTCTGTTGTGTTTTTTTGGGGGGGGGGGGGGGTTGAGAGA
>JAVKLA010000047.1:18695366-18726602 GCA_034782735.1 Sagittarius serpentarius | reverse complement strand
CCCAGGGGTGAAGTGTGGGGAGGAAGAATCATAGGTTTTATCTTGACTGTTAGAAAACACTGGAAATCCTTTTTTTCTGACTGTAGTAGTAGAAATTCAGGGGTCTGCTTATTTCATTTTTCCCCACACATCAACATTCTGTGCACATTAAAAAACTACCAGTAAACTGATGACTTTTTTTTTTTCTTCCCCCCTCAAGTGAATTCGTACGTCTTAAGGAAGACCTGGAAAGTCTAAATGAAAAAAGCCCAATGAAGTGTCATTGGAAAATATAGTTTTGGTATGATACACCTTGGTCAGTTAATCAGTCATGGTTCCCCCATATTAAATGAATGCTTGTTAATGTGACTATGCATCAGCTTACTCTGGGTACTAGTTTCTTGCAGAGTGTTTTGATTCAGAACATGAAATGTTTGAGTTTGAAAGAGTTAACACAAAATCTTTAAAAATGTTCAAGAAGCTTTTTGAAAATGACCTTTTCCCACAAAATATTTTGGTTTAGATGAATCAACATTTCCAATGAAAACGTTTCACCAAAAAGAACTAATTTCCAACCAGCCATATGAATCCAGTACTGCCAATACTAAGCACTTAAAAACTCATCTGTTGAACCTCAGAAAATCTTTAAAAGTTTAGTACATCTGGGATTCATTTCATTTTCTTTCTGGTGCACGTGGGTCAGATTGTTAAGCTTCCCTCCATTATCATGGAGATATTATCAGGGAGACCTTATTGAGGCCTTCCAGTACCTAAAGGGGGCCTATAAAAAAGATGGGGAAAAACTTTTCAGCAGGACCTGTAGCAACAAGACTAGGGGAAACAGCTTTAAACTAAAAGAGGGCAGATTTAAATTGGACATAAGGAAGAAATTTTTTACAATGATGGTGGTGAAACACTGGCACAGGTTGCCCAGAGAGGTGGTAGAAGCCCCATCCCTGGGAACATTCAAGGCCAGGCTGGACGGGGCTCTGAGCAACCTGATCGAGTTGAAGGTGTCCCTGCTCATTGCAGGGGGGTTGGACTAGACGAAGGTTTGGAGTAAGTTCCTCTGCTGTGTATTCCACACCAGTACCTAGAAAGTCAAGTATTGGGTATTGTATCTGCCTTTTCTGGATTCACCTGTTTATGGATTTACAGGTTGCAGAACATTTTCTCTCCCCATAGCTTTACAGGAACATGAGCTTTTTACATATTCCATATGTTTTTTTGCTTTCCTGAATACGTGCCAGGGCTAATTGTATCCTTAATGCTGTCTCTGTGATACCAGGAACTTGAAATTAGCCTGCCTGCTCCTAGTCAATAATCTGTGAAACTGAAAAAGATGACCTTTATATTATTCGCTTAACTGGTCTTCTAAGTCTTGGAGAGGAAAATACAAAACACCAGCCACTCTTCCTTCATACTTCTTACCTATCCAAGGGCAGGGGAGAAGGAATGCAAACAGTTTTACTTCTGACTGAGGGATTTCAAACTCCTGTCCTTCATGCTTTTACTACTCATTAAATTAATAAAGGTATGTCAAGAACATTTGTGTAAGAAAATTGTTTTCAATCAGAAATGTGTCAGCTATGTAAAAATCTTACGGCAGATACTAGGAAATATACAACTTCACGCTGAGGGAATTCAGTGTTCACTGCCCTAAAATAGCAGGCCACCATGTCACAGTTTTGGTGGAAGGTAAATAAGTGTTTTGGATAAACCTTCCATGTGCAGACATTGAAATCTCCTATGTAATGCTACCTTTACTGCTATGTTATTTGCAAAAACCTGGTACTAGTTTACATACGTAATTGTTAGAGCAAACATAGTCTCTTGAGTCTCTGTCCCCTGCCTTTACTGTTTACTGTTGATTAGTGATGCTTTCTGGAAAAAGGATCAAGTTTCCTTTGTCTATTTCAAAAGCCTCAGTGAGCCTTTGATTTGGAATAGGTGAGCCTAAAAGCTCTCATAAAGAACTGTAGATAGCAACAGGAATAGCATTAAAAATAAGTTTCATATGTTTCAAGTCAGTGGGTAGACTTACTATAATCACGAAAAGATCATAAAAGAAAAGCTACTCAGCTGCAGTGAGTTTTAAAGTTCTGACCTGTGTTGCATCAAATTTCCTTGACCCTTAGTAGGATTTTTCTCGTAAACGTAGTGCCTGGACTGACAAATTCACCCCAAACCACAGGTAGAGCCTTCTGCTCAGTGTAAAGGAATTAAAGCCCAGGAGGACTCATCCCTGTTTGTCATGCTATTTTGTTCCTGCTAAGCCTAATTCCTGGAACCTCCCTCCTGTGTCACTGACTTCTCATTCTTCTCCTCTCTTGCACTACTACTTCTTTTGCCAAATGAGGTTTTGGGGAGGGCAGGGGGGTATAATAAAGGGCAAGATTGGCAGTGTAAGATCAAAATTGCTCAAGAGTCCTGGGTGCTCATACCCCTGCCCTCCCAAAAGAAAAAGCAAAGAAGCAAGCAAACCAGGTGGGGAAGAAAGCTGAAAAAAAATAACCCAAAGGGCCCATGAAATAAGTTTCTTGACCTGAGCTATGGCAGCCTAGTTAGTGGCTTACTGGATTCTTGGCTGGCCATCTTTCCGAGGTGCCTGTAATTCAAAGTACTCTGGGCTTCCTGATCTTTTTTCTAGTCTTTGCTTTTTGATAGCAACCCCATTGTCCTGGGACATCCTCTCCCATAGTACTCTGGTCCTCATTTTCATTTCTCTTCTGCTTTCTTGGAATAAGCACATGGATCTCAAACTAAAGAGGTTCCAAGTGCTCCTACAGAAAATAACATGTGCAGGTACAATGTAATGACTCTGATGTTGTTGTTGGTTTTTTGTGTGTTTATTTGTCAGCCTTACAGCAAGATCTGAAAATGGATATCCTTTTGCTCCTGCTTCCTGTTCTATGGCTGTTGACAGAGGTCTTTGCAGGCAGCTTTGCACAGCTCAGACTGCAGTATGTTGTCACTCTTTCCTAGCCAGCCTGTCTATGGAGCCCAAGGATCTTGCGCTTCTAATAGTCAGATATGCACTGACTTTTCTATACCATTATTATGTTGCTTTTCCTACTGTTCCAGTGCTATAGAGGATGTCTAGCTGATGCTTATCTGAAAGTTTTAAGTCCCCCTCTTCTTCCGCCCGCATCCTGTAGTCTCAGAAGAGCAAAAAATACGGTCAGAGAAGAGAAATAATATGAAGAACATAGAGTACAAGGCATACCCGTGGGTCATGTAGGCTGGCAAGGCTTGCAAAACCACGGGTGAGTCTGCTCGTGTTCCTTGCTCAGTGAAGGTCTGAGTAGAAGTGTCTCGGTGCTCCCCCCATGCTGAAATGGTGGCTGGTGGCGCGTAAGTTGGTTGTTTGCTCCCACTGCCCGTGGGCAGCCTGCAGAGCAACGGGCCACCTGTGAGGCCACGGCAGGCAGAGTGGCTGTGCTTTCCTTTCAGTAGCAAATACATTTTGTTTTCTTCTACTTGAAACCTCTCTGTGTAAGTCACAATCAATTGGGGGGGGGGAGCAAATTTCCTTTTGGAGACCTGTTTAGAAGTCTTTGTTGCTACGTTTCATCTCATTATTTTTGAAGACGTGATCTTCTGGTGAAGTGTTTGATGCAGAGATAACATTTACAGCTACTCTAAAATATTTTACTGTAGATTGTCTTCTGAAAAAAATAATAATGAACAGCTGTTTATTTCTGTCTTCACACCTCCTATTTTTTAATCTATACTCTTTAAATTGTGTAGACCTCCTGTGAAGACTGCGTGGTGCTTAAGTAACAGCAGTGTGTAAGGGCTTGACAAGACCTGAGTCCTAGCATAAGCAGGAGATGGGTAGCTGCCGCAGTCCCTGTTTTGCAGATGGGGGATGCAAGGCGTAGGAGAAACTAAGCTTTACACCTTCAGAGTAGCTGAGGTCTGGGTTTTGATGTGGCAGATAGACACCTCTGTGGCCTGACCTGGCCTTGCTTGATCACAACTGTGCAGGAAAGCTGTGGCAAGAGGGAAATTGAAAATGGGTCCTTCTTTGTCCCAGATGGAGACCCTGCTCCCTGAGCTGTTCCTCTTTTGTTGCCGTAGGAGAGATATCTTCCTTTTGTCTCAAGTACTAATGGAGGGGGACAGGTTTAGGAATCTGTTTTATTGTCTTTCAAAGAATTACAGTGTACCCTAGTAAGAATATAATGGCTCTTGTGTAAGTGAGGTGATATATCAACAAGCGATGCTAGTACTGGTATTTTAATTTGGTATCCTGTCAAAGATTCCTCACTACCTTTGCAAACTAAATAATCCAGAAGAGTCCTGGCACCCCTATGGGAAGGGGCAGCTGTTAAAAATCTGCAGGATGTGAGCGCAGGCAAAGGCTGTGTCCAGCCAGAACATCAGGAGGAGTTTAGGTGGGCAAAGAGTCAGTCCTAAACCTGGAACTGCTCCAGGAAACTTTAAAAGCCAGACTGCAGGCGGCTCTTGTTGGGAGAATAGCATGTTGCTGTTTGGCACTTCAAAAATATTAAGAGAATGTTCACACTTTCCCCACTTTGTTTTAATGATGTTCAAGTAGACCCATTAAAGAGCAATTTCATTTAAAGTTGGAAGTTTTTTAAGTTATTTTTAATTTTATTTTTTTTTTAATCTATAGAGAAAGCTTGCCATTCTGAAACTGGAACTGAGTCCTCTATTAGCAGGTACATAGTTCCACGTTAACCACTTTTATCAGTTTCTTAGTGTGCTTTTTTTACGGTGTTCTTCTGGGAGAAATATTTTTCTGAAAATACCTGTCACTACGTCACTGACCTGCCTTCCTCTGCAAATTTTTCAGGGAGATGATGTAACATGTTCTTTTTTTGTTGAAACTAATAAAAAATACTTTTGTTCCTCAAAACAATTGTGGGCAGGAAAACAGGAAGGTGGGGAAGAACCTGTGTTGTCTGGAAAATAGCAGGTTTGTTCTAATTAAGTTACAGCCAGTGGAAAATTCTGCTGGGTGTCTATGCGAAGGGTTTGGCCCCGAAATCTCTCAGCAGAGTCATAAAGTATGTAACTGAGGAAGGCTGTGCTGGTTTTGAATTTGCCTCTAACTTGTATATAGAAGTGGGTCTGGGGTTCGTATGACAGAAACTAAGCTGCATCTGAGTGTGTTCTAAAACCAGTTTTGCTCCTTGCATGTTTTCCAACGATAGATTCACAGAATCACAGAATGGCTGAGGTTGAAAGGGACCTCTAGAGGTTATCTGGTCTACCCTCCCTGCTCAGGCAGGGCCACCTAGAGCCACTTGTCCAGGAATTGCATCTTTAGTTTCAGAGAAAAGAGGGAGAATGTGCTGCTATACAAATGGAAGAGACATTTGGCTTTTCTTACCCTCCCACCTTCCATTAGGTGAGGAGGTTTGGGGGCAGAGGCAAAATGCTGGCTGTGTCCTGATGCCAGTTTGTAGGTGTAGCACCTAGAAATCA
The DNA here is from genome assembly GCA_034782735.1 of Sagittarius serpentarius. NCBI lineage: Eukaryota > Metazoa > Chordata > Aves > Accipitriformes > Sagittariidae > Sagittarius > Sagittarius serpentarius. Next base: position 18,721,166 of record JAVKLA010000047.1, on the reverse strand, counting down.
AGAACAGTGCTCTTGTCCAGATTGAAGAAATGTAGCTAATGCTAATTTGTCTGAAAAACAAATGAGGAATGTAGCAGCTAATTAAGATAGCGTCATTCCATTTAAGACCAGGATGGAACTGAGACCCAGAGTGAAGGACTCAGTTTTGCCTCTTTGCATGAAAAACACATCTATCGTTGTGCTTTAACGACCAATTAGGGTAGCTGAGCAGATTTATGAAAGTGTAAGCAACCTCTTGTTTGACCTTGCATTTTCTTTTAATGCTTAACTATACCTAACTTTAAAATATTTCTGTGAAAATTAAAATGTGCAGTCATCACTTGGTACTTCTCTAAGATGGATTTCTAGAGAGTCATTGTGGTGGGTTGACCTTGCCCAGTTGCCAGCTGCCCACCCAGCTGCTCTCTTGCTCCCTGTCCTCAAAAGAAGAGAGGGAAAATAGGATGGAAAAAACTCATTGATTGAGTAAAGACGGGGAGATCACTTACCAGTTACTGTCATAGGCAAAACAGGCTTGGCTTGCGGAAAATTGATTTATTGCCAATTAAGAGTTGGATGATGAGAAAAAAAGGCTTAACTCACAATACCTTCCCTCACACTTTACCCTTTTTTCCTAGGCTGAACTCCACTCCTAACTCCTCTGCCTCCTCCCTACACCTTTATACATTTTTCTTTTCTCTTTTTAGGAGGGGCAAGAAGCACAGTATAATTCTGAGGACCCAGCTGTCGGTGAGAGTCCATGCTTGCATTGGTAAGTGAAGTTCCACATGCCTGAAAAAGAAAAAATAAACATAATCGATCTCTCAGAAGCAAACCTGGGGAGTATGAATCAGACTTGCTGTGTTTCAAGTTGAGGATAATGGCCAATAAATTGATTTCTTTGTACTCTTTGTTGCGTGCTAAAATTAGGTTGTGTTACTTACGTTACCCTTAAAGTCTGTTAAACAGCCCAGGGAAGTGTAGCATTTGACAGTGAAGTGTCATGGTTGGGGGTGCTTTGGAGAATCTTGGATTATCTGTCTTGCCACAGCCTTTGTGTGTACATGGAGAAGACTGTGTTCTGAATTGGGAAGGGGATCTGAAGAATTGTTGGCTGACAGCTAACTACCGCGTTTTAATAGTATGTAATGTTTATTACTTCACATCTTGCAGATCTTGGTTGCATATTTGTCATTATCACAGTGTCAGTGTCTTAAAAACCCTGGTTAAAACAATGCTGTCATGAGGAAGAGTCTAATGAGAGTCATAACGTGCATGTCGTAAGAGCTTTAAGGTTGCAGAAACGGAGGCTGATGTGTGTTAATATGTTCTCCAGCATTCTGCAGAGCAGTGTTTCAGTGAGTGTTAGCGGCAAAGCTAATGCTCGTGTTTTGGTGATATGATAAATGTTATGGGTGGCTGGTGGTTTAAAAATAAATCCTATGTGTATGTGCCACAGTCGCCTGTTTTGTTTTCAGCTTCTCTGTAGCAGATTCAGCACCCTAATACGTTTAGCTTGTTGTTGGTCTTGCTTCAAGGGATCATAGCTGAAGCGTTGAAACAGATATTTTCCTTAAAAGGAGAAGGAGAGAGTAAAATTTTTGTACTATTTCCACAGTGCCACTGTTGTTGGAGGGTTCAGGCTTTAAATACAACTAAACTTCTTTCCCCTGCCCCCAGGATGCATTATGAAATGGCCTTTCTGGGAATTTGAACTGAGCATAAGCAACCTACAGAATTCCTCGAATACCTCCGATTGAGAGCGATCTCTAGGCTGCCTCATGCAGGAACAGATTCTTGTCTACTACTGTTGACTTGAGGAAGTACAGTAGAGCAAGCCTATGTGTTAAGTATTAGAGGAGAAATAGAGATGCTGCAAAGTCTAGACTGATTTTATACATGTGAATGAAATTAAGAACAGCTTGGAGAAGCTTATTCTTGTTAAGTCTGGGAATATATTTGGTGAAACAGACCAGTGCAGCAAGACAAGATTTCATGTTTCCTGGATTGAGGTTTTATAAAAACAATTTTCATGTAAAAATTTTTGTTCAGAGTGCAGCCATCGAGGAATTGGAGCACGCCAGGTTCTGAGCTTCTATGTGTGATTGTTTTGTTGTTACCTGCTTACATTCAAGCTCATTGTGGGTAATTAGGCGTATTACTGTACATGCATTTTAACTGTTCCTGTATGAAGGCGTGTTCCTTTGTCAGGTGCTGTTACTCTCTGGCAGTGGTGATGCATTCAATGGTGAGTACAGAGGAAGCCAGGCTGCAAACCTTGAGTCTAGATTTCAAACTCCTAGAGCAGAGGTGTGTTTGGATGTGGACTTTTGGCTTGGTTCGTTATAGGCAGAAAAGCCAAACACAAGATCTGGTTCTAATTTCTAACTCCCCTGCTAAAGTTTAGATTTTTAGGGTAAGTTTTTGTTTCAGCCCATAGCTTGATGTAATGTAGTTTCTTCTGTCTTCTTTTCTTTTCCATTTCTACATATCAAGTGCATCTTGTTTTTTGGTATGGGATAGTTTGAAAGAGTCAGGGACACTCTGCAGTTCTTAGTACTGGCCTTGTTTGGTGACCTGTGCCTGGCAGTTAAACTTGTCACAGAACAGGAGGGCTGTTTCACTGGCACAGTGGGTACTTTTCTTTGTCTTGCGTGTACTTTCATGTCATCCGCCTGTTAACATCTTTTTTTGAAATACAAGCATTAGGTTTAGAAGTTAAAAGATGTATTGCACATTTGGAGTAGAAGCTAGGAGCTAGAGCAATTTGAGATGGTGTTACATGGAATAAACCCATCTTGCTTTGGCTATTTTCTTTCTGTCTTCACAATATTCTTGGAAGGCATTGTGGTTAGCAATGTTACTCTGCAAAGTCCCCAGTAGGGTAGCTAGGATTGTTTTCTGCGGTGTGGTTCATTCTGTAATGCCCTTGCTGCAGAGCCTCCTGTCGTCCTTGCATTCAAGGTTTTACTTTGCTCTGAAGAGCTGAGGTGTATAGAAATAGCTTTCCTGTCATAAACTCTCCCATTTGGAAGTTGGAGCAGTATTTTTTTTTTCTTCTCCCCAACATGTACTTCTAAACTGTGGGAAGTACACAAGTGTTTATGTTCAGATGTCCAGATAAAGTTTTCCATCATTAGTGACTTCAAATCTGTGGGGAATTCATATGGCTTTAGTGTCAGAGGATGTATTGACTACAGGGCAGTATTTTATGAGCCTTGGGAAGCTTTAGCAAGTCCCATGTCAAGTAGGGTGAGGTTTTTTGGTTTTAAGCAGGGCAGGGAAGGAACAAAGCTTAATAACTTGAGTGTGGAAGTTGTTCATGAGTGGTATTTTCTGCCCTATTCCATACTGGTCACTTTTAAGCATCTCACTCAATGCATTAATACTTTTTTTCCCTCAGTTTGTGTTCTTGCCTTATGTTCACACTAAGGAATTTCAGCATGGAGGAACAAGTTTTCTTTTGAATATCACTTAACTTCTTTTCCCATTTGGGCTTGATCTTGATTAAATTGTCAGGCCTAATGAAAAGGTAATTAAAAAAAATTAAGTTGTTTTAATACAAACTACAATATTTACAATGTTGTTTTTTTATATCAAAAGACTATTGCTGAAACCAGTTTTGTTCATAGAACATAACTAATGGAAAATTATAGATGTACTTTTCTACTTGTTGAAGTTAAAAGACCTTAAGGGAGGAAGATCATTCCTTAAATCACATAATGTCAGTTGTGGTTTTTTTTTCTTTCACAATCTGTCAAATTTGATCTTTTATTCAAATTAAATTTATTGTAAGTTAATACCATGTGGCAAAAGTCTGTCTGGTATTCTTGGCAACTGTATGACTTCACTTGTTTGTATATAGTCGTACCTTAACATAATTTTAATTTGTATGTATTTAACAATTACGGGGCTCAGCTGAAGCCTTGACGAAGTCCAGTGTAAATGAGGGTGTAGCTTTACAGGGTGAACACCAACAGTGCCAAAAACTTTAGCCCCTGAAACTCAATGGAAGGTTTTAGTTAGAGCAATTCTCTGACAGTAAAGTTTTGAAGATCTTTAAAAGCTCCCCTCTTCCTGGAGAGTGACTTGGTTTATTCATTATGTCCTTCCTTGGACAGCTCTTTTTTGCGGCTGCTGCTTCATTTGTCTGTTCGTTGCTTCTTGGTAGTTTTCTCTCAAAATCTGAGGTGGTCTCTGAGAAAAAAGGCACCATTTAGTCTTACGTATCTGGACACAGTGTCTAGCCCAAGAGAGTCCCATGTCCTCTTTTAAAACGCTTATGCCTGTGATGGGGAATCAGAGGTGTTGCCCTCAATACTGAGAATGAGGTTTGAATAGGGACCCATGACAATGACTTACAGTGATTCTGCCAAAAGAAGTTTGACGTAAGCTTCAGGTGTTAATACAATGTAATACAAGAAGAATGCAAATAACAAAGGTTGATGTAATTCTGAATACATGTATTGGCCTGGGATTGCTCACACTACTGTAGTTTGGAAGGTCAGCAAATGTTCCAAGGTGTATTTTAAATTTTACTTCTCCTTTGTGTCAGTTTATTATTTTAAAAAACCCAAACATGCTTCCCCAGCCCTCATTTGGTTATTTAAAATGTTTTTGCATTATAAAATCAAGGTGGTTTTATGGTTATAGTTCCTTCCTGTATTCATGCAAAGTCTTTCTTTTGTCTGTCTATGCATTAAAAATAATTTGCATAGATATTTGTGTATTACGTTTCATAGTTTGATCCAGCGAGGTCCCTAAACAGTGTGCAAGTATATTATTGCAAAAATCTTGCTAAACGTATAAACCAGCTTCATTATTAGTCATTATAACCATTTTATAATCCTGTTCTATTGGCTTTTGCACATGGGCAGTTGCAGATTTACCAGAGCGTGGTGCTTAAGTGTTCTACAGCATGCCTGCCCTTCCCCATCCTGCCATGCGTGCTCGGCAATGGATTATTCCCAAGTATGTGACACGATAGCTGCCACGCCGCATGGCGGCTGTTTCTAGCCCCTGTTATTAGGGCACCTGCTTTAACCAGCAGCGTTAGCACCAATAACCCAGCCTTTCCACGCAGCTCTTTGGATTGTCTTTTTGATGTCCTCTTGCTCTTGATACCTTTTCTGAAATGTAGCCATAAATACCTTCTTGAGCTCCTTTTGTTCTGGGATACCTGAGGGAAGCTGTAAGCTAGTTGTAACTAGGAGGCTAGTAGAAGCCAGCTGTTTTTATTTGTCCTGTAATGGCTGAAGTATGCAGCTAGTCCTTTTTCCCATGTACAGTTTTCCCTTCTGTTATCCATTATGTGGACTTGTTGCGTGTATTACAGCAGATATGATTAGGTTCTGCAACTATTTATGTATCTATTGAACCTTCTGGAAGGACCTGTCCCTCCAGGTGCTTGAGATGCAGGTTTCTCCTCAATGGAACCACAGTGCTGTCAAGAAGATAGTCATGTCTCGACTCCGTAACTGTATCTGGCACTTTGTTGCAGAGAAGTTAAGATATATGGGCAAAAGTGGGGAAAAAACATGGTTTGTCATCTTATGAGTATAGTATTCAACTGTAGAAAAGCCAGTGCGATTCTGGTTAAGGAAACATCTGAAATGCTGTTGTTTCATTCTCTGAGGGCAGAGTTAAGCTTGTGCCTACAACCCATGTTATTGGTACTGTCTCACTTGAAGATGCTTCTCCTTACAAATATCGTTATCCTATTGCATCTGTCTGGCATGTGTGTTTGCAGCATGCTGAGTGCCGGAGTAGAGTTCTCATAGCCATAGACACTGTGAAGCTCCTCTAGTTCATACTTTAAAACTTTCTGATTTCTTTTTAAAAGGCAATAGCTTATTGAATTTAAAATAAACAGCTTTCTTTTGGTAAGTGTGTTTCTGAATACACTAAGAGAAAGAGTCTAATTAAAAAGCTTTCCTAAAGGAAGCTTAATTGTGGCACTGTGATTGTTATGTTCCAATGAAAGTCTCGAGAAAGAGAGGTGCTTTGGGTTGTTTGAAGGGCATATTACCGTTTTCTGTTAAGTGTTAGGCATTCCTAATAGAAAACATTTTCAATTTGAGGGAGGGAACATGTGGAGAGCATTAGCAGTTCAGCAAAATGTGCAACCAATTCGGATTTAATTTAAAGGGGAAAAAAAGAGGTGCCTTGAGAATTTGTTGGAAGTGCTGTGGTTTTGCCTTCTTTGCACTGCTGGTAACAGGAGAGAGAGAGAGGTGGGTTGAAATTGCTTTATCAAATATCTTCTTAGCATAATAGGGACAGAAAATATGGTGATTAATGCATTTAATGGTGCTGCACAGGGATTCTGCATGCGTTATGGATTCGTAATCATGATATGCTTCCTATGACCCTTGCTGTAATTTGATAAGTCCTGGCTTAAATGAAGATAATAAACAACATGTTTATTAGATGTAAACTGACATCACACAAATTGAAAAAATGTGAAAAGGAATGCCAGAATGCCAGAGCTTGGGGGGATTTTTTTTTAAGGGTTAGGCTTTTTTTAATAGAATAAATTGAGTTCTAGTTAAGACAGTGCACACAGTTCTGGAGCCTGCTTCCAGATGCGATTGGAGATATGTGGTTCAGCTCTCAGTTTGAGTGAAACATGAAATAGCTGTAAAGGCTATGATAAAAATACCTTTTTCAGCTTTTTAGGATTATTTAAATTTACTTTCCTGAGAATATGGAACACAGATGCTCTAAGTAAAATCCCCTGGTTCCCAAATCAGATTGCTTTGTGAAGAATCTATCCACATAAATAACTTGTGGTTTTGCTTTAAAAACATACACCTCTTTAAACTGAAATGTTAAGACTTTTGTTGTAGTCCTCATGCATGCCTTTAGTCATCTTCCTTTGTGGGGATGAACCATGGTACTTCCCTTAACCTGTGATTTGTCTTCCGTGATCTCACTGAGAAACCTCTGGGCCAGTCCTGTAGGATTTCAGGTGTTTTGAGACAAAGCAGGGAAATTTCCAAGATTTGTCTCTGCATATTTCATTTAAATTATAATCCTTAAAATAGGCTTTGCAGCAAGAAGAACCAAGAAGCTGTAGAGCAGATAAAGCCTCCATTAGCAGTGGGTTGTTGCTTTAAAGCAGTGGATTCATGCTTTAAAGGGGCTTGTTCCAGGTTTGAAAGGACTGCTGTGGAGCGTGCTAGTAGGATGCTTTTCTCATCTTGGGAAGCTTTGTGTTAAAATGTGAAAGTTTATCTGACTCAACTCACACCGGGAAGTACTGCAGAAATAGAGTGAAATGTCTTTGAATTGGGCTATCTTCTTTCTGACTTTTTTTTTCTTTTCCTGACAACTTAGATTTCCATAATCCCTTTTCTTACAATGTGTAAAAATTTCCAAGGGAGAAGGATTCTGCTTTTGACTCTTAAAATAATGAGATTTAAAACAAATCTCGTTTCTAAACGAACAAACAAAAATCCTCAATCGTCTTCAGTGGTACCTTAAAGGAAACCATCTCCTCATAAAGCCAGGAAGGAAAATAAGTAGTATGATACTTTGCTTCCCACCTCCCAACACAAGCCCATTTAGACTTGTTTCAGATATTTTTTTTAAATGAAGTGCCATATTACTGATATGTGGACTTTTTTAAAAAAGTGGATTATTTTATGCAGTCTAAACACGTCTTTTTGAAGATTAAAAAATTCTAACAAAATGCAATAATGCTTTTATTCTTTGCATATTACCATGTGCCCAGTGCTTTGAAAGTACTGTACATCTGATGAATAAGGTCTTGAAAAAAAAGAGGACTAAGTTAATTAGTGAATTAACTGGGAATTACTGGAGTATACTGCAATTACAGTTTCTACAGTTTCATGTCTAAAAGACATTGTTGGGACTAGATTTACCACCTTTTTGTAATCTAAAGAGAAACAGACATTGTAAATTTAACCTCTGAGTGAGAATTTTGTACCATTTTAAACTGTTTATAACTGCTCATAATGGACCCCAAAAATGGACCCCTCTGGAAATAACTGGTTACAACAGTACTATGGTAGTAGTACTACTATGATGAGGTCTCTGTGGATTTGGGTGGATTTTTTGGTGTGTGTGGTGGTGGCTTTTTTTTGTTTGGGGTTTTTGTTTTTTTTTTTTTTTTTTTTTTTTTTGAAAACCGAGCAAATAATTGATTATTTCAATAGATGATTTAAGCATTTTTTTAACAACTTCCATGTTCTTCAATTAGATTTTTAAGAAACACTTGCCCAGTAAATAAATGAGCACAACCTAGGAATTGTCCCTAGATGTTCCTGTTGCAATTCTAGAGGAGATGTTGCTGAGGCTGGTCCTCTGTGGCCTGTGGGAGGTCTTCATGGTTAAATGTTTCAAGAAGTCTGTGTGTGTGCAGCGGGCAGGGGGGATTTGGAGAAAAATTACATCAATTTCAGAGTTGCAAAACTCCACGATCAAGGCAATGTCATCAGCTTGTTCTGCTACTGATGACGCGTAACTGGGGTTTTGCCGGTCCACACTGAGGTGCAAAGCTCCCTTTCAGCATTGCTTGTACTTGGTGCAGCCTTTTTCTCACCTTGGGGGTTGTCTGGTCGTCAGTCTCTCTGAAATCACAGCTTGTGACTCTTGGGTCACTTGGCTGGGACTTGTGTGGCTTGCTGAGGGGTGGCTGTAGCCATCCTGCTAAGGTAGGAATCTATAGAAATCGTTACTGTTGTATAGCTAGGTGTGAATGTGACAAACTTGCTATTACTTCATCGTAACAGTCCCCAGATTTTCAAGGGGGTATCCTAAATTGCATTAAGTGTAGGAGTTTGTGTAGTTTCCTCAAAAGGAAAGTAAAATAACAATATTAATGCAACCTCTTATATCAATAGCTGTTGTTAGTTTTCACGTAGTTTCCCTTTTTAGCTATTTGCACTTCCCACTTGCTTTGTAGGCCTTTGTATTGACAGACAATGGTCTGTGTTCAGACAACTGAACTTCAGACAGAAGCAGAGCATGTTCAAGTCCTTAACTAGAGGAAAATGTTAAGTTCATATTAAATATCTTCAAATAAATTAGCATTACACTCAGAAAAGAACAGACTGATTTGTTTCCTGCCTCCATCTAAACCTGTTCTAAACAGAAGATACAAACCAAACAAATGAATTGGGTTTGGATTAGTTCTCTTGAAACCATGCACCACTCAGGCCTGTTTTAAGCTTTACCCTGCAAAACTTGTTAGAGTAAAACAAAATTAAGCACCGAAACTATGGAAGAAAAATTAGGAACTGCTACTTAAAAACTGTGGGTTTGGAGTAAGAAAGGTTGGTATTTCTTTGGGATGTCGTTCTCAACCCTGCCACTGATTTAGCCATGTTTGTAAGGAAGGCAGAGGGATGCTAATTTTGCTCAAGTGGGATTAGGGTAAATACAGTTCCTACCTCCCTGAGATGTTCCAAGATGCATGCATAAAATTTGCTTTGATTTACCAACAGTCTCTAAACATGTGTACTAGAGACTGCATGAACATTAAATATGTAGTTTCTGTCTACTAGCTTTTATGTTTAGAAATGTAACATTCTTCATCTTGCTCAGCTGTAGATTTTAGCTCTGGATTTGCTGAAATTTAAGGAGCTCCGTAACAATCCTGGCAGTGGCTGCAATGCAAGTTGTGGCTCTCACTTCCCAGAATTTTTGGGTAGAGAAAGAATTAGTGGATTAGTGATGTTTATTTTTCTGTGATGTGTGGTGTGTACTGTACTTTTGGTATGATAAAAAAGCAGAAGTGGTGTTAGTTCATAAAGCAAGGAATTGTGCTACTATGGGAAGGAGGCTTCGCTTCTCTTCAGAATGAATCCATTACATGTAATGCTTTTGAGTGGGAAGCCCGGCAAAGGAGTAGAGTTTTAGCATAAGGCAAAATTTGTGTCCTGTGTTTATTACTAACAAAACATTAAACAAAAACCTCCACATGTCTAGAGACTGTGTGGGCTGATTTCTGCCCCCTCCTCCCCCCCCCACCAATTACTGAGGGAGTTGCTGTGGAATAAATAGGGAAACATTTCCTCATTGTTTTCTCTCCTGTGTGGTGGGTTTTCTGTGTTCGTTGCATGTCTGATTTATGCTCTCCGGTGGACGGTTTTGATCTGTTACTTGACTATCATGTACCACAGATGAGTGCATACTCTGGTTTGCCTTTATGATGTTTTATTTCATATTGGCTTAAAAAAGAGAATGTATGCATGTCATTGAAATGCAAGGTCAGGAGATGCATTATATTGGTCTGGTTATCTTTAAAAATGGTGGGCAAAATATGCAAACTTGTGGTCAGTGATGCTTCAGGCGGATGCCGCTTGCTAACTTTTTGTGAGCTCACTGCAAAGCCAAGTAGATGGGCATTATCATTTCAGACCATGGCTATGTTGTTTCAGTCCTTATACATACATACTGAAAGGAGGGTTAAGTTTCATTACCATCTCAAGATCTTACAGTGGAAGGTGATATAAAATACATGTGATTTTGTAACACTGTTGGACTGATTTTTTTCATCTGGATTATTAACTTTTTTCACTACGATATGTAATGTTAAATGCACTATCTCATAATTCAGTAGTGAAGAAATAGTTGCTCTCTGTTGTCGAGTTTTCATCGTGGCATTCAAATGATGTGTACTGTTCTTTCCTTGCCTTCAGCTATCCTGTTCCTCTCTCATTTATATCCTTTTAATCTTTTTCATGTGCACCTGCTTTTATTTCTGTAGAAATTAAGATGATTTAATTTGTAAATTGGGTGCCTCTCAATTTCTTTCTTTCTTGAAAGAAATACTCCAAAGACTGAGAAGCTGTATTTAAATAGGTGGCATAGTTCCCTAATGTAACACATGTTGTCTTCTGTAAGACTTTTAAGTGATGTATCCATCAAATCCACCCCATGTCAAGACGAAAATGTGTACTATAATGCAAAATACTGCGATGGTACCTTTGGAAGCATTTAGATAAAATGCTCATCTTGCGATCAGAACATGCCACGGTCAGATGGTGGTCATCAGTGGTGGAGAAATCCCACCACTCATTGTTATTACGGTTTTGTACGAGCTTGATGAAATGGCGGACATCATGGTATTTCTGTCTGGAAAAGGGAGAGTGAGATGGGATTTTTGGAGTATTTAATTGGTGATATCATAAGCATTATTAAATACTATGTCATGCAGGAGGCTTCCTATATTTCACAGCTTTTTCACATCTTCAAGTGTTGCTTTTAAACATGAGCTGCTTTTTTCTGGGTTTTTCTTGTTTGTTTTGCTTTGTTTTTTTTTTTTTAATATATGGCACCTGTATTTTAATAAGAACAGCTCCTTTAAGTCTTTTTTTTTTTTCCTGCTTGAGACTCAACAATGCACATAAAAATCTAGGCTCCAGAGAGATAAAGTTACAAGCTCTTAATTTAAAACCCCAGCAGAAGTTACTGTGACTGAGCAGCGCATGCTATTGTAAGTAGTAGGATGTCATAAGCTATGTCAATTCATATTTAGCAGTTTGAGATGAGTCTGGTATGTATGAAGTTATATATCAGGTTTCTTTTAACCTTTCAGACATGAAATATTTAGCTCTGGTCTTACTATTAAAACATGAAGACTAGTGTGTTGGTAAACTGTGCTTTAAAAAAAAATAATATTTAAAACTTGTTTCTGTGGGTTTATTTCTCCCCGTGGCTGTTGACAAGGATAACACTTCAGCTTTAAGGGCCAGTTATAACTTCAGAATGCCTAAAACTGGTGTATCAAGTTAACTTGTTACTGTGCTGAGGAGAAAAATATAAACGTTGGATGTGTTCCTTACTTCTTCCATAATCCTAAATTTAGGTTTACCAGCCATTTAAGAGCCTGTTCAGCATCAAATGCCACTGGAGAGATTTGCTTACTGCTTGACTTTGTGTGAAACAGGGACAGCTGAGAGTGTGGAAAGCTTCTCGGCAGGTTGGGCACGGGAGGAGGCCTGGGATTGATCTCACCCATGCCTGAGGGCTGAGGTTTTCCTCAGCCCTTTTAGCAGTAGAGCTTATTTTGCAGGGTGTGGGGGCCGGATGGACTGTTCCAGACAGGGGAGGATGGTGACGATGCTGACAAGCCAGCAGCCAGCTGTCATTGCTTTTCTGCCTCTTGCTGGTTAGAGGAGCATGCATGAGTGGTTCCCTGTAACTGCATCAGAAACACATCAGGAGGCTTCCCTACTTCTTTTCTTTCGCTGTTAGGCTGAAATGCTTGGTGTTGCACTGAGGAAAAACTTGCTGTTAGAAAATGTGGGTATGTTTGCATGAAAGGTCAGCATCATACGTAACTAACCTGAAAATCTTTGTTAAAACCCTCACAAAGGAGTTCTGCCATATGTTTTTCACTTCAACAAAAGTAAAAATTACTGATTAATTTTTAATTAATCCCAATATATTAAAATTCCCAGTATATTAAAAATATTTGAGATCCAAAAAGAGTGGGTGAGGAAATAAAATCCTCCCTATATCTTTGCTGGAGTAGCCAGGTAGTACTGTAGTATTCTCAGGGGTGATGTACCCTGGGAAAGAGGAACCGCAGGGATGCTCTGAACAGCTCCCCTAAAGCCCTGGGTGTGAGCACACACTGTGCTTTTGTCCAGAGGTTAGTACAAGTGATGACTACACAAGCACTCATGGTTACCGGAGATAACACACTGTGGGGCACTCTGGTAGCAGTGACTGGGTCTACTGGATTTTTACTCTGAAGTTAGTGGTCTGCACGTTACTGTCACCGTGGTCTTGCTGTTTTATATTGTGTATCTGTACTTCAGGAGTTATGTGTGGTTTTCTGTTCTGTACGTTTCATGTTTTGGGCTCTGTAGTCAACATTCAGCCATTTAAATATTCTTACTAGGACTTCAGGGGGAGTTTTCCTAACCTAACAGCTATGAAGTTGAATCTTTTTGTTTTAAAGTCAGCAAAATACTTATAATTTAGTACCAACTAACATGACCTAGAGGACCATCTGTGAGCTGGCAGTACCTGTTTGACTAGCTGCCCGTTACCTTGGGGTGCCGGGTACCATTTCCAGCTGGCCCCTGGGAATGCTTGTTGGGGAGGCGGGAAGTGTAAGCAATGCTAACACAGAAATGCCCAAACAGTTTCTGGATTTCTTTTCAGGGAAAAACAAAACACCAAACAGAAAACCACATGCTATACAGAAGAAGGATTTTTCTAATTGCATCTGTTTCATGAAGACTAAGAACCTCTATTCTTACTCTAAGGAAAAAAAAAAATCCAACCAAAAAACCCCCAACCAAAACACCCCAAAACCAAAAGTAACACCCCCCCAAAACCAAAAAAGCCAAACCCAACAACAAGAAAACAGCAAGGACTCATTTCCTCCCTCTTGTCTCTTTCCTCTTCTCTTTGTTGCAGGAGAGGAGTAGGAGCCTTACAAGCCTAATTCAGCTGACAGGGAGCTTCAAGGCACTGGGTGTAGTTCTTACTGCTCAGTTGCTCCTAACTATGGTGCATGTAGGAAAGTAATTTTGTTTCTAGGTGAAGCTTTACTGTTTTATCACTGCCAGGAGTCCACCTCTTGTCGGCCTCCCAGTCACGCCAGGCATGCAGCTTGGTGGCTGTGTTAGCCACTAGGCTCTCTGTGTCATTGGTGAGCAGAGTCTGTCTAGAGGGCACTTGAGAGCATCTCAGTTATGTTCCTGCCCTGAATTGCTCTTGTTCCATTGACCATAAAGGGAACAGATTAGGGAGAGGAACTGCCTGGCTGAGAGGTACTCTCTCTTGTCCCTTTCTGGTTTCTGTCTTCAGAGTCCTGATAGTCATTCTTGGATGGCAGCAGCTTTTAGTGAAATCTGGTTCTTTGCCAAGCTCTGAAAATAGTTGTGCTGATTTCTTTTTTCCTAGTTTCTATCAGGATCTAATATGTAATTTGTATATGTAAATTTACTTCCTGGAATAACTCCTGTGAAGTTACGCCGGAATGAAGTTTGGTAAGAGCAAGAAAGGTTCACGGGTTCAGGCTATGAGTTAGACATCCAGACTACGAGTTGCCTCCATTGGCTGTAAGGCCTATCATCCCAGCAGAAGCAAATGGAGACTGCTCTGTGGTTGTGCCTAAGTGCTTCACTAGGACTGAGGCAGAAATTCTGGATGTTGGAGCACAAGACTCTTTCTGGGCAAATCCTCACCTCCCATAAGACGGTTTGGGGTAAAAGTTGGTCCATTTTACCCTTATGGAGCGCCAGTCTTGCACTTGAATGAGATGGTGCTTTTGGTAATTTGTACCAGCCTGTTTCCTGGGGATCAGACGTGGAGGCGCATCCCTTCCCAGGAGACGGGGGAAGTTACAGTTTTACCCTCGTTCTGAGCATGGTGTTTCTGACAAGACCTCCCTCAGGGCAAGCGAGCTGCTTCCTGCATTACAGAGCCTGCCATGTTACGTGCGGATTTGCCAGTGCTGAAGAGGAGGATTTCTTTTCTCTTTGTGTGTCTCCCATTGCTGCTGTTACTTTTTTGTATTGCCTGATCTTCTTTTGAGCCTGATGCTGTGCAGCCGGCAGTTTTCAGAGGCGGCCGCTGCCTGTGCCGCCTGTTGACAGATGGGCCGATGGCAGGCGGTCAGGCAGCCCGGGCGCCATGCATGCAGGCTCGCACCCACCCCTCCCTTTGAGGGTCAGGTCAGCTGTACTTTGGCATTAAACTCCCAGCTGGAAAGATCTTTTTTGTTTCCTATGAATAACAAGGAAAAGGAGGGGAGGCACACTTTGCACACTGCAGCCATACCTGCCCTCTCCCTGCCAAGAAAACAAGGGATCTATTTTCAGGACAGCTGCACGTCCTGGGCATTTAATGTGATACCTTATCGGAGGCGGCTGTGGCACGTGTCAGCATTCACCCCTTTCACGCTGGCTTCTTGGTAGATAGTGAAATTGTGACTTTTGCCTGTTAATTCTGCCTTCATTGTGTGATGTCACAGCCAGCGTTACAGTGACCGAACTATGTCCCAGTGACCTCATCATAACTCTCGAGGTTTTGTACCGCTGTTCTTTGCGTGCTTGCGCATGCATGACAACATTGCTTTTAATTTTTCTCTTTTTCTTACCTCGTTGATAGTACGTGAAGTGTGTTACAGCCTTAGTACTTCTTATCAGGGATAGCTTGTTTTCTCTAGAAAGAAAAACAGTAGCACGGTTTTGACGAAGAGCCCAAATTCCTATCTGCCTGCCCTTTCTTTTCATGAATTCCTTGGGGTTAAGTAACATCAAAATTATGCAGGGAAACTTTTATATTTACTTTTGTCAGCCTCTAATTTCTGAATAAAAGTAGCTGTTGTGGGTGGAATATTTGCTCGCAGATGTGTTTGTCATTTTGGAGCACCATATTTGATATTTTAATGTTACGAGGCAGTTTCTCGGCTGATTTAAACTGATGTAGATCACCCCCTTCAGCATTCACCGCTGCCTTTGTCTGTCCAGCAGTGGCATGGGCAGCTGTGTCCCATCTCTTTCTGTTGGTCTAGTGCTTTTTAGGTTAATCCCATGGTCTATGTGAGGCAAAGGGAAGTGTGTGTGCAATTGAGTGCCTGGCTTCCTTCCCCCTGAACCCGAGTCTCCGAAGCCACTGCCTCTTGGCTGATAAAGCAGGCAGCTTGCTTGTGGCTTTCAAGGTTTTTAATCAGACTGAACAAAACGCATGCTGGGGAACAAGGCGATGTTCACGTTCTTCTGTGGATTCCTCAAATGTGCTGCAAGTGACTGGGTCAGTTCTTCCTTTCTGAAGTAATCAGGATTATGTTTCTCAGGCTCACTTCCTTGACAGTCTTGGTCAAAATACAAGGCAATTAAATTCCTTGGAAAAATAGGTTCTCCTTAGGATGGGTATTTCTTTTCCATTTTGATTCAGAAGACTTCCGTTAAGGATCTGTTAGTGAATAGCCCAGTTTTTTGAATCTTGGCGTTTATTGTCCTATGGTGTCTTGAATTAGGTAACTGCCTGATACTTTGGCTGCTCTGAACTGTGCAGGTAAGAAGGCTGTGTTGTGCTGCTTATGTTCACAGAGAATGACCGAACACCTCTGGGTACCTGCAAAATAAATGCTGGTTGTTTAGACACTTGATTCTCTGCTTCCAGCTCTAGAAACTTCCAGCCTGGATTTATTTATTTTTTTTGTATTGGATTGCCACCTTTCTTGAAGTATACTTGTTCTCTGATTATCTTCTGAAACTTACCGTACTTTTCCTTTCAGCAGCTGAGTCGCCTGTGCAGTGGGAAGACTGTTAGTGTCTCTTGCCTGGTGGCTAGTGTGCAGGTAGAAAGCAAGGAGTCTACGGTCAGGATCTGTGAGAGCATTTCTTGGTAGCAAGCAAGATAAAAGCATAAAAAATAATTCTGTTTTCTAAAAGGAAAGTAAAAGAAACCACTTCCTAATCGCTAGCAACCAAGTAGAAAGAATAATAACCTACCCAACCCTTGCAGCATGAGTTCACAGGTTTGGAAAAATAAACACGTAATAATTTAGTGGGGAAATAACTCTGAGCATCCTCAGGAAGCAGCTGTTTGTAGGGAAGGTGTGTATACATTGTCTTGCTATTGTACTTTAATGAAATACAGACTTGAAAGCACATATGGCCAACAGGTATAGTGCAAGTAAGTGCAGAGCTAGTTTGTTATCTTGCATGATCAAAAGAAACTATGAAGGTGATTGCTTTATTTTGTAGGGGATTATTTTACAGAAACTATTTGGATTATTCCCAATGGATAACTTCTGAAAGATTTTCATCTTCCCTCTTACAAAGAGTGGGCAAGCATGAAGTGAATCACAAATGGGCTATATAACAAAATGGCCTTGCTGGAGCAGATCAAAGGTCCCTGATCCCCCTACTTCTTTCTTCGACAGCTGATAACAGTTGCTGAGGTGAAGAATATAAAGAAGAGTGCAAGTATTTCACCAGAGTGTTTTCCAGCCGCTGGCAGCTTTGTGCTTCAGGGACTTCGAGGTGGTATCTTCACAGGTGGTGACCCTCTGTGGATTTTCCTTCCAGGAGCCTGCCCAGCTGCTCTTCAAACACCCTTCAAACTTCTAGGGTATAGAAAGTATCACAGGTGTGAGTTCCAACACTTCAACTGCATCTGGGTGAGGGAGTGGCTCTTTTTGGACTTGAAACTTTAATTTGATACCTTGTAGCTGTATTGGAAAAGGAATATCCTGGTTCACCTTCAGCTGTCTGTGGAGAGCTCCATAGCTGTCTCCCTGTTCCCCTCCCACCCTCTTCTCAAGTCATCTTTTTACAGGGTGGAAATCCCTGTAAAGGATTTATGAATGACCTAGGTGGCCATCCCGCCAGTGGAAGCTGGACTATCTTCAATGTATGATGCTTCCTTAGAACTATTCAACAGTTATTTTCCATTAATCAACCTTGTCATAGTTCTCTCTTTCCTTTCCAGTTCCACTGTGTATAGTGTTTGAGACTGGGGATCTCCAATGTACCCACTATTGAAAATGAGGGTACACAATTTCTTTAAACAGTATGCTTTCTGCTTTCTTTTGTATTCCTTTTAAAATAATTCCCAGGATGATTTTGCTCTGGAGCAGTTAAAAAGCAGAGTTGCTACAAAACCGGTATTATCTGAGCACCTTCTGAGTGATTAAAATTCAATTCAAGGCCATAATTATATGGAAGGTTTGGGCAGTTTAAAAAAAAAAAAAAAAAACAACCACAAAAGTGTAACACTTCTCTGAGATTAATTTCATCTGTTACTTTTATCACCCAGTCAGCACTGGATGCTCCTTGGCAGCTCTTCACAGTTGAAACTCCTCTTTACCTGCTTTGAGTAGCTGAGAATGAACAAACTTTGCTCCCTTTCCATGTACCATTTTTGTTCACGTTCTTTGTGATTGTGGTGATCAGCACAGGCCCATGCATCAGTTCAGTTAGCTAGACTCTGAATTAAAATTTTGTAAGTGTAAATTGGATATAAATTTAGCTCTGGACTTTCTGAGGGGTTAATGAAGGTCTGAGTTTGCTGGAATACATCTATTCTGATGTGAAAATAAAGGTGTAACCTGATGTATGTTCAGGTGTATTGAAGAAGCCAGAACTAGCCTATATGTTCATTGTGCCAGGGTGGGTTTGTCTTAACTTGAATGTGATTAATCACCATACATCTGTTTTTCATTCTAATAAAAAAGTAACTAATACCTCTTCCTGCTTGTTCTTCATCACTCGTTTTTCATGGATCCATAACAGACTCAAGAAGAAAAATTCTATGTATTTGGAAGAAATTTGAGATAATTTTTCTCTCTCTCAGTAAAATGACTTGAACATGAGCAGTAAATTTTAATTAATGTTATTTAGTAAGAATAGTTACTATAATTTGACAGAAAACAGGTCTTTGCTATATGAGCTCATTACCATATCAGAAATAACACCACTCCTCTGTTACTGTGCTTTGCCCTCCTCTTGTTGAACTGCTGCAGATGCAGCACTTGCAGGAATGATTTTTCTCTTGTTCTTTGTGGTGGTAAATTCATATGGCCTGAATGCAAGAATTTTCTGCAGACATTTGCTGAGGAGGTTTTTGTGTTTGGAAAGGTCCAGCAATTCTGTGAGCCTGTTGATGATTTCTAATAATTAGGGTTTTAAGAAGGGTCAGGGTGGTGTCCCAGCCACTAGCGTCATGCCTTGTGCACATACGAGGAGCAAAATGAAATACAGTAATAGCTTTCCACCTCGTGGTCAGTTTGGTGTTTTGAGGGAGCTGGAGGACCCTGTGTGTGTTGAGGATTAGCTAAATTCAGGGAATGGTTTCCAAGGGGAACGTGTCAAGTACTGCCTCCTGCACCTCCGCCACGTTTCGCCACCCCCTCAGTCATGCAGGTGCCTCTGCTTGTCTATGCTCCCTGCTGAATCACTGGGGTCCTAGGATTAACTGCCGTCTGTGTCCTGGTGCGGGAGGGAGATGGACTTTAAGCACATATGGCTTGAGTCATTCAACGTGCAGAGCAGCCATCCCCCTCCTACAGCCGTGTCAGTACTAAGGTTGTGGAGGTGAGAAGCTGCAGCCTGAGAAACAGGCAGCAGCAGCATTTCCACTGCTAGAGAAAGCTTGTCTTGTGATTGCACCCGTAGCTCATCCACAGTTTTGGGCAGTGTGTGGAGTGGGAACAGGACCACTCTAATGGCAGTACGTCATGCTTGCCACTAGTGTGTACGGAGAGGCTGGCTCCATCCCTGCACCTCTTTCCTTCTCTGGCTTTGCTTTTGGTGAGAATTAGCTTTGCTTGTTGCTTTCTGAAATACATGACCGATTTGTTCCACTCAGATGACATAAATAACTAATTTCTGGATTATGGGGACTTGGAATCATAGAACCATAGAATGGTTTGGGTTGGAAGGGACCTGTAAAGGTCATCCAGTCCAACCCCCCTGGCGTGGGCAGGGACATCTTTCACTAGATCAGGTTGCTCAAAGCCCTGTCCAGCATGACTGTGAACACTTCCAGTGATGAGGCATTAGAAATGATGACTTGATATGTCAAGAGCTTTAATCACACCACCTGGAGAGTTTTTTGTGTGTTCTTTAGACGAGTTTGTGATTAGGTAGGATCCCACTTACATGAGATTTTGTTGATCTCACTGTTGCGATTAAGCAAGAGATCAGAGACTTCTGGAAATGCCAAAGCCTTTTGATGAAACTCTGAAGATGATAAACTTGGTCTATATGAAGAGTCCATATGTAATGGAAGAGCTGAAAACAGAAGGCACGTCTTTTCTACCATCCTCTGAGGAAGTTCTGCTGTGCATAAAAATCTTGCTTTACAGGCCTGCGTCCCACCTCTGGGCGACATTGCCACCAGCACAATGCTTGGTTATCCCAGATCTTGCTGGCTTAACTTGCAAAATCAGTGAACTGTTCATAAGGAGTCCTGAAATGAGCGGTAAAAAACACAGAGATTTTCTGTGTTCTCCTTCCCTTTTTTCTAAAAAGGAGAACTATTTTTAAAGAAAAGCTATACTAGTGCTAAAAGACATGTTGTACACTCCTCAATTTTAACCACAAAAGATGAGCTTCCTGTTTTAAAAAAATTAGTGCTTTTTGGGTAGATGCTAAACTTACAAGGATTCAGAAAAAACAATCAGTATCACCTGTGCAAATGGGGAGCATGTCATCCAAACCAGTAAAAATGTGCTGTTGAGAGAATTTTTTCCTTATCCTGCTTTATCTAACACATTTTAAATCAACCAATCTCTTTGACCTCCTGTTATTTATACTCTCCGAACAGATTTTTCCCAAGTTTCCAGCTGGAAACAGTTGCATTAGTTTCTGTTGAAGCTCTGGGTGTTTGGCTTGTCTGAAAATCAGTCCCTTGATTTGTCAAATATTCATACTTTTAAGATAAGCTTTTTTTTCCTTTCTGCTTTGCGGTTTCCTAGAGCTATGCACTTCAGTCATTGGTACTTGTTCACCAGCAGGCAATGGTGCTGATGACTTCAGTTTTTTTACTTAGTTGCTCGATAATTGTGAATTTCCATTTGAAATTGGTTGAAAATTCTAAAGCCACACAGTCTGTTTTCATGTGTAAATCTGTCCCACAATGGTACAGAAATGTATGAGGGTGTTGAGGGCAATTACTGGTGAGCAGGGAGGGCAGCTGATGTGCCCTGTATGCAGAGGAGATCAGTTTACCATGGAAACATGCAAAAAGTCTGCAGATCTGCTACATATATCAGAAATATAAAGTTACTCAGGAGGTATAAGCTTTGCTTTCCACAAGAAAAAAAAGATTACAGCTTTAGTTTTTACGCACGAGGGTGTTTATGGATGTTAATTTGGCAACTCGTGCATGTTTTCAAAACTGAGTGCTATAAAGAATGTGCTCTGGGAAATCAGTGATATTTTGCACTGTTCTGTATTAGTTTACTACATCACATCTAGTAAAAATCACTTTAGACAAGTATTTCTTTTCTGATAGTCTCTATGCAGGGATTTAAGACTGGAAAGGACATCGTACAAGAGCAGTCCTCTGCTATCCTGCATTACATAATCTCCTCTGTAAAGTTGCTACCTAATATACATGAACATAGCAATAGCCCCTTTTTTTGCTTTCAGTCACGTTTATGAATTGCTAAGTTCACCCTGTAGATCCTGGATAAAATTGAATTTCTGCTAGCCATGCAGCCTCAGATTTAATTACTGCTGACCTCACTTGGCATCCCAAGTTTGGGAACAGCTGTATTTACTGAATCAGATCTTCAGCTTCTGCAAACTAATTCTTCTGTAAGTCATCTAGGAAGCTGGTACAGCCTGTATGTCATTTCTATCACGTATAGATGCAAAACACTTATGCTGAGCTCTGTTATTGCTGTATAGATCCTGAGTTCAAAGCAGCAAGGAGCTTCCAAGATGGAATCTTAGAGTGGAGTGAAATCAATATAAACGCACTTGGGGTAAAGATCAACAGTTGAAGAGTAATTAAGGTCTCGTGCTCCCATTTCGGATTGAACATTTTTGTTCAGCAGCAGTTCTCCTTACGGGATTCTGCAGAGCTTGTTTTATGCTGAGTATATTCTCATTGCATTGATTTTAAACAGCAAAGCATTGTATGTGGCATGTGTTCATTGAATATTGACAACTTGGAAACACACGGACAAATTTCTAGGGTGGTGGGAAGGAAGAGACTACAACTTGGTAGCTGAGTCTTGAATTTCTGAATCTGGGCAATTTATTTTGAGCAAACTGTGGTAGGGATTGCTGCTGGATGCTGCCTTGTTGCATACCCTGCAGGTTTCCAACGGAGCAGCTGTTAAGGCAGTTAAATTCAGTGAAGACTTTCACTGGTATTACAGTAGGGTATTTGGCACCAACAATGAAATATGAGGATATAGAAATACTCTTAAGGCTACTAAGCTAACTCAAGGCAAAAAAAATACCCTGGCCAACCCCTCCCGTGCCCCCCCCCCAATCCCTAAGTGAATAACTGCTTCGGAGAATAAGGAATGTGTAAGTGGGTGTATATATACATTAGAGTGGTCTTGGTCACCATCACATCAAAAATGAACACTTGGATTTCCTCATTGAGGTAATCAAAAATGATGCTGTCACTGGGGGGCGATGTTTCAGGGCTAGTTGAGAAGCCCTGAGTGCTGCTGTAAACGGATACCTGGGTTAAAATGAAACTGAGTTAATTCAATACAGACTCACTCCTAGAGGACAGGTCAGTTGCGCAGAGGTAAAATACTGCTGTAACAGATGGACAACTGCTTGGGAAAGAGACTGAAATAGAGTAAGGTAATTAGGACAGGAGACAAACATATTACGTGAAACTACATACATTGACTAGGGCTAGAATCAACAGTTACCTTCCTGGAGGTCTTTGGCTGTAAGACCAAAAAAAAGGAGTATAAAAGTGGAAACAAAGCAATATTTCTGTTATGATTTCTTTTATATGCTTACATGCAAGGTACTTTCCAGATACTTGAAAAGGATAATCCCTGCTTCAAAGCACTTGGTTTTTTGGCTACGGAAATGTAGACAGAGGTTAGGGGAAGGGGAACTAAATAAGGAAAGTATATGTAATTTAAATGCCTAATTACACATCCACAAAATATTTGAAACAGTTAAGGTTAAGAGTTAAACTCTCAAAAGTTAGAAAACACTGGAATTATGGTAGACTTCAAAGCTTATTATATATATTTCAAAGCTTTTGTATGTGTATCTGTGATCTTGGCCGTGCACACTATAGAAGAAAGAAAGGCTGAATGGGAGTACCTGCTTATGGCGTTTAGCTCCTGCTATTTCAGGCCCCTGTGCACATTAGGTGCTGGGTGAGAAGGACCTGTGAAGCACGTACCATGGCTCATAGCACACTTGTCGCCATCCTGCAGGCCACTGATGGGCAGTCGCGAAGTACTGAAAGGTGTAATTACAACCTAGGAGCAATGGTGGGCAGTGCAATTCCCAGATGTGGCATTGTATATTCCTTAATTAAACACGGCGTAGAAGTGTTAGAGGAGTTCTGTGTTCAGCTTGCAAAGCTTTGCGAAAAGGACTCTGACAAATTCTGTGGTGTGGCACCTAAGGATGGGTGCAGCGCTTCTGGGGAGTCTTAGGTGAATCTGTGTCCTGGAATTCTTGGCACTGCCGGTGCTGCCCTAATGGATGGCAGGGGAAGGTTGAGGTCCTCTGCAGGAACTTGTATTTTGCCAGTAGTTTTCTCGGTTATTTGCTGACATCAGAAGTATGTTGACATCAACAAACGTGGATTTAACTTCAGGTGATGGAGGGAATTTGCTTTAGAAACCACAAGTTTTTCTGTATTGGTAGCTAGATTTTCTAATTACTGGTAGAGGAGAAAAGGGACAAAGCAATGTTTCTCTGCTCCGTGAATAAACCATTTTTTCCCTTCTTATCTTTCTGCGACTCCCTCTTTGCCTCCCAGGAGGGAGAGAAGAGGGGAGAGACAGCAGACCATATGGCTAGTTTGGCTAAAAAAAAAATAAACAGCAAAGAATAGGGTCTTACAATAACAAGTGTTAGGTGACATTAACAAGACGCAAAGCTACCAGACTGTCTTGTAGCTAACCTACTTATGTTCTTCGGGGCCAGAAATGTCACTCAGAGGTTGCTAAGGATGACTGATAAAACAGCTGCTTCTTCAAGCAGCATGTAGGTCTAGGGAGAAGGTTCTCATTAACAATTAAAGAACTGTAATTTTAACTTCCTTACATTTCTGCTACTGAAATGAAGTTGGTTGTTGCAGTACACCACTGAATTCTCCCCACTCCACTTTGTTTTTAGGACAGTAGTTATTCAGTGGGATAATTTATATCTTTTGGTAGAAACACTATGCAAAAGTTAACAACAGCATACATATTGGAGCTATTTTTCTGAGTCTACTTTCAAGACCATATTCAGCTGTTTGAATATCTTTCCAAAAGGAGGTTATTGCCAAGGACTTCTTGTGGAGATACACCATGCGTGACTGCCAGTACCTCCAGCAGGCAACTTATTGCAGGAAAAGTGCCACGTTAAAACATAAGTACCTCAGTTGCCAAACATTGGATTGTGGACTATAGCGTTCCTATTTGCAGCTCTGTGTGGCCATTGTATGTGTATTGTGTGCCATCTCGGAAGTCCATTCAGGTTAACCTTGTTTACTACTTTTCCTCCTCTATTTCCCATCACTTCCCCACTGTTACAATCACAACCTAAAGAAGCCTATTTCTTCTCTGCATTGATACACAAAAATGGCAGTCAAAATATTCTACAGTTTAATTAAAATTAAAAAAAAAAAAAAATTTCTCTGCTCTGTAGCAAATCAGCCAGGAGTGGAGATATGGTATATTTAAAATTTTCTCTGCTTGTTTCTTCATGCCCTTTTCTAGAGATGGCTAAAACATTGGGAATGTGAGAGGCTTTATTGTTACTTGAAAAAAAAATAAGTGAAATTGTGTGTGTGATCCTAAAGTTAAATGTAAATAGATGGTATTGCTAAGGATTTTGCAATCTAAATTTGACCTAGTTGTATTGCTCTTATTTTCTTTTTTCATATGATGACTTTATGTATTCAAGTATTTGTAGCTTACTAATTGTTTAGGTATCTAATTCTTCAGGAAAAAAGTGTCTGTTCAGTTTTTTCCCCCTTTTTTAGGTGATGTATACATGCATTCCCTTTTTACTTCTTCAATTTAGATACCTTACGGAGCCTTTCAAAGAACTGGTTTCTGTAGAAGTCTTATAAGAGGCTGGGAGAATGCAATACATTGCATTGCAGTCTGATGGTTACAGACATTATGAGGCCCATTTGCTTTTCCAAAGCTTTATTTTCACTGCTAAGGCAAACTTATGGCTGCCGTGCTGTTCTTGCATTCTGCAGCCCCCTTTGGGCTGGCTCCTCGCTTCTGCCATAGGCTGCATTTCTGTGGAAAACACTCTGGCAGAGCAAACATCCTCCAGGGGCTTGGGTGAGTAAAGATTTTAAAGGGCTGGGCTGGAGCTTTGAAACATTACTGTGACCAGACCGGCAACCTGTCTGAGGTTGTTGAATGGTGTTTGTAAGTGTGTGGTACGTAGTACGTGAGCTGCTCTGTACTGATCTACCACTTACTCCTCTTTGGACGAGTACATACCTCAGAGGCAGTGTGTTGCACTTCTTGGACCACCTTGACAGCATGGGGATGTGTATAGTCAGTCTGGCTGGCACACAAGTTTCTGCTGTTGCCTCCAAGTAGTTTTCCTTCCCTGCCCATGTTATTTCTGTCTTAAAAACTTAAAGAAAAACAAATCAAAACCAAACTCCATAGGACAGGGGATCCCCAAGCTCTGTTTATAAAGGCTGCTTACGCAACTTGATGTTACACTGAGGCAACTGCACAGTGAAGCTATTATGCTATGCGTGCTTCAATTACAGTATTACAATTTCAGTTCCTTTGGCTGTAGTTCCTTTGTTTATCTACCTGCAGGAAGGGTATTGACATTTAAAAAACAATCACCTGTTCACGTGGGTCTGTGTACGCACATAGCATACACAGTTGTGTGTACATCCATACTCAGCAGTGCGAGGTTGTTCAGCCTTATGGGAAGTATTGTACTCCTGTTTGCAGAAGGGGGCAACAATGAAAGAAGTCCAGACGGAGACTGGTGATGAGTGGTGTCCCTCTGGGGCTGGTACTGGGACCAGTGCTGTTTAATATCTTCATCAATGACATAGATGGTGGAATTGGGTGCACCCTCAGCAAGTTCACTGATGACACCAAGCCGAGTGGTGTGGCTGACACACCTGAGGGACGGGATGCCATCCAGAGGGACCTAGACAAGCTTGAGAAGTGGGCCTGTA
>JAVKLA010000047.1:18673674-18692374 GCA_034782735.1 Sagittarius serpentarius | reverse complement strand
TCCCCGGGCTGCAGGTGGGCATCTGCTCCCCTGCTCCCCTCCATGGGCTGCAGGGGGACAGCCTGCCCTCTCACCAGTGGCTACGGGGCCACCCCCTCCTCCGGCCCACCTCCTCCCCCGCCTTCCTCACTGACCTCGGGGTCTGGGTACGGGTTTCTCTCACATTCCAATCTCCTTCCCCGCTGCAGGTTTCTGCTTCTTAAATTTGTTATCCCAGAGGTGCTACCCAATTACTCATGGCCTTGGCCTTGGCCAAAGGCAGGTACAGCTTGGAGCTGGGGGAGCTTCTGGCAGCTTCTTACATGAGCCACCCCTGCAGCCCTTCCCCTGCTGCCAAAACCCTGCCACTCAAACCCAATACAAGGGGGCAAAGTAGTCTTCTTGAATAGAAGAACAAAAAGGAAAAATAATGGTATAAAGAATTACTAGTAACCTGCAAGCCATTTACTGAGTGTATAACGCTTTCTAGAAATACCCTATAAGAAAAAGAGCAGGACAATAGCTGTCCTATCTCTATCTTTGCTGAGTGGAGGCTAAGGGAGATCTTTGCAGCACTGCTTGAAGTTAGGTTCAGGTTTCTCTTCTATACTGGAGAAAAGCACACATCAAAGAAATGCTAGTGTGACTTTTCTTGCTTGTCTCATCAGAGCACTGCTAGCTAATAAATGTTTGTTTTGCTGTTAGCATGGACTGGGAAGCTTCAAATACCTCATGAAATGAAAGTTGCTCATGGTAAAGAGCTTCCTTTCATTTGGTCTGAAATCAATTCTTTCTGCGTTTTTTTTGCTGCTCAAGACTACGTTCTGCTAGGCTGGCACAGCCCGGCCTGGGGCAAAGACAGATGCTAGTGGTAGAGTTAGGGTTTTCAGAATCTTTGTGTATCTTTGTGTATTCTTTTAAAATAAACAAAATCAGTATCTCCCTTGGAAAACAGATGGTGGCTTGTATAAGAAAGCAACTGTGGTGGTAGTATCTAGCCTCCCCCCCCCCAAAAAAAAAAAACAACAGCCAGAAGCTATCCTTAATTTGCACGATTTTCCCATTTAAGATTTTCACTTTTAAATGTGGATAGTTTCTGTTCTGAGAGTGCTGTGTATGGGGTGAGATGAGAGGACAGTTGTGGTCTGTCATGGCACATGTTTCAGGTGTGGGTGGCAGTCCTCATGTACTGCCGTGGGGGTCCCCAGGGACTTTTTTGGTAGTCTGAGTCCAGCTGCAGAGGAGTTGTGTAACAAGAGACTTGGCCAAGGGTTTCTAGTGTTTCCTGCATAGTTTTGCTGAGAAAACAGCTTCAGGGCTTTTTTCTTTTCTTCTGTAGGTTTAAGAAACTGGGGGGACCTGAGCATGGTTTTTTTACACTTGCGACATACAATTAATGATTTTTCCCCAAAGGATTCCAGAATGGGACTGGGAAATTGTGGAAACTGTAGGAACTGTAAGATTTGCTATAAATGTGCAGGGATCGATTCGGCTGATAGAGGAATTATTACTTTTGAGTGGGGGACAAATATTCTGGGTTGAGCATTTTTTGATTTTCCCCACTGAATACAATGGATAGTTGGAAGTAGACAAGGATATTAGCATTCATCGAGGAATGTACAGAGATAACTAAGATAATGATTCAGACTAGAATTTGTACCAAAATTTCCTTTTAAAAAATTGGTCATCCCAATGCCCTGACTTACAAGGCTAGCCATCAGTTATTGCTAGGAATACAAAGGTAGCAGAAGATTAGATTTTTTTTAACTTCAGGTCTGTTGCAGCTGGTGGAAAACTTCTTCGGTTTGAAAAGTGCTGAGAATTTGTTCTCTCTGGCAGAATTATTTCCATAAACTTTATGCAACACTGTACATCTAATGAAGATTTTACTAGGCTTTACTACTAGATTTTATTTTGATCGAATTCTATATCTGATATAACACAAGCAGCAACTCCTGCACTCAAGTTCAGGTTACTCATATTCATCCTGTGCAGTTGTATGCTTGAAGACGTCCCCTTCTGTGTAGGGATTTTAATGAATGTCCTTTACTTCATTTATTCCTCAGCTGGCAACTGAAAGTGGCCTACTGAAGGGCTGAAGCACACACTGCCAAGTATTTCATTTCTAGACTAGAAAACATAATGAAAGCAGGTAAGTATCTTGCTTACTGCAAGGAACAGGTTATGTCTGATTGGAAACAGAACCTGATAGCTTTAAGATCTCTTTGGTACTTGAAACGAGGTGAAGCTACACACACTGATAGCTGTTCTTCTCGAAAGATTTTTGCAAAACCTCACTTCTGGATGTGGACAAATTTCATAGCAGTTACCACTTCCATGAAATTGCAACAGATGCCTGGGTTTTTGCACAGCAGTGTGGGAAGAGGGAAGCCTTGGAGTGTGATCCTCATTCCGCCTTCCTGTGGTCAGCACTGCAAGATCATTAGTGTTGTCCTGAGTGAGCAGGAGCTTAAATTTTAAGCCATTACTGAACGCTAGGGTTTTGTCAGAGGAGTGGCTTTACCGCGCTGAGTAGTATCTAGGACAAAATTGGCCTTGCTGAGATGTGTCCTCTGTGTTGCAGAAACTCTGATCTCGCTTGGATTGGGTCTCCCCTGGTTGCACTGCTGAAAATGAGAACAGGCATAGCCTTCTGCAGTGTGGGGAAACGTGTAGTCCATGCAACCTTTCTTCTCAGTGCTAGCGAGGTTTTGGGGAAAAAAAAAAAAAAAATTTAGAAGTTTTCTGTAGTGCAACTTTGTGATCTTTTGTTGTTAGAGATTAATGAGTTAGTGTTTAAATACAAGTGTTTCGGTAATGTGCACAATGTACTATCCCTGATCATTGTTGTAATGATTGTTTCATCAATTGCTAATTTCATGATTATCAGAAACTGTCATTCATAAAATGATAGCAAAGTTTAGATATTGGATTATTTTTTCTGCAGACTGCAGTAGAATTAGTTTTGACTTGACACATAACTGGTATTAGAGCAGATTCCTTGATTGATTCTCATTGTATGTGTAGTTTATCAGGTTTATTTAAAATGTAAGGTCATGATCCTGTAAGCTTTGGGGTAAACTTAAGCAAAGCTTGGCCTATTGTATTTTGAGATCTATTGATAAATTTTTGAGAGTATCTGGGCAGGAGATTTTGTTTATAGTATGTGTATGAGTTACCTTAAGATGTCCGATTTAGAAGGTAGAAATCTTTTACTCCTGACTTCTACTTGATCACATTTGGATCCCTAGAATCCAGATTCTAGTTATGTGCAAATTAATGAGTAATTTGGTGCAATACAATCAAATCTGGGCACTGATATGAGTGGTGCTGAGGCCTCTAATTCTAAGCTATATGCAGTTGGAGTCTTCAAACTGTATTTAGTCAGCCGCCTGGGCTGTCTCACCCTAGCATGTGCGTCACAGCTGTCTAAAAGACCAGTCATTGAACTGGACTTTTACCTTAGGAGTTGGAACATAATTTGGTATGTGGCCAGAGCAGGGCTTCTAGCTGAATTTATCTCCAAAAGGAGAATGTTAGCATGCACCAAAACTGCTCTGTAAACCAAGCCAATGAATGGTTAGTGGGAATGAGTGGGGGATTTTTTTTTTTCCCCCCAAATGACTGCAGCTGCTATCAAAGGCTAATTTAGCTGTCAAGAGAGGTTCCAGAAATGCAACTGATGGAAATGCTGTGCTGTAGTCTTCCATCTAACCTGTCATGTCTAGCAGCATTGCTTATGCAACAAATTAAAAAGCAGTTCAACAAAGTGCTGCCATTGATGTCTTTTCTTCTGGGGGTATGGTAATGATTTGCCATCGGCCGGATTTTCTATTGCTGTCTTAAAGGTGGTACCATTGGTTGAGAATGGAGAAGTGCTGTTCATTTACATTTCTGGCTACAGCTGTTGTCAGGCTCCAGGCCAAATGGAGATCCTGTACCTTTTAGTGCCAGGCTGTTATTTCTAGTGATTTGTGGCAGTGGGTTGTGTTTGCTGATTAGGCAACATGACTGGAAATGCAAGTACATGAACTGGAGTGTTATTTCAGAACTGGGGTTTCCCGCATGCTTAACGTGCTATGTAAAAGCAACCTGGGTGTATGTCAGCACCCACCCTCTGCAAGCGTGTTAACATCAGCCAGCAGGTATTAGGGAATCGACCAAACCTGAGATCGGGTGTGTTCTGCTTGGCTACCGAGTCGTAAATGCTGGTTTATGATAGCAGTAAGAAGTCTGATACTTCTAGTTTTAATTTAAAGGAGCAATTGAAAAGAGTATTTTGAACTACTTTATTTTCATAATACCACAGCAATTTATTCTTCATAAGTTGTCTTCAATGAATTTGACTAATTTATCCTCTGGTTAATTTTGGCTATGCTATAGAAGATGCTTGAAAGTAGTGTTAACTACCATGTTTGTTTGGTTTTTTTCCTCATCATGTTTTTGTTAAATCTATGTGTATTCAACAGAGCAGATCTCTAACTATGTATATTTATCTTCCATATATTTCTCTGTATTAACATGGGAGTTGCAGCAAAAACCTCTCAAAATAGCACACTATATTTATTTTATGTTTCCATTTTCATATCAACTTCATTATTAAAGGATTAAAAAATTGGAACAAGATGTGAGATACTTGTTTTTAGTTTTATGCCAGAAGACAGAAGTTAATGTTTGTTAATTATACTGAACATGCCCCAAAATTACTGTGTTCCAAGTGAACTAGTTGTCAACATTTCACTATATAATTAATTAGATTGCAAGTGATCTGTGTTATGAGTCTAATCTGGCAGGGCACTGGTGCATATAAATAACTTTAAGGATATGAACTGACTTCAGTAGTTTTACTCGGTGTACTCTTAATGCTGCAATTGCTGTTCTCTGGACCAGGGTCTTGGAGGAGTTAACATGCCAGCAAACTGTGATAATTTTGCACCTCCCAAGAGAGGAGTATTGCTTTGTAGCATTCACCAATGCCTAAACCCGAATGGTGTTTAACATGCTTCTTAATAATAAAGAATACAGTCTTTATATTACCCATTTTTTTCCTTGTTAGTAATTTGTGTTTATTTGTTGAAAAAAATATTTCCAATATAAGCATTAAAATGCTTGCTGTACTACCCTTTATATAGCACTTAACTCTTTAATATGCTGTGCCTTTTTGTCTTCAGAAACTTGAGACCATAAAGGATTTGTACTCGACTCCTCAGAATTCCACTTCATGTGGTGTGCAACAATACAAACAGCGCTTTTGGGCTTTATTACACTAAGCACTCCTGTAATTTCAAATAAATGTGGGACTCTGTCCTAGGTGAAAAAACCCATATACCAGATATTTCACAACTACTGTGTCTTTTATTCTGAATAATAGCACTATTGCATCTCTTTTAGTGTCTTAATTTTTAGGCTGTGCAGTTTGCACTGTGTATAAATGTGCAACTGTAAATTGTCTTAAAATTAGGCAAAAGTTGTGACTAAAAGGACTACACCCCTAAATTCTGTACCTGCTTTGTTCTTGCATGCTTCATTTTTTTGGGGGGGTGGTGGTGGTTTCTTTGGTTGGTTTTTTTGATGACTGTAAATCTAGAGTGAATTCAGACTTGCATAGATTTGTTCCTTTCCAGGGATATATACTCATATGAACTGTGATGCCTAGGCAGAAGGTCAAGGTCTTTGAATTCCTCATCTTTAATAAGTTTACTTACAGGTCTGAAATGTTATTTTTATGCATTGCTTTGACAATGCTAATGTGATGTCCGAGTCCAGCAATCTTGAAGCTTTGCAAAGCTTGAGGCTGAAATGTGATGCAAAAAAAGGCAAACGGAAAATCCCTAGCCAACCTACATTTGCTGCATCAAAGGTGAATAAAGGATACAAGTCCCGTAACAATCTTTGCAAAGTCATGGCCAAGGAATATGTATGTATATGTAGTCCATGACCATGCCAAAATTAAGGGCAAATGAAGAATAAAATTAAGTTTGTGACTAACTTCCGAATTTAAGATGAGTCCTTTCTGCATTCTCCTTACATTAATGCCTTTGGTTACTCTCCAAAACCACCAACTGAATTGTGAAAATTACATTGGGAAGATACCATATCATTCACCAGATCACTACAGATCTTTTATTGATGTTGAAATAAGTCTTTAGAAATGCAGACACGGAATGTGGTTTGTAAGGAGGTAAGATTAGCTGGTAAGGGGGACTCCAGGGAAGCCACCTGTTAGCCCTTTTCATGAGTGTCGTAGAGTAAAAATACCAGACTCTCTTCTTTGGCTAATACATTTCTTTTTCAAGGAGACTGGATCAAGTGTATGTGGTGAGGTTTTATCAGTCACTTCATATCTGGTCTTGTGTATGTGTCTAACATGTTCGTATTCTCCTTAGCCCTCTACATATTTTTATTCTTACCAGTACCACCCTGAGATGAAGATAGAAATTTTTCTCTGAAAATATGGGAGGTTATTTTCTGGCCTTCCAAACCACTTTAGCACAGAGGTTTTAACCATACACTACGTAATAAATTAAGAGTTTTAGCAAAACTAACCAAACAAAAAACCCCCTTCTTGTGTGCAGAGTTAATCAGAGATATGAACTATTAATATGAGTTAAGTATAGCATTCTCACTTCATTTTTCCTGTTGGTGCATAGTCGTGCAGTGTAAACTGTCATAAACAACTGGGAAGGAAGAAACCTCTTAAATAATCTGGTCCTTTGTTCTTCCAGTATAGGCCAGTTTTAACACTTCCCTTTTTGTTAAGTTTCCAGTCCTGTAAATTGGCACAAATTCTACCTCTTTCCTTGTGATAGTGATCCATGTCTTAATACACTTAGTCCTTAATTTCTTCCTGGTATTTTTTTATGTCCTTTCATTATTTTCACTACATTATTTAACTGCATTTAAATAACTTGTATTTTACAAAAACTTTATTTTCATCACCTTCAGAAACATGGAAACTTTTTATCCCTTTGATATTATTTGGCAATTAATTACTTTTATTTTTCTTGGTAATTCAGTGCTGTTTCTCTATACACTTTAGTCTTCAATTTGTTAACTCGTATGCTGATTCCATAACTGAGCTCATGATTCCATAACTGAGCTCATGATTCCAAGACTGGAGATGAAAAGAAGCTTCACTTGTGCCGACAACACCCCCACCCCACCCCCCCCACCTCCGCCTCAGATACTTGCAGTGCTTCAACCACCTTTTTTATTTTGAAAGATCCATCAGATGTTTTAAGCAAAACCTGTTTTTTCATTAATTAAATATAAGCCTGCATCGCTCATCTGAATAAAACATTGTAACTCAACTGTGGGAGTGGGGACTCTGTTAATTTCTTAATTCAATAGTTTTGCCCCACTTGTTTCAGAATTTCATGTTGTAATTATGTTAACTCTGCTAACCTAGCACATAATTTCACTGTATCTTAGCAAGCCCTGCTATTTTTTTGTCAATGAACTAAACTGTTTTAAACTACCAGCTTTCATGTTTACCATTAATAAATAATTCATGATTAAAGAACAGAGCTAAACAAGCAAGGCATTGTAATATGTTCACATAATATGCCGATTTGTGTAGCAGCTCAAGTGCTCTCTTCATTTGGAGAGACTGTCACAGCTAACACCGAAAAGCTTTGTATTTCTGGTGCCTGTGGGTTGTTTTTTTTTTTTTGTTGCTGTTTTGTGGTTTGGTTTTTTTTTTTAAATAAAAACAAATTTCTCCTGCTTTTAGTGTTGAAGACACCTGTTTCAGTCTGCTGTGGGTCAGCTAGTATGAGATATGCATGTGATTCACAGGGGCTAGATGCTTGCTTACTGTATGTGTAATCTGGCATAGTTATGTGCTCATTTTGAGTTGCTGCTTTGGTTCGCTTGGTGTTCATGTGAAGCTCTGTAAGACTGTGGCTTCTGCGCTGTCTTCGAGTTTTAGAAAAAGCACTCCTTACTCATTAACATTTAAAATACGTGATGCTAAAATTCTGTGCATAATAAGACTATGTTTAGGATTTATTTAGCATATTTAAATTGCTACTGAGTAGCATTTGGCAATTACATTTGGCAATTACAAATCTCATATTTTGTAGCAAATTATAAAAGTTGCTTGTGCTATTGTATATCCAGTTGCATTGTGCTGGAAAGCTGTTATTACATGTATTAAGAGTTACACATCTCATGGAGCTACTTAGGAGAAACAAGGAAACTTCTGCAAATTCTTGAATAAATGATTTTTTGTAACTTCTACTTTTGAACACAAAATAAATAAGAAAAGGAAAGTGCTTTGTGGGGACATCCTACTTCTTAGGAAAATTGTAATGACCATTTTCCATTTTTATCTGTGGAAAGACCTGCATTTGTTCAGGGCAGGTCTTTAGGAAGCATCTGTCAGGATAGGTCCTTTGAAAACAGTGAAGCTGTGCTGGTTAAATCCAGTTTCGAATTGAGTCCATAGGAGATATGTCAACTGTCCTGCGTTTGACTCCCTCATGCACCTACCTGGTGCAAGTCCTGTGCTGTTGTTTCTCCTTGCTCCCAGACTCCTGCATCCCTCTTGTTCGGTCTGAAGGACCCATACAGAAAGGAGCCCTCCTGGAAGGAGCATCTTCCAGCTGTGCCATTGTGCCATGGCTTGTACCAAGGTGCGTGCACGCATCAGTGTGGAAGCCAGAAGAAAATTTAGAGGCTGCTTGTAGTTTGCAGGGGAGTTTCAGCATTTTTGTAGTATTTGGTGTAAAAACAAACCGATTGACTTTGAGCTGTCAGATTCAAGGGGCGGGATGGCAAAAGGTTTGAATTTAGGGGGGAAAACAAAAGGGAAAAAATTCTTCTCTAAATGAACTGCATCAACAGAGTTTATTTTGTTAGCAAATATGTAGATACTGCCTTTCAAAGGCAAAAATGGGGTATCATGCTTACTCACTGGAGTGCAGATGAAGAGCATTGCCCTGGAAAGGCGACACACTTGGCCTGCGTAGAAACACTCAAGTGCACTTGCCTGTTCTTGTGAACGTGGAGTTGATTGGCAATATTGTATTTGATGTGTACATCCAAAATGCTGTCATTTTGGGTGAGAAAGATTTGTAGTCTACTGTGTGCTTTTTATATGCAAAATTAACAGTTCAGTTCTGTTCGGTTTTAGCCTCTGAACCATAGGCAATTGCACTCTCGGCACCATGCCTTTTGGAGGAAAGTCATGCTACAGATGTTTGGTAGATGGCGATTCCATACGCCTGGCAGTTCAGGAGACTTCTTAGAGTGAAATCCTCATCCCAGTTAAGTCAATTACAATCAAGTTCAGAGTTGATGTTTCTACTAGAGGGGTTTTGCTTGTCTGTAGGCTAGTTGCTCATGTCAGAAGGGAAAGAGAAGAGTTGTCTGATTATGCTAAGACCAATTTAAAAGTCACTTGAAAATAAGCAAGCATATGTTGAACAAGGTGGCACTAGAAGTTTTCATCTTTAGTTACCAGTGCTTCTCACTCTTCACAGTATCAATGTCTATGTAGACTACTGTGACTAGTTCACTGCTGCGGTTTAGTTTTAAATTTTCCCTTTTGTCTTTAAATGTTAGATCTTCACATCCATCTGCAAAACATCAAATATTCATGCTTGTATATATGTGAATAATGGGAAAGAGTTTGCATATTACCTCAGAAGTTACTATAGAGGCTGTCTTTTTATGGTCTTTGGAAAGATTCATCTGATGCATCAAAATCACTAATGTACATTTGACTTTCAGCATAATTGCTTGACACTTCATGCAGAGTCTGTGTATGGGCCCATTTGTTTATTATCTGTTTCTATCTCCTTAAGTTGCACTCGTTGCATTTTATGTTCTACCTTAAGCAACACGTCACAAGCAGAGATAGGTACATACTTGTAAGGAGATGGTGTGTCAGGCTAAGTTTTTGTTTTGAGCTAGTAAATAATTACCAGTGGTCCTGGCTACTAGGGAAAGTGCTTATTTACTTTATTTTTGTTCTGGCTCATGTTGTGTGTGAATAAGTTGACCTTTAGTTTTCTCTGTGTGTGTCTCATCTGTGTACAAGTGCAGGTTCTGATGAAGAGCTTGACAGTTTGATGCTTCTGCAGAGGAGAGTGCAACCTCCAGCCATCCACCTTCACGCTTCCTTCATTTAACCTGTCATGGAGTTAGTTCCAAGTTTTAACCCCTGGGAAAATGGCGACATCACTACTGACTTCCAGCATCTGCCATCCAGAAAGAAATTGTAACATGAAAAATAAACAAAATGAAGCTTAATTAAAAGAAAAATCAGAGTGTGATGGAAAGGTTAAGGTGACTTGCAGTGTTACATATGCAGTGTTGTGCAGGTTACCTATGTAGCTGGAAGATAAACAAGGATTTTTTAGGTGTACACATTTACACGTATATCATTTACTTTTAGATCTCATCTCTATATATCTCAGGAGCAAGCAAGAAAAGTGCTCTTGGAAGGCTGTGTTTAGTGTTTGATCCCAAGAAATTGGTCACGTTTTGTTTTGCGATCTGATTTTGGCATGCATGTTACCAAGTAGCATGTCATGTTCAGTCCAGTGACGGAAAAACAACGAACAGGATATGAAAACAATAAATTAATTTTCCTAGTGTTTTACAAATAATGTGGATTTTTTTTTCTAGATTTTCTTTTCCTTTGAAGTGTAGAAAACAAGAATAGTTGAAAGCAGTTTTTCCAATAGATGCTATGATGAGTCGGATCTGTTCATGCACTCTGTTTCTGCTTCCACCATTCATTCTCCTTCATGCTCAGGTATCTTCCACAGGTTTTTCCAACTTGCAGAGTTTACTTAACCTAGATTCTCTCCTATGTATTCCCGTATTTCTGAAATTAGGCTTCAGAACATCACTATTTAACATATTGACATCATTATTTAGCAACCTAAACAGAAGAGCTTTAATTTACAAACTGGGATCAGCATGTGCTCTTCTAGTAAAAATTTTGAGGTATTTCTGTGTATTTTGAGGGTCTCTGAAAACTAGTCAACTTTTATTTCAGGTAATGGTTAAATTTTCAGCCTTCAATTTGAAAAAGTTGGCTGTAGATTGTCATACTAAACTGGAGGAGAAAAGACAACCGCAGTTTGATTTTGAGTGTGTTTATAATAGAAGGGAAATGCGGCTTGTTCAGGTTGAAGGTAAGAGTGGAAACTCTAAAAACCTTGTAAGCTACCAACAGGGTGAGTTATGGGTCTGTGAAGTTGCGTAGCTCTACAGTGCTTGAATTCCACTGAAACTGGTTAGAAGATATACTAGCAGATGAAGATGGACTGATACAAGAAGGAATTGGATCCTGTAATTCAGATGTGACTTTTACCATTTGTGTTGGGTCTCTAAATAAAACGGAAATGCTGGAATTATAGCATATGTGTGTATATGTATATATTTAAAATATTTCTGTATTCAAACATTTGGGAAGCAGACAAAAGTGAAGTTTTTAAGACATTCTGTTGTTAGGCTTGAGGAGAATTGTTGTAGCCCGGAGTCACTTTCTCTAATTCCCCGTACTTGTTTTCTTTAAGTCTTTCACATAACCTCCAGGATGATTTCTTCATGCGCAGCAATGCCAACATCCTGAAGAGATGCAGGGATGCTGTTGTGGGAGCAGAGCTCCTCTGGGAGCCACTGCCTGTATCTTCCCTCCTTGAGGTGGGACTGAAAGATCTCTGATACCATTTGAATGTCAAACGGCAGCTGGGTGTCCCATGAAAGGCCTTTGCCCACCCCTGGCACAGGGGGTTGTGGGAAAGCAGCAAGAGCAGCTGGGGCTTTGTGCTGCTGGATTTGTTAAAGCCAGAGCACCATCAGTGGCCAACTAACTGTACTGGGGACAAAAAGGTAGCAACCTGAGAAATATTTCACTTAGATCAGCATGCAGGCTGGTTTCCTCCATGCTGAAGTCGCACCGTCACTGAAAACAAATGAATATAAAATTGGTTTAAAGTAGGTGGTATAAATGTTTCCTTGAAGTTCATGTGCTTTACTAATGGTGATTTTTAAAACCAATTCCTGTGTGCAAATGGACTATTGCCCTTTTGTAGCCCTGTCTGTAGATGTTGTAGAGACTAGCCCATTAATACTTCAGTTGTTTTGAAATTGGGACAGTAAAACAACAGGCACTTACATCTTTTCATGAGTCTTAAAAAATTAGGAAAATGGTTGTATTTCAGACATTGAAACATTTAGAAATCCTAGTATCTTTGTATAATGTACTGTATTAATCAAATTTCGTAGCAGAACTGTGATATAGATAAGTTTATGTGTTTGGACAGCTGCTTAGTCCACCAGAAAACGGTTCCAGCATCGCTCCTGTACTCATCCGGAGTTATTGGTTAGGCTGAAGAAATGTGGTTTGGCTGTAGTTTGCAGTGGGAGCTATTCCTGTACAAAATATAGTTCATGCTTCTCAAGTCTAACCTTTCTGCAGTGCACTTGTAGTCTAGCCTTGCTTAAGTACGGCCTTTTGCCTTGCATATTAGAAACAAGTTTTCTAAAGTTTCAGTTAGATCTCCGAAAGTTTTGGGGTTTTTTTTTAGCTGTCAAAACCTGTTCAATGATGAGTATGTTAAGATACCGTTAAAATATTTCTAGATTAAAGGCTAAGAGCGATTCAGGTGCTTTAGGGATGTTCTTTGTGAAGAATGTTCTTTCAGTGCTTTAGTTTTTGTCATGAAAGCTTGAAGACAATTCCTTTCCACCTTTCTTATTTTATTTCTGGGGCGAGATTAATGCTATGTATTCCAGGTTTTTCGTGGGTGAGATTAATGCTATGTATTCCAAGTTTTTCATGAAGCACCATCTTATAAGGAGAAAAACAAGTTGTTATTTCTTAAGACTAGTATTGGACAACTTGATCACTGGGGTGAAATCCTATAAACTTTGTATTTGGCCATTTGACATGCTGATGCATCTCCATTGAATCCAAACAGGTAAAACTTTGGGAGATGCCTTTATCTAAAACAGAATTTAAGAGACACTTTGTAATTCTGGAGTTTGGGTCCTCTGTGAGTTCCTATGTGTAGAGTTCAAATTATTTAATTGTATTTTCTGGCTGCTTTGGTATCTTTTTTTAGAGACTTAATTTTCTAGTCAACCATCTTAAAAGCCCATTTGATTATGTTAAGGAATACAGTATTGCCCGTGCAGGGGGTCAAGCGTGGATCATCTATTAAGATTTCCTTGTTCGGTGCTTTTGGGTAGCACTGAAGAATAATGAATAAAGAGGAACAAGTACTCATAGCTCTTTCTGACAAAAGCTGCAGTAAGGAGATGTTCCTTGGGACTACAGTTCCTGGTGGTGGTCTGTTTATTATTTTTGTAAAAAAATTTCACATGAAGGAAGGGTATCAGTGGTGTCATATTTACAGCTACGTGTGGTGGGATAAGGTCTAAATCTTGCTCCTTTTGCTTGCTTTGGATGGAAGCAAAGGCCAGTTTAGGCTATGCGTTTTTTTAAAGAGAATGTTTTCCTTAGTCTGCAGGCCCTTGAGAGGAATATTTCAGTAAGCTGTAGCAACTTAAATGAGGTTTTGGCACTGCTGCCGTCTTGTAATATTTCTGACAGGTTGCTTTTGACCGTTTGATGCTTAAGAGCATAGTTGGTAATTCTCTGGAAAAGGTGGAAGAAATTTAACTTTGTCAGTGGTTTCAAATATTGCCCTCTCTATATTTTATTAGATATAACCTCACCCTGCCTTCAATTAATCTGAGTTTTGGAAAGTACAGTACTGGCTTCTTCATAACTCTTAAGATCGTTTAAATTAATACTTTGTTTTGGGTTTTTTTGTTGTTGGTTTTTTTTTTTTTTTTTTTTTTTTTTTTTTTGAAGATGTAGCGAGAGGAGATGCTTGCCAAGGAAGGAAAAGAGTAAGAGAACAATATATTTTATATTTTTGTATGCTTTAAATGTCAGGGGAAGGAGGCACCTGAGTAGCCGTTTTGTCTTAAGGTCTTTTTAGATTGTGTCATTTTGATCAGTAAGATTATACATGCTTTCTTATGGCATGTGTTGTATTTAATATAACACCTAATGAGGAATAGCTCTTGCAGCTGCAGAACCCAATCCAAAGGCTACTGAGGTTAGTTGGAGTCTTTCCACTTGCTTCCCTGAGCATTGTATCAAGACTCTCCAAAAACAGCTTTCAGAAAGGCTAAACCTGAGAAAGCTTTGAAATGCAAGAAGTTGCATTTCTGGGTCCTCTTAAGAAATTGCCAAGGAGATCATGCTGTCAGAGGAGAAAGCCATTTCTGAACCCTTTGTCAGCAGTGGCTCAAATTCAGCCCTGAGACGAGACCTCTCACGCACCAGAGTGCCCCTTGGATGCCCAGTTTAAGGCTTCGGAGTAAGTTGTGTATAAAATGTACATAAGCCTGCTTGGGCATTTTCCACAGGAGCCGGGTGATTGGTATTCATGCCTTATCAGAAGTAAATAAAACATCTTCAGTCTCAGAGGTTCAGTGATTGAGGTGATTTTTTTACTGATTTTTTTTTTTTTAAGCTAAAGTTTGTCTTGTGAAAATGAAAGCTGGAATTCATATGCGATTTCTGGATTGCAGGAATAGGATCTTCAAGAAAGAATATTCTCTGAAGAGTGAAATACTATGATTCAGGGGGTTGCAATGTTGTGCTGTTAGTCTTAGCTACATTTTAATCTTGCCTAAAGCTACACTTACTAGTATGTAGAAGTTTATCTGTCTTTGATGATTCCAAATTTTTCTTTGTAGTAAACCTGGCTTCCCAACATATTTGTTTTATGCCTACATGTTATTTTATGCTAAATTGATAGGTTTATTTTCTTGCATAATTAGCATATATATGTGTAAGTTAAACTTATCAGGATCACCTGCAAAACACGTTACTTCACTGCTGACAAGGAATCAGCCATGCCATAACTCTGTGCAATGTTCACTCTCTGAAGATGCTATAGAGCCCAGAGCAGTAATCTGCATGGTGAATTTAAGCTTGACAGTAGCCTTGCTTTTCTTAACTGTTGTTTGCACACCCCTTTGAAATGATCCGTGGACCGAAGCTTGAAAATTGACAGTATAATGTAGAAAATGTTAAAGACCTGGTACCGCAGAGCTCTTGCAGCAGGATGTAAATACAACGGTATGTAGCATAGCTGTGCCTACGCTTCCAAGCACCGGCTTGAGCTGGGTGAGGTATAGCCTGCATTGTGCAGCATAACGCGGAGACGTGCTTCAGATGCTTGCTGTGACGAAGTTTGGTTTCTATTTACAGCTGGCTATTGTATAGTCTGCATTCCTGCTCAAATCCCTCCGTTTCGCTGGAGTGCTGCTCTTGGGTGGAAGTCATTAGAGAACTGCTTGAAGAGCTCGCTTGTACATTCTCCATATAATTTTAGTAGCCTGCTTGCAGGCTTAGTTATGCCAGGCATGATACTGAAGAGCATTTATTATCTTTGGAAACCGTTGACGTGACAAAAACACATGGGCTGGAAATCGTTCTGTAAGCTAATGTTGTAAGCAGTTGAAGTCAGCCATAGATAAAAATGTCCTATCTGTTCTCCAAGTAGCCTTTTCATTGATAAGTAGTGTGAAGCTATAGTATGTTCAGAGGGCAAAAGGAAAGAAGATTAAATCATACATTCTGTTTTACTCTATCATAATATTAATCTGTAACTAAAAAAAATAAATAACATTGCAACAGTTTGTGGGTGTCAGCCCCGGAATATTACTTGCTGCTTTTAATTCCTGATTCTCTGTTGAGCCTCGCTTTGCAAAGATCCTCCTATTTGCCCCAAAGTTCAGGAAGGATGAAAAATGGTATTTGTGCTGAATGCTGTTTGAGTGCTGGGCAATAATGGTCATTTAAGTTGACTGTGGAGCTGAAGTGGATGCTAAAGGCAGGACAATTTTGAGGTGTTTGTACTAGTCAGAAAGGAGTTAGGTGTCTTTTAGTTCCCAGAAAAAAAGAAAATCTCCTTAGGTGATTTCTAACTGTAATCATGACATTTTTGGACGCTGGTGTAAAATTAGCATCAGTCAGATAAGGGTGGGGATTGAAATGTTAGGTCACAAGCATTAGTTGGATCAAGTAGCAGCAGGTTTTATTTCACAGTTTAAGGGCTCTTTGACTTCCCAGCTTATTCTATTATTTAGTTCCATTTATTTATTTGACAAACTTAAGTAGAATGTACAAAAAAAGGGAGGGGAGGGATGTTTGTGTGGATGGATTTACTGATGTTAAATAAATAAATGTTAAAGGCAATGAAGAAGCCAGAGTCTTGAAAAGATTAAAAATGTACTTCAATGTAGTGTTGAAAGAAGAAGCTATTGTTAGAAATACAACACCAAGTGGGATTTGAAAATGCCTTTCTTGCCAGAAACAAGAATGAATTCCATTTGATTTTCCTGCTCTTATTTCAATAGGAAGGATTTCTTCTCATTCCTGTGGGAACAGTCACGCTTTTGAGTGGATTGGTCTCTCTTTAATTAAGATCTTGGATATATCGCTAACCAAAGTTGCCATGTAACAACTCCTTCTTAGAGAAATGCAGATGCTGTTTATGTGGTTTTATTTCAGTATGAGCTTGTGAGAGGAGGTTACAGTGAAGACACAAGGTCAACGATGAAGCGTAGGATGTAGTTTGTGTTGACAGGGGAGGGAGAGAGAATGAAATAACATAATTTTAGGCCTGTGTATGTATTCTGGTTTGTGTTATGTTCTCCCTTTCATAAATACAGGATCAAGCCTGTGTCTTCAGAGCTCTTAGTACTGCAAGTGGTTTTATGCAAAGAGGTTCTGAAGTCATATGGATGCTTCATGAAAAAAGCATCCCTTCTCACAGATGAGTTAGCTGGTGGAATACAGACTGCATGTTGCAAAGTCGTTTTTCACATACCATGAGTATCACTCCGTCCTCTGGTCCTGTATGTATAGCCTTCACAGTATTTTCAGAGAAGTGTTTTTATCTTCTCATTTTTGCCCTATATTTGCTTAAAAAAATCCAACAGCAACAACAAAAAAACCAAACTTGGGAAGTTTTGGTGTACTAATAAGCAATAAGGATTGGTGGTAGGTGTATCACTCATGCCCAGGTGCACAAGGATGGGGTCTTGTTGCTGTTGGCTTTCTTCAGTAATCTGTGCAGCAGTGCTTGTGTTAACAGTAAAGAGAGTGGTTTTGCCCTTTTTGTCTGCCGTGACAGCCACAGGCCTGAGTTTCAGGTTTTTCTGTAAGTAGCTTGTGGATGTCTCATTTCATTTAGCCCTGCTTTGCGCAGATTGGAGCCCATTATGAAATGCAGGTTTGGCTTTTGGGTCAGCATCATGCATGCGTGTTCTTGCAAAATGATGACTGAAGTGATTCCAACCAGCCCAGAGATTAATCGTCCTCAGGGGTACTACACTCGTAAGGTGCTTCCACTGTAAAGTCCCGCTTCAGAGACTGTTGTACCTGCTTGTCAGGGTGAAACTCAGTATTTAAAATCTCAGTCTGACACAGGGGAAGCCTTTTTGAAAAAACTGAAAAAATCCATCTCCCCATTTTTCTTAGTGTTGGATGAAGTCAGACCCTCGCAGGGGCCTGTGGTTATATGTTTATTATGTTCTAATAAATATGTGTCTCATCTGTATTTTTCTTAGCTTTGAAGCTTGCGCATCTAGGATAACCTTCTCTGCATCCATGTGTTTAACATTTTTAAAGGTGAATTTTAAGTAGGTAGTAAGCATTTTGTCAGATAACTTCTATTCGTGTTGTTTACAAACCTTCGTAGTCCAGCTAGCCTAATGAGTCAGATGTCCTTGTAGTGTACTCCAGAGGTGTTAGCTATGATTCCAGGGGTAGGTTCCTGCAGTGCTCCATCAGCATCTATGAAAAGATGTTCGCAGGTAGCAGAAACTTGTCTTGACTTGCAAGAAGCAGGTGGGCAGCCGCGCTGTGATGGCATCCTCTGGCATGTGCTATTTCCCAAGTGAGAACTGTTACTGAGATTTTGCACTGAGCAGTGAACATAGCTCATCTTTCCTCGCCATGGTGTTGGTTCAATGGTCTAACCCATTTTTTAGTTCGAGGATCCCAGTGTTGTTTTGGAGACTATCTGTTGCTCGTTTCCCATTCACACCTGTGCCTGCCTCTGCTGGGTCACCTCAAGAGCTGGGGCTGTAACCAGACTGTTAACAAGAAGCCTCTCTCTGCCTTGTCCAAATGCCTCTTAAACACTGACAGGCTTGGGGCATCGACCACCTCTCTAGGAAGCCTGTTCCAGTGTTTGACCACCATCTTGGTAAAGAAATGCTTCCTCATGTCCAGTCCAAACCTGACCTGGTGCAGCTTTGAAGCATTCCCATGTTCCCTATCACTGGGTACCAGGAAGAAGAGCTCAGCACCTCCCTCTCCATGTCCCCTCCTCAGGAAGCTGCAGGGAGCACTGAGGTTGCCCCTCAGCCTCCTTTTCTCCAAACCAGACAAACCCAAAGTCTGCTGCTCCTCACAGGACATTCCTTCCAGCCCTTGCGCTAGCTGTGTTGCCCTCCTTGGATGCATTCAAGGACTTCACAAGGGCCCCACAATTAGTACTCAGGGTGAGGCCGCACCAACGCTGAATACAGCAGGATAATCCCCTCTTTTGACCAGCTGATTATGCTGTGGTTGATGTCCCCCAGGATGAGGTTTGCCCTCTGGGCTGCCAGGGCACACTGCTGACTCACATTGAGCCTGCTGTCAGCCAGCACCCCTAGATTCCTT
>JAVKLA010000047.1:18627782-18673574 GCA_034782735.1 Sagittarius serpentarius | reverse complement strand
TCAGATGTAGCCCCATTCACTACAACCCTTTGAGCCCTGCCCTTCAGCCAGTTCCTCACCCAGCGTGCTGTGAAGCCGCTCATCCTGCAGATAGATGCTGTGTGCAGAAGGATGCTGTGAGGGACAGTATCAAAAGCCTTACTAAAATCCACAAAACTACATCCACCACCTTTCCTTCGTCCACTATGCAAGTGACCTTATCATAGAAGGATATCAAATTAGTTAAACACAACTTTCCCTTTGTGATCCCATGTTGACTGTGCCTGATC
The DNA here is from genome assembly GCA_034782735.1 of Sagittarius serpentarius. NCBI lineage: Eukaryota > Metazoa > Chordata > Aves > Accipitriformes > Sagittariidae > Sagittarius > Sagittarius serpentarius. Next base: position 18,673,305 of record JAVKLA010000047.1, on the reverse strand, counting down.
ATTGCAATATACTTTCAATGCCTTTCAAAGATTTTCAAAATATTTGCATGAGGAAGCAGAATTTGTACTATCTTTAATCTCCAGGAAGAGAATGTGGCAATTTCGATAAAGATTTTTGTCTCTCCGAGATCAGTGTTAGATGCACACCACCTCTCTTCCCAATTATGTTAATTGCAATTAATGTAAGGCTTTTCTTGTAACACTTAAAACCTCTTCTCCAAAAAGTGGTTTAAAATGTCCTGCAAGCTGGCAGGGTGTGTTTGCAGGGTGTGTGGGGGTAATTGCACCATCCACAGGATAAACAAAAACTTTGGGAAGTGGTTCTAAGCCTTTGAATTGGCTGTGTAACTTTTTAGTAAGATAGCACATGGAACATTTAAGTGGCCATTTCTTTTCTTGGTCTGTTTACAGATAGCAAAAGGCTGCTTAAAAGACTTCTGAAATGTGGCGCTTAGTCTCCCTTGTGTGAAGTATTTTGGTAGCGTCTTTTGTTTGCTTGTTTGTTGTCAGAGTTCATTCTTTTTTTTAGTGTGAATACCAAGAATAGTTAATTCTTTGGTTTGCAAGAAGACTTGTGGGAAGATAATTAGGAGTTGCTGCTTCAGATGTCTTTTTAGTTCTCCTACTTTAGTTGGAAGAGAAATAAGCTTGACCGATTTGTATTTTCTTTTGAAAGTGTTTTTAGCTGCTAGAAATTGTGGAAAGTACTGAAACTTCAGATTCCTGGGAAAAAATATCTTCTCAGTTGTTCAGTTTTATCCTCTTTATTCGTATTGTACTCTCATTTTACTACATTCTGTTTATCAGGAGGTCCCTTACATTAGGCAAGATTTCCTGGGTGGTTAGAGGCCAATACTAGTCAGTAATAATCCTTCAGTGATTGTAGTAAACCTCCGTTTGGCCTTAAGCATGTTTTTCCCACTTGGCTTATCACATTTAGTAAAGGTGCTTCTGAAAAGAGGAAGGGGTTTATGTTTTAATAGTAAGAATTCAAGTCAGCTTGTTCATATGCAGCGACTTAGTTAAAAAAAGGTTGGAAGTCTTTGCTCTGTTTATTTCTGTGGTGCCAGAAACTAAGAATACTCATTTCGTTAGTTGATTGTGGCATCTTCCTGCCTGCAGTAAATCTGTATGGGAATGGGAACAGTTTTAAGCGTGCTCATCCAACTGGACTTTTAAAAACTGCAGTGTCTGCTTGTCATGCAGAAAGATGCAAATCCTAAGCAAGATAGAACAATAGGGTTGTTTTACAATTTCAAGCAGTTCTTGAAAACGAAATACTGCATGCCAGGATTTGACAGATCGTAACTCTGTTGCTGTTGCTCTCCCTCCCTGGCAAGAAGGAGGGGAATAAAATGGGGCAACGTGATGAACCTGCCATATAGCTGATGAGAAATACTGTGAAGGCAGAGAGAAGAGAGGGAGTTTGGGAAGGGAATTCAGTAACGTTGCTGGGAAGTCCTTTCCCCTCTGCATGGCTGCATGTCGAGGATGCTGATGAATGTTTGCACCTCTCTTTCACTAGGAAGAAAGGTGTATCGAGAGGTCCTGCTTACGTTCTGTCTGCCACTGCTTTAGGGGAACTGATCAGAAGAAACTTGCTCACTGAAAAACCTGACACATAGTTGGGATTTACATTATACGAGGGACGAACTGCTCCTGAAATTACAAACTGCAACTCTGCTAAACTCAGTGCTCTAACACCTTAACAGAGGGTAGAGGACAAAACACAAGAACTAACTCATCCACAGGTTTTTAATGCAGTGTGTATGTATGAGAGAGAGAGAATGAGCTCTTGACACTGTTTAGCATCTGTTACACTGTACTTACAAAATCGGGTAATAGTTCATGCTTCTTCCTATGATTTCTCTAACTGCATATACTTACATTACAAGGAAAAGGAAGGAGATGCTTGTACCTGTGCTGGATGTTCACCATCCATGTTAACTCACATGCTGGTGTGGAAGTGTTTAGGTGGGTTGGCACAGCTCGGGTCTGGGCTTTCTGCGCAGGCTGACTTGTTGCCATGAAAAGTGGTTTGAAAATCTTCACTTGAAGTGAAGAGAATAATTTACTGAGCAAGCCATAATGCTTTGAAGGCTTTGCCTTTGGACAAGCTCACCTTTCTTGTGTATGCAGTTGAAGCCACCGCTCTTAGCGAAGCATGTGAATTTTGTGAGATTTGTACTCTACAAAATTTCTTTTCCAGGATCCTTGTTGTATTTCTCGAAAAAGGCCGAACCATTGCACGTCAGCCAACTTTGCTTCAGCTTTCTGTGGATTCAGAGTACTCCCAATGCAGCTGGCTTTCCAGTGGTCTGGAAAAACATCCTTGCCATCTGCTACAAATCCCTCTTTTTTCCATATATCTTCCTTTCAGTGGGAAGACAAATACTGTTGTTGGTTTTCCGTGGGTCTGTCCGAGGTTGGTGAAGCAGCCCATAGCCTGGCCCTCACATTGGTATCGGAGCGATGAAGCAGGTCTACCAGGAGGTTTTCAGTGGTGCCAGCCTGGGAGGGTGCTGGCTCTGCACACTCCAGCTGAACTGCTGGAGTGTACATCGCATCCCAGACATTCGTGCAGGGTCTTGGAGAGACATATATGCCACCCTTTCCGCTCCGCTTGTGTTTACGGAAAGAGGCTTGGGGCCTAACCGTGTATTTTGTTCTTGTTCCTTGTTATTTGAAACACATGACTATAATTCAGTTAAAGACTTTGCGGTAGCACTCTCCATGCCTCTTACTCTTAACATAAATGTACTGGTTTGCAACATGACTTTTGATCTATCTAAAACCAGGAAAGGGAAGCGGGGAGAGGTGTGGGATGGCATTGAAGAGGAGGAAATCTGGCACGAAGACAGCAGGTGGAATACATTTTTTGCTTACTTAGATTACCTTGAAACATAAGGGGTTGGGGGGATTTAATGGCTGAGTGCCTGCTGTGAACCTGAAGGTAGGTTACGTGCCTTGCCACAAAGCCGTTCATGTTCTTAGGATCAGGCAAACTTTTCTCCTGTCTCCTCCCTCTGACGCTTGCTTGAATGAAGGTAGTCTTACTGAGCCAAAATTTGCTTTGGTAAGATGTTTCATGGTTTGCTGTTGCTGCAATATACTGGGGTTTATTTTTTTTGCCTGGTGAGAGAGGGTTTTGGTATTGTCTGTTCCCCCACCCCCAGAGACATGTGTTACTGTTTGTTGCCTGATTTCTCCCTTATTCGAGCACTATGACATTATGGGTTAAATGTGAGACAGCATTTCTGCTAAAACAAACCAGTTATAGTGTGTTAATGTTTTATCCGATCTTCCGTGAAACTTTTTTTAATATAGTTTTATAGCCTTGTCCACTTCACTGGTGGTTTTGATTGTTTTAAGTTCCTTGAAATGACAGAACTAAGATACAAAATTAGAAAAAAACAAAAAACCAAAACCTTTTTTATTTTCTTATTCTGTTGATGGCATATTGTGGAATATGTTCAGACCTACTTGGCTGCAATAGCATCTTACACCACAAATGGGAAGGTGATGGCATTATTTACTGAGTGACTTGTCTTCCTGCCTGGATCTTGCTTTTAGCATATATCCTGTGCTAGAGGCTGAATTCTTCCTTGCTTTGATGGGTACTGGGCTCCATCGCCATTTTAATTTCCTTAATTTTCTCCTTTGTTGAAAAACCCCATGAGTTTGCCAAGGAATTTAGCTCCCCCAAAAGGAAGGATGAGACTTGTGCTGCTGGTGCTTAGCTAGTGCCTGAAGAACAAAGAGCGGGAAAAAATCTAAATCAAATCCCAGTCCGCTGATATTTGTTTCATTATTGTATTGATGGTGTTAATTTAAAACAACAACAAAAAGAAAAAGCATGTTGATCTGTAACAGAAATACAAAAAAATAAAAGAATTTTGCTTCCTTTTCTCCTCCTTCCCTTTCAAAAAAGATGTTAAAGCAATCCTTAAAAAACTACACAAATGCCTTTTTTTTCTTTTCGTAACTTCACCCAGCAAAACCAGGACAGTGTGTGTCCCTGACTGTGACATTGTCTCCTTGCGAGGGGCAGGGCAGCTTGTGTAGCTGGAACATGGCAGGGGTAAAGCGTGCGGCACAGAATGGCAACCTAAATCAGGTGCCTGCTGTATTAACTGCCTTCGGTATTGTTGCTTTTGGGTATAGGTAGCAAGAGATTTTTGTAATGGGTTAGTTTCAAACCAATAAATTCTCACAAATCCTACTCACTGAAATTTGTCCTTTCATGAAATGTTTTTATGAAGTCTTTTAGAGTCTTCATTGGGTGTGTGCGCAGTATTGATGGACCATGCTGCCACTTTGAGAGAAACTGAAAAATAAATCCTAATCTTTTTGCCATTATTAAGCTTTAGGAATATTTCCAGAAGGGATTTTTTTTTTTTTTAGTAAGTAATTAAACCAAATTTCTGACAATAGTTGCAGAATGGACATCTAGTCAGCTCTGTGACTTTGCTATTTACACCTATGAGTTCTTTGCTTTTGCATACAAAGAAAAGAGGAGTATTTTGTGTGGCTGGATTCTGAGTTTTGCCTGAGCTCAGCCCAGAAAGCAAACAGGCAATCTCTGATAGCTCTTCATCTGCAAGAATGATTAAACAGCAAGAAATGTCAGTATTAGCAGAGGAGCACCATTGAACAGAATACAGAACAAATGTTTGTTAAATGCCTCTTGTGAAACTACTATGTGAAAATTCAACTGAATGTTCAGAACATTTAAATAAAAAATAAAGGAAGCCAGTTATGGCAGTACTTTGGTTTTGATGGTTTTCTCCACTGCCCCTTCAAGGTTTAAGTTACACGCTTTCTTGACTTTCAAAATGAGAGAGCGTTGCGCTATATTTTTAAGGCAGTTGATTTTGGGTGTAAACTAGTAAACTCTGGGCAGCCCTGGCATGTGCTGCAAATGGTGTGAGTGAGTGTTAAAAGGACTTTTGTTTGCTGCTTCCTGTGTGCTATTGTATTTGTTTGCTGCTCAGTGAATAGTAGCTAGGCATAGAAAAGAAGCAGCTAAAATAATGAACAGCGAAGTCCTAAAGAAATAGTTTAACGTCTTAAGTAGCTGAATGGCTCAAAAAATGCAGGCTTGCTATTGTCAGTTTTAATTTTCTCTGGGTGCATTTCACATGTTACTTGCATCAGTCATCATACAGAATAGGGCACTGGGTGTGCCTTAATTCTTTGTGACAGTGCATTTTCTACTTCTGTATATTCTTTGTACTTCCACTTGTTTTGTCTTCTGAGATCCAGGCAACAAAGAAAGATGTCTGACCTCATCACTACTTAAGAAATTTCATCATTCAAACCCCTTCTTTGTACTTTCTCTAAAATATCATGGATCTTTTTGCATGATTCAGGTGATGATGTTCTTTGGTTCTTATTTGGGAAAATGTGCAGTGGTGAGTTTTGGCTACTCAGTGGTTAATACATAGACAGAGATGGAAGGCTGCTGCTGCAATTTTTTTTTTTTTTTTTTTTTTTTTTTTACGTAAACTGCCTTGCGTCTGAGGTCTGTTTCTGGCTGAGGTTGCCAAAAAGCTAATGGTTAATACCTCTCAAATGTAATGTACTTGAGATGGTTTCAGATAGACACAAAACCCAGGAACTGAGGGTATTTTGAGAAACACAGGAGTGTTCACTTTCGGTGTGGATGCTGTCAGCGGTGCCAGTATTGAACTGGAATGGGCAAGGGGCTTTCCCAAGTCTCTTCATTACAAGTTATCACAGGGCAGGTAGTTTGAGTTCTACCATGGCCAAGTTGTTTACCTTGTAATGTTTTCTTTTCAATTTGCTAAGGAGCTGTGCGTGTGTCGAGTTATTGTCCAGTTCAGGTCTGGAAGAAATACAGATTCTTTAACTGCTGGTAATTTGAAGTTTAACATTATCTATAAAACTGACCTGTGGTTAACTGAGTTTTGATGTATTGAGAAAAATATGCTGTAGAACAATATGATTAAAAAAAGTAGGGATATAACTATAGGAAACAAAACACATCTATTTAGAGGAACTTTTGGCATACCTGTAAAACACTGAGTGATTAAGTAGCTTTCATACCTTTATGCTGGAGATGAAACATAGGCTGCGTGCTGCAGTAATTTAGTATGGAGAAAGGGAAGGTTGATTTCATGAGTGTGCAGCAGCGCATACACAAGACTTGAGTCTCAAAAAATCACTATTTACAACAGACGCAGAGAGTTTTATTAAAATATACTGCATGTAATGCAATTCAGTATCTCTAAAATCATTACCACGTATTCTGCTGACCATAGTTTGCTAATCACTGCTGAAGTGGGGCAGGGGATCTAAGATGGAACGTAAAGTATAATATTAGGGGCTTGCCTTGTTTTCCCTTCGTCCTTTACAATGTTAAACAGCAGGAAGATTTCTCATGAGAGGCTCAGATTTTCCTTGTTTCTAGATCTCTCCAATGCCATCAAACTGCTGAGCATTATAAAGTAATTTTGTAATGTTGTTTATCAATTTAAACTTGAAGCAGTTAGTCTTAAGCTGTTTATCTTGGAAGTTTGTTACTTCTATTTTGGGCCTGAAGAAGCATTTGAATTTCCTCTGTGTTTCCTTGCGTCTCCTAATTGAGTCCATTCCTGTGCTATCATTCTCTGTAAACCCTGATTTGAACAATATACTGCATTTAAAGGAAGAATAACAGCGAAGTCACTAACAATTGCGCGCATCAAAAATTTCTCAAGAAATTATAAACATTTCCTTTTCAGAAAGTTTAAGCGTTTTGCTTTTGAGAGCCTGATTCCAGTGAGGTATGTCCCTAAAACTGAGGTGCCTAGAATCTCACTTCATTTTCCAGCTCTGTCAGGTCTAGGCCAGTTGAAGCAGGTTTTAAAATGCGAGATAAAATACTGAAGCAAAGTCTTTCGAGCAAAATGGACGCTAATCTAACCTCACACATCCAAGGTAAATGCTCTCAACTACCTTCTGGAGGTACCTGCCTTGCCCAGTACATACGTAGGGAACATACATAAAGACAAGTACTTGAGTCCTTCTTTAACACCAGTCTCCTCTTTTCTGTCAGGAATTTAAAGATCCCCACAGCATGCCCATGTAACTGCTTAAGTGTGGTAAAACCTTGCCAAACACACACACAAAATCTTAAGGGATACGCTGGACTTAAGAATTTGAATTTTGGACAAAAGCTTTCCATTCTTATTCTAATCCTCTGAATAAAGGTTGAGCTTTCATTTCTTGAGTAACCAAATTTTCCAAACAAGCCTGAAGAATTCCTGCTTGCTAACTTACAGCTTGGATGCAAATTACTGTTTTCATCATCAGCTAGCAGTTCACTTTTTATTTCTCTGTGCTAATGAGTCCTCAAGTCATTTTTGAGCCTTCTAATTACTTTTTATCTTTTATTGGTGGTGGACATGCTTTTCTGCTCTTGTTGTATGAGTACACTAATAAATCTTCTGGAAAGAATTTATGCAATAAAAAACAGTTCACACTGCAAGTAATCTGCAATTTTCTTAACTGCATTAATCTTCCATTCTTTACTGCAAAGCAGTCTGCATAATTCCTGCAAGTAGGGTAGGTCTTGTTCTTTAGCTTGTTTCTGAGAAATTCATTGTGAAGAGCAGTATTTCAAATCCCAAGCTGTGTTGTTGACCTCTAATAAAGTCCATGGATTAGGTGTTACTCTGATCTGTTCCCCAAAGTAAAAGCCACTAGATTAAACGGAATTTATAGTGTAAATATTCGTATTTGCTCTCAAAATTCTCCTCTGCAGAAGTTCTCAAAATAATACTTAATGTGCATTTTTTCAGAAAATACCATCAAATCTTCACTGGCAGCTCTATGCAACACAACTGATGCAAGCTTGTTTTTCTTGAACCTGTTCAAATAAAACTCTTCCCCCATAATCACTCATGATTTTATGTTGCAACTAAGCATACATGTTTTCAGTATTATTTTAAAAGTTTGATGCTTCTGGGTTTAATCATGATGTAAAGAACAGCTCATTTGAGAAACTTCTCAGATATTTTTAATTGATGAAATCAAATGCCAGACTTTGTAAGATGGCTGAAACATGGGGGAGAGTTTCCAGTGCAGTGTTAGTTCAACAGAAGCCATGAAAAGCATCCGGTACAACTGCCTGGTCAATGGCATCACCACTGTTATTTCAACTTCAGGCTCACCAAGATTTTGTCAAAGATAGCTTTGTTTACACAGCATTTCCAGAATGTCGCTAGAACAAGGAAATCATTCATTCATTTTCCTTTAAACCACCTACAGGCTAAAGAGCAGGAGGAAACTAGTGGTTTTGATCTGCAGTCGTCCTCCACCGTAGAGGCTGTTGGCATTCAAATGCTGTCTCCTAAGAGCACCTTGAACTGTGCTTTTCTTCCCCAAACAGATGATTCCTCAGTGTTGTGATAGATGAAAGCCTGGGCATCAAAGTGAAGCAGGTACTTAAGGAAGAATAAGGAAACTAATATCTAAACAACGATGTGTGGATAAGCAGCAGCAAGCATAGGTGTTCGGCTGAGAGCAAGTAGGCTTTTGATTTCGAGGGAGTGAAAGGGCAGTGTTCCAGCTGACACTCCTGTGCATAGCATCATTGCTATTCATCTGTTAAGCAGAGATCATGGCAGCAGAATATACTACAAAGCAGGCCCACGACCAGAGTTGTGCAGTTTCTTTGAACATCTGTGTACAAGCACACGTGTGCATGCACTCAGCCCGTAGGAGTGTTTGAAACCAGATGGAAGGTCTGGTTAATGTTCACATCACCTCATAGCATTTCACATGTGGCTTCTTCAAAGCAGGCAATAGTAGCAGTACAGCACAAGCAAAGATCGTAGCTCAGTCACAGCTGTAGCTTTGCTTATTATCTGAACTGGATGGTGCGGATGCCTTCTGACAGTAAATACGTGGCAGTGATACGTTATGTAGGATTTGCTACATTTGCCACAGCAGTGCCACAGATCACTTGCATCCAACAAATTAAAAAGACAGAGCAATGTGGTGTCTATTTCTACGTGTAGAAATAGGACTACATTTTGCTTACTACTTGAAGTAAGGCTTAATTAAGAAGATTTTGGGGAAGGAGGGCAGGGAATAGGGAGAAACTAACTTAAGTACCTCTCAGAGTACCTTGATACAGAGACTCATATGTCCACATCAGCAATTTAAAGTGAATTTAGCTTAACTGGTTGGTGTATGTGGCTATACTTAAATCTGAATGAACCTCCTTACTCCCCTGCCAACCACAGAGACTTGAGGAACCCAAGAGTAACTGCTTCAGGCCCGCAGTCTCATTCAGTTGCTGTGAGAAAATTGCTAGTGTGGACCCACTGTCAGCTGCAAGAGCCTCACAGGGAGTGAACTGTCTGAAACTTGATTTGTCCTACCCTGTGGGATGTAAATTTAGTGGTGTCAAGCAATTTGTTTAAAAACGGAGATGCTAGAAATCCCACCTGTTTTGAACCCACTGACTTCATGCACACGCACACAGACACACATGTAACTGAAAATACACATCTGGAAGACGGCTGTAAATGCCATTGGCTTTTCCGTATGGTAAAAAGAGTGGATGTTTTATGTGAGCTTCTGATAATATCACTTCTAAAGAATATTATTCACATCTGAATCATCCATTTGTTTTCATGCTGTTCTCTGTCACTACAGCTACTTCAAGACTTTCTCACATGAGCTGCCAAAGATTAGTCACCAGCCCTGTGACGTTGTGTACAACCTCTTCTCCCAAGGGCCAAGGATTTTATTCCAGTTGTATTGTCGTGGTTTGTTTAGGTCAGTGCTTTTGTTGTGGCTCTCTGGAGATGGGTTCTCAGATTTTGGCTGCTGTTTGCTTTAGGAATTGAGAGGGTATAAAAAGATCCTATTGTGGTAAGACAGCAGAAACATCTGCTGAAGAGTGGGAGGAGGAGGAGGAGGTTTCTAACCAAATGCAGCAGCAGGCAGCTTGCAGTTCCTCCTCCTCTGCTCTCACTGCTAGATGTGAACCTGGTGTAATAAAAGGGCTGGCACCACAACACAGGCTCCAGAGGGAAACAGGTCTCAGGTCAGCCAGCTAGAGAAACCTCAAAAGAAAACGTTAAAACTGAATAAGTGTTGGAAATAGTTTTGGTAGATTAATTCACTCTTTTCTGTCCCTAATGCAGTTCGGAAGTTGCATGTAAACTCCAGGGAGGGAGAAAGCAAGCCAGGCTTGTGCAGTCTGCTACTTGTGAAAGTAATGTCAACCCTTAGGCATCAAACTTTTGATTCATTATTGAAAAATGAGGGAAACAGGTGGAGATCAAAAAATACATAACTAGAGGTAGGTTTCAAATCATACCCTGAAGTAACCACCTGAAGCGTATGAACTTCTCATTTGCTGCAACTGGGTGCGTGCAGCCAGTCCTCTTGGCTGGCTTGAGGGATAAGTGGCAGTTCTTTTATGTGCAGCATGCAGAATGTTTTCTCATCCTCTCAAAAGCTGATTAAATTAATGATGATTTATTACTTTTGTTAGGATCAGAAGGCAGAAAATTCTGAGAAGAGGTAAAGAAGATAGGGAGGTAGGTTTCTTATAAAATGAGCCAGATTCCTGATCTCAGAACTTGCGGGTGCGAGCTTCCTATGAGAACAAAACAAATATACACAGGGAATTTTGTAAGCAAATACTAGATCATCTTACTGAGAAGATTTAAAAAATTAGGTGAAAGTTTTAAGTTCCCGCTGTCTAACTTAAAGGTCAAATTGTTGGCTTTTGTAGCTTTACCACATCCTTTCAAGTTACTGATTTAATCAGTGTTCACACTGTCAGGACAAGATGCCGAGAGCCAGCACAGAAACCAAGTAACAGTCTGTGTGTTTGATCTCCACTCCGAAAACCACGTTTGCTCTTAGATCAGGAGTGCTCTGCTGCAAATTCCTTCTTATGGGGTCGAAAGATGATGAGATGGATGGGGCTGAAACAGAGCAGTTGTCCTACCCGTCTCGCCTGGTACCGCTCCGTGTTGGGTGGTGGGAGGAGTGGAGCGGTGTCAGGGTGGCGGGTGTCGTGTGCCCCGGCTGGCAGCAGCCCCAGCCCTGTGGGATGTCTGGCTGAGAGGCGGCAGGAGCTGCCCTTGCCCTACGCTCTCCAGCCTGGGGAGGAAAAGGGCAGGACTCTCAAACCAGTTTTGAAGATGTTCATTATCTCTGCTTTTTGACTGCTGCTGCCCAGGGGTGGAGGAGGAGGTTGTTTGACCCTGTCACACTGCTAAGCTCAGACATACTCAAGAGAGACTGCCTGCAGAGTTTATACACCAGCAGTTACAGTGAAGCATCCACCAAAGATGCATTTGTATTCTAAACCCTTACACATGGATGAAGCTCGAGATTGCAGATACTGGCTTTTTGTAGAGGGCTCCACAGAATAAACCTCGGAGTGACTGCTTTCTGCCTTTCTTCAGAAAGCACAGTCCTTGCATAGCTGTCTTCTGTAGATGCTGTCAAGCAAAGATGTGGTTGGGTCGCATTGGAAAAGCTCTTGTGAGCATCAGTGTCCTAAATCTGTGATTTGTAATAACATAAAACGTTTCCGGTAGCAGGTACTTACACTTTATTAGTTACACTTTGTTAGTTGTGGTCTTGTGAGTTTTTATATGGTTCGGGTAATACCCATTTTGGATCAAAACTGGCTTATAGTCTGCATGTTGGCTGTCAAAATAGCCCACCATATTGTTGCCACATATTGTAGATTTGGCAAGTTTTAGCTTTAAGCGGTATAGACAAGATGCATAGTTCATGACTGAGTGACACTGCTTCTTGGTAACACCTCAGTAATTGGGCCCATATTTACAGCGAAGCAGAAGGCGATATGGGTTAACAGCATTAGTACTTGTCAAGCCTGGAGTTTTGGTGAACATTGCTGCGCCTCCGCTTTGAAGGACAGGAAGGAGAAAGGTGATCCTTTATCTCTGGTGATTCATTTGCATGCCAGAGGAGGCAGCAGACATTTTAATGTGCTTCTCAGCATTGTAGCCTTTTGTTTTTAACATATTAAAGGTAATGGGAAAAGGTTTTGTGTGTGGAACTTCTCTTATTGTCCCTATCTGTATTTCTTTGTAAAAGGTCCTTGCTTCATACAGAAGTGAATCAAGTCTGGATTGCAAAGGAGCCCAGAAGTCATGTATTTCATCTTGTATTTCTGTTGGGTTTCTTCCTCTTTGCTTTTTTAAAAAAAAAAACAAACAACCTCATTTTGGTTTAACTTTGCTTTTAAGCCAGTTGAAATTACTGGTCATCTTTTGTTTGTGAAGGCATTGTTTAGTTTGAAGAGGAAAGAGTATTTAGGGACAGTAATTTGCGACCAAGGTCATTCAAGCACTCTTGCATTTTCAAAGTTCAGTTCCTTTCATTTCTTGACAATTTTGCTTGCAATTTTCCTTTATGCTTTTTTGTTTGTTTGTTTGTTTTTTTATCTTTAAAAACTTCCCTCCTCGTTTTTCTTGTCATTCAGTCAGAAATGTTGAGGAACTGAAGTTTCTAAAACCCCAGCTCATGGAGTCGTGGGTTCCTACTGGAGATCTCAGCTTTGGGTGGGAGCATAAGTTCATATATTGTATTTTTGTTTGCTTTTTAAAATGAGCAACTTTGAGTTTTGCTCTGCCTAAACTGAGCAAAAACCTCAAAAAGGAACTAAATCCTCATTATACTGCTCATGTAAAGTGAAAACTGTTAGTAATTTTTAATCATCTGGGAAATTTTAGTTTGAGTTTTAATCCAGTGGTTTTTTGAACATGCAAGTTTACTGATTTTTGTATTTCTTTTTGCTTTTTTTAGTCTTTGTATGCAGACATAGGTGCTGACTTATGATTTTTCCCCCTATACTTATGAAATTTTCTTTGATACTTTCTGGAACTTAAGTCATTCCTTTCTCAACTCATGTCATGAGGTCAAAGACCATTTCTTCTTGCAGACTGTTGTGTGCCACCTGGGTCCAAACCGTCAGAGATGAATGTTCCTCTCAAAGCTTTCTAGCAACAGAAACTAAACTCCTTCAGATGGCTGACTAAAAAGTCCATGTAAAGTCTGGCGAGCTCAGAAAATGTTGAGTTGTGAGCTAATGCTCTGGGATGTTTTTACTTGGTTTGAATCCATTTGTGGTTATGTTTTATACTGTGTTGGCACTGCAGTGCGAGACCACTCTGCACACAAGTAGTGTGACATGCGGATACTTTTTGATGGTGGCTCAAAAGGGCAGTTCAGCCTGTAACTGATTCCTGGTCACTAAAACAGGAGGTAATACAAAGAATGAGAGAGCACGTCAGTAAAACACCGAGCTTTTTATAGTCTTGTTTTCATACTTACTCTTTTGTGATAGCTTATAAAATAATGGAACGAATTAGTTCTCTGGAGCTGAGCACCGCTGGGTAAACTGGTTGTATATAATCACTGTAAGTGTACCTGATGTTGAACAATGTTTTATTTCAGTGGCTGGTCGTCTTCTGCGAACACACTGTTTTCAGAGTCACATCACCCGGCGCCCGCCGCCAGGCCTGTCAGCGCTTTCATCTGAGCTGTCCTTACTCTTTCCTGCTGTGAGAAAGGATGACAGCTCATTTTATCTGCCTTGCGAACAAACACAAAAGCTGGATTTCCTGCATGTTTTTTTTTTTTCTTCCCCTCCGTGGGGATGAAGGCTTGTATATGAAGAGGCACTGATTAATTCCAGCTGTTTCACTTGCAGCTGAGGATGGGTCCCAGCTGAAAGGCTGGAGACATTCACCACCGCAAGAACGTGAGCCCTGTTCTGAGCCCTGTTCCCTTCGATAGCCTTTTCCAAACCCAGGGTTTGAGCACCTCAGACATAAGAGATGGTAAATGTAGACCTTAGTCTTGAGGCTCAGTCTTCTGCATATGTGTTATCTAATCTGTGTTGTGTACCTAATCTGCATAAGCATGATCAAGCCATTACAACAGTACTAAACTGTTTGCCGCGGGTTTTCTAAAAAGGAAGTGATATGCCACTGGAGGTCTGAGAATGGTGACGGTTGCAGAACAAGTGACTGATACCAGGTTTTTGATACAAGCGTTGAATGGAAGATCTGATTGGAGAGTTTTGCACTGGCACCATTCTTCCCTTCTGCCCCCCTTTTATTTCTCCACCTTTTAATTTTACCCCATCTAATCCCTCTTCTTTCTAGAAGAAACCATGAGCAGTTTGTAGAGAAGGAACAAAATCTTGGCAGTAGAACAGATTTTTAAAAAGCTATTGTGAGAACGGCATCTTTGTAGGCAAACTTGATGTGTGTTACGTATCCTTTCCCGAAAGGGGAATGGACTCTGAAGAGTGCACTGAAGTTGGTTTGTAAACTTGATACTATGGGAAGGTCAGGGCAAAGGAGAAGGGGACAGATTAGGGGCAAGGGAAAGAGGATTAAATGTCCAGCAAATATTTATATAATAGAAAGTGTATCAAATCTGACTTGAACCTAATGGGATATATCTGTTTATGTGCTTTGCTTTGGTTTTTTGCATAATTTTTATTCCTAGAAACTTCTGTGGAGTATGTATGTTACTTGGAGCATGAAATTCTTTCTCCAGCTTTGCTGACAGGTAATTGTTGATACTTGCATGAGTTACTGCTATGTGCTGTAGGCCAGGAGCAGGGAACTGGCTCCTTTGCTGAAGGCCAGTGAAGCCTTTTGAACACCCTTTTGCATGCGACATGTTAATGCATATCTTTATGGTATCTGGTGATAGCATACAGAAAATCAGTCATTAGTCATATGAAATTAAGCTGTAGAGTGTATACATCCCAAGAAGTGCTGGCTGCTGACTCCTATCTGTTTAATTTATATTCTCTCTTAATTTGGTTCAAAAAATTTAACTCGGTGCTGTATGATTCTCATGCTGTACAGCTGAAACATACAATACAGTGTCCTTTCAGCCTGGTTCTGCACCATACAGTTCTTTCTAAAAAGAACGAGAACTTCTTCATGTTTGTATTGATTTACGTGATTCTGATGTAGTTTAGGATGCCTGATTGAAACTAGCAGGAGAGGAAACTGTAGAGTTAATTGGTACAGTATAGGTTTGGTTCTCTACCCCCAGCTGACTGCACGTGGTGCTTTCTGGAGACCTGTCTGGACTAAAAGCAGATGGAGCATGTTCAGGTTTGAATATTGTCATTAGTTTTTGATGTAAGCTTGAAATTGGACTTTGAGCATTTTTACATGTTTTCAGCATTGAAAGCAACAGTACAGCCCTGTATCATTTTTTTTACTGTAATTTAACATTGATGTGGTATATATTTTGAATTCCACAAGATAATACTACTTTTTACAATGATACTTTTAACTTATTTTCTTGATGATCCTGTACTGCTCTTTCTACTTTCCAATAGTTATTTGGCAAACTTAACAAAGAAGTTGAGTATCTTTAAGAGAAATGCATTTTGCTATATGGCAATTACGGCTGGCATGGAAGTGGCTCAGAATTATTGCTTTTATGGATAGCCTGTTTGGTTTGACTTTTTTGCTTTATAGAGGGGCTCTGATTACTCTTTATTTTTACCCATGATGTTTACTGTGATCTATAATTTTCTTTCAATCTGATGCTAAGCCAGCTGGATTCATGTTTCAAAACAAATTGCCACCTTTTCTTATTTTAAAACTTTTTTTTAATTCCCCTCTTTTTAGTAATCTTATAACTTGGCAGGCACTTCTGATTTAATAAAATGCTTTGTTCTTTTCGGGGTGTTCTGGCCAAAATCTTCATTGTTTTTTTTCTCCGTGGGAATAAAATCCCTTTTTAAATTATATTTTTCACTGTGTATTCTATTAAATTGTAGATGAATTTTGCAGAGTTCCAGTTTCCTAGGGAAATGTCTCAAAGATGATCCTGTCTTGCATGCAGCTGCATACTTTGTCCACCTACCTGCTTTTGTGTTGCTCTTGCACATTGCTTGACTTTCTCTTGCATCTTCCTTTGTGAATCTGCTCTGTGTCCTTTGCTCTTGTTTTCCACTTTCTGTATAGCTCCCTGCAGCTAGTTCCGTTGTGGATGAAGGTTTTACGGCTATGTTGTCTGCTTTCTGATACAACATTGCAGATGACGGCGGTCTGTTTCTGTTACTTACAGAGCATTTTCATGGCAGCTTCTACAGAATGAAGATAGAGGTTGGGACAGAGAAATGTAGATTTAGCTATAAAAAGCTGTGAGAGGTGCAATGTAAATCAGTACACAGTGCTTTTAGAGTAACTTATAAAACTTGCAAATAAGAAGGCAGGTATGTTCCTCCTTGAAAGCATAGCTGAGCCTCAAAATTGCTGACGTCAAAGATACCAAGGTGGTGTGGAAGAGGATGAGGTGAAACAAGAAACAGTACAACAGCTGTAAGAGTGCCCACGTGGTGATGGGGCTGCCTGTGGGGGGAAGCTGAGGCTCTGCGTGCCAGTCGTCTGCAGACCTTGCATGTGGCCTGGCCATCCACCTGCCGCTCACGCACTTCCCGCACTGCCCGGGGGATGCCAGCAGTAGCAAACTGCACAGCCAGGAGAGGATTGGAAATAAAGAAAGCGAGGGAGAGGAAATCAGGAATAGGAAAAGAAAAAGCATTGATAAATCCTAAAGCAATGCATCATGTTGATGTTGCTGAGTTGCCGTGCATTTATGCATGTTGATGTTGGCTTTCCGTTGTGTTTGGTAGAAGGATCTGCTAGTGTTTGTAAAGGCATTTGTAGATGAAAAATGAATTTCCTAAGATGTACTGATGTGGTCATTCTAGGCGAAGCTTGAGGCAGGAGCAAATGAGACTTTAGTCAAGTTGCTGCTATACAAATACAATTTTTAGAAACCAGCATCTCTGACCTATTTATAACTAAGAGGTCTTAATATCATTTCACTCAAAGACTGTTTTACCTGAGTTTTTTTTTCTTTCCATCATACTCCCTAGAAATAATGTGCTTGTGTAAGTAACCTTCCCCAATAAGAGGCCAACAAGAAATGTGTGATGAGTTCAAGTTCTGCATAACCTGTGGCAATTAAATTGCAAGGTTAAGGCTGAAAATAAAAGGTATTAATGGAGCTCAGATCTGGGCTTGCACACAATGGCAGACATATGTGTTATGGCATACATGTTGTTTTGAGTCCCAGTCTCTGCTCTGATCTTCGGTATCAGCTTTTGCTGTACCTTGTGGGTGTTAGCACAGCCAGCTCCCTGGGACCTTTCCAGTTACCTTACAGCAGATTTCTTTTGCAGAACATATTTTAGGGTAATTGCCTCCAAAAGAAAAGAATAGTCTTTGGTCTTCTCCAGTAAGCGTAAATGTTGGCCTGACTTAGGATCTTTGAGGAAGAAAAAAATGGGAGCGCTGATTGGCATTGTAAAGTAGCGTCTTTTGTGCGAGAGGCCCTTGGTGCATTACAAGCATCTTGTCTTTGGAGAAGCCTCTGCCCAGTCAGTCAAACGTTGCTGCCAGCCCAAATAGCTCCGGCAAGGAGTCAATGAGCACTCTGTTGCGTTCACTTTGTCTGGCCACATTTTAACAAAGCGCCTGTGTTAGCGGGGTGGTGGAAATGCCATTCCTTGCCACAGTAATCTAAGTGGAGGCTACATGAAAAGTTTCCATCTTTAGCTTTTCTTAAAATAATGAAAGGAATTGTCTGGGACAACGTTGATATGAAATGAAACCTTCGGCTATTGAGTAAATAAAGCCACTGAGCGTATGTGCTTTGAAGTTTTGAAGAAGCCACTGTGAAATGTTTGGAGTTCTTGCCTCTACCTGGAGCTAGAGATGAAGTTAGCTAAAAAATAAAAATAATTTAAAAAGAAAAGAAGCAGAAACTTTTTTATTCTTGTCTTTAAGATAATCAAAGTAACATTGTGTCTGACATTTAAGAATCAAAGCCCGTGTATGGGCAGACGAGAAGCTGCAGAGGTAAGTACTTGGGAATCTCTGTGGCCTTCCAGGTGAGCGACAGGCTCCTGGCTGCCAGGGCTCACAAGCCCCTGGCCTCCAGCCCTGCCTGCCCCGGGGCTCCAGCTCCCCGGGCTGTGGGCACCCACCCTGTCCCAGCTGCCCATGCCTCCTCCTCGCAGCTCTCCCTGGGTGCCGGGCAGGGGGAGGTGAGCTCCCTGTAGCCCCCGGCCTCACTTGTGCCGAGGTAGCGCCTGCGGTCAGTCTGTCCCCGTGAAAGGAACCTCCCGAGGGTGGGGGAAGGAGGGAGGAAAAGCCTGGCCCTCCTTTAGTTGGCCTCAATTACGTTTATTTTTTGGCAGATTCAGCCTGTTTATAGTAGCAATTTCCTGACATTACAAAATGTGGGAGCTTGGGAAATTTGCAAATTGGAGAAGGCTAATAAATATTTCACTTGATATTTCCTTGCAAAAGCTTTTTCTCTGCCTGGAATGAGTCAAGTATGTGTGTCAGAATGCCATTTAATGAAAATCCTCAGCGGTTTGGTGGGTGGTTTTGGTTTTGGGGTTTTTGGTTGTTTGTTTGGGGTTTTTTTGTGGTCGTGTGTTTTTTGGGTTTTTTTTAATATATATATATAAAGCTACGAAATTGTATGAAAAGTTGATTTCCTCGCAGACATGACTTGTCACTTAAATCAATATAAAGGAGATATTTCTTTGACCTTTTTTATTTATTATTTTTTGGTAGAGCTAATATGGATCAAAGTAGTATAGATTATAGAGAAATAACTGCATTTGTGTCAGGTTAAGTTTTAGTGGAATACTTTGACACCTTAGCAAAGCAGATAGATCAGTGCTCAGCATTGGTGTTAGTTGCCCAGTATGACGTGTATGTTTGTCTGGAGAAAATTGTTTTTCCATTTAAGTCATGTAAATTTGGAATACTTTTTTCTTAAAAATAAAGATAAAACCACCGGCATTTGTAGTGCATTGTTTTATTTTTTCTGGTTTTGATAAAGCTTACTTCCTTGTGCTTTCCTGAATATTTATGTGCAAGCAGATTTTACGGTATTTATGAGCTTTTTATTTTATGGTATTTATAAGCTCCATGTCATGGAGCTCAGTGTTAATGTCCATATTCTTCCCCCCTTAATTGTAAACATTGTCCCTGTCCTTCAACTTCCACGGCTGCTGTCTAACAGCCTTCTTGTTATATTACCGTTTCATTTGAGCATATATGTTGTTTTCTTCTTACATGGAAAGATGTTTGGAGGGGAGCTGAACTACCATTTCTGAACAATAGCTAGTAGAGTAGGAAGTCTGGTGGCAGCTGTCAATCAGGCTGTTAATACACTCAGGAAGTTTTTCTTTATGTACTGTAATTTTGCAGCTGCTATGCATCAGTGCATTGTAGTGTCAGTCCTGGGTCTGAGGGTTGGTGTTCATTGTTTCTGCATGTTCTGCATGTATGTTCTTCACATACCGTGTTTTGTTTTATAATGTGTGAAGCTTTTCTTTTGGCTGGGTGGTACCAGCTTTTCACTTTTGCTATTCAGTGTAGTGGGTGGGCGTCTTCCTCTTGACCATCTACCAGTTGCCAAAGATGAGTATTTTGGTGCTACTGTTTAAGACTGAGTTTTGCATTCAGAAATCTCTTGTGTGTTTGGCTAAGTAGTCAAGACACCTAAAGCAAAATTTGCTGCCATTTCTACTAGAGTAATTAACCAGAATTTACACTGACTTTAATCACACCAGGCTTTCAAGGGTGTGAGTAAACTCTGAATCTATCTCATCTTTTTCTAATTTCTAATTCCTCTGGAGATTGCAGTAAACAGGACAAGTAACTTCACAGAGTTTATTGAATTAATCTCTGCAACCACACATCATGAATACCTGACTCGTTATTAGGAATGGATTGAGGTGTTCCTGGGTTGAAGTGTTGTTGATGGGAAACGAGTCAGAGTGTGGCCCATGCCACTGGCCCAGGTGCTTTAGTGTGTAACTGGGATTGCCCCTGTTCAGTTGTGGTGCTTCGGGGATGGGTGATAGAAGTTTTTAGTTCTGGGGAAAATAGGGAGCTATGGTGGTACGTGTACCACCTCCATGCCGAGTAGGCATGGCCATTCATTCCTTTAAATACAAGTAGCTTTATATAATATAAACAGCGTAACACGGATAGAAAGTACTTTCTGCTACAGACAATTCCTCTGTATCTCAGCCGCTCAGAAATGTGCTGAACAGTACTTAGCATACTGCATGGAAAATAATACATTTGCCAGAAGCAGCCAACAAACATTTGGCACTTTCTGCTCTTCTTTTCTTTTGCATTCTTCTTCTTTTATTATTTTCTCCCCTCAGGCTGTGCTCTGTGGGGGAAGCTTGTTTCTAAGAAACAAAAATGATGCTACAATATTGAGGAGCAATGCAAAATTCAGCACTAAAGCTGCTTGACTAGTTATAAAGTCTCAGGGAGGTTCGTTACTTCATGTTAAATAAGTTCTTTCACACTTGGTTGCAATTTCTTACAGATTTGTTGCCCTTTCACTAGAGGAGGTATTTTTAATTATCAATAAAGTTATTTAACTCCATACATGAGACCCTAAAGCAACCTGTTCATTCAACCGAGAGGAGAAGGTGATGGGGTAGAACCCCGTGTGTTGCACAAGTGACACAGAGCTTGGATCTCACCCTCCTGGAGCTGCTGCTGACCCTAGCCTGAGGGAGGGTGTGTGAGACCAGGCATGCCCCGGGTCTGGCCGGTGTCCCAATTCCCTTCTTCCTAGAAGATCCAAGAATAGTTGATTGATACTCGTTGTTGGTAATACTAACAAGTCCTTTGATATAGCTTGTTGCTTTTAATAAATCCAGTCTTAGGAGCGAGGTGACTGGGTGAAAATTTAGGGAAAATTTTTATTAGAAGGAAATTTTTAACTCTTAGGGTCTTAGAGGCTTATGTGAAATGTTTCCAAATGTCTCCTAAGATTTGAAATGAAACGCAAAGTAAAATAACCTCTAATTTACTAATTTTAAGATGCTTTGTTTTTAAAAAAAAACCTTAAGATTTCTGAGCAGCAAAGTTTGATAGCATTGGGTAATGGCAAGCTTTGAAGATGGCATACTTTCACTGTCATGTATTTGTATCCAATACAAGAGTAAGAGGCTGTAGCCCATAGCTGGTCTCAAGAGTTAGCATGCATTTAGAGAGAAAGCAGGGGCTGTAAATGTGGGAACATTCTTCTGACAACTTGGTGTTGTGTGGCTGAGCCGCAGCAATGCCAGATTTAGCAGCAGCTTTATTAATCTATGATAAATCTTATACTCCCTTGAGTCTAGACAGGCAGAAAACTGTAAACTGTACAGTGTAGGGTTGGCACGGCATTATTCTTCTGCTGAAGTTAATCACTCACTGCTCCAGCTGTTGGCATTGCTCTGCATTTAATGCTCATGAAGACAAAGATGGAAAAGGAAAGAGAGGAGTGTTCTTTGTCACGCTCAGATTTATGTTATGATTTTGTCAGACACTTTTGGACAAGCATGATTTTTTTGTTGTTCTTGCTGAAATTTAGGACCAACTTAAAGTGAATCTGCTCTTTCTCATATTTCAAAGCGGAACAAGAAAATTTGATTCAGCTTCCAGGGGTTGAACCAATCCCTACTGTTTCTTTCTAACCACATTTCAGACTTGTCTATTTTTTTTTTAATTTTTTTTAATGACTGAGATGCAGCCAAGTCAATCTCTTTTTCATTCCTGCCATTCAACATCTCATTGAATTTTGACTGCAATGAAACTAAACTTTATCTGTGAGTTTGCATTCAAGCCCATTTATTAGTTCAGTTTCATTCGTGTCCAGATATTGTCTTCTGAAATTAATGTACTTGAATTGCTTAACTGGGAGGAATACAATTCAGTGATGCATGTTTTGTCTTGGACTTGCTGCCTATCAGGATTTAACGTGGTCTTACCAAACAAGGGAGGCAACCGTAGCAAAGGCTCATAGTGATGCCAGAAAGATTCAAAATGCCCGTATCTGTTTGGTATTGAAAATGTGTCCATGCATTGGGAGCATTTTCTGTTTATGGGTGTGGAATGCTTAACATTTCCACCGAATCTCCTGAGGCAAGTGAAGCAGTGTTGGGACTGGTGTTGCCACTTGGCTTGCAAAAGCCAAATGTTTTTGCAATCCAGCTGCATATAAAGGAAAATGCAGTTAAGAAATCAAACCAAATTGAACCAGTAAAGCTGTGTAAAATTAGTGAAGTATGAGGGTCCGATGAAGGTACAAGTAACTGCCCGTTCCCCTCAGAAATTTCATGTAACTCCACTTCTGAGTCAGAGGGGTAAAAAAAAAATCTAGTTCCTTTGAGGCACAGGGGGAAAAGTAGCTGGCTGAAAACAGAAAATGGAAGGGAAAAAGAGCTTTTAAATTAACGCTCAGTCTTTGAGAAGCACAGGAAGACCAGGTGAGCAGTCCAGGAGGCCTGCAGAGTCTGAGGTTGTTGACCATGTGCCAGAAGGCCTTCAGGCATTTTGGAAGGGGCCAGGAGAGTGACAGGAGGCTGAAGGAAATACTGGAGGTCTGTGAGTCTGGGGAAACGTTAGAGGGGTCTCGGATATTTTTTAATTTTTTTTTTTTTTTTTAATCAGCCCAGGACTGAATCCAAGTTTCTAGTCGAGTGTCAAACGTGCAGATAAAGACCTGTACAGAAACCTGGCTCATAGCTGCTCTTTCCATTTATGCATATATAGGTGACATGTTTCAGCCATTCATTAACCTTTTCTGGTCTAGTCCTGAAAAGCTAACACTGCAGATCTCCTAAATGTTACTGCGTACCTTAAAAGACCAAAAGTAAAGCCAAATACAGGTGTCTAGCTGGGCAGGAAGCTCTGGACCTCCAACTCCCCAGCTGCAGCCATAGGGGCTGGGGAGGATGCCCTTCATCCCAGGCATCACCGTTTAATTTTTCTCTTGGTTAATGTACGTGAAAAGAAATTTCGGTTGTCAAAACGTCACTGAATGTCTAATCTAAACCAAATTTTTGTTTGTGATATTCCAGAAGCCAAAAACATATTAATTTGCCGTTCCTCTTGAGCTTGGAGGGTAGGAGAGCGCTATGGGGCTAACTGGAGTCACTTAGGAGTCACAGATGTCACTGAAACCGCAAGATCATCAATCTCAGGTCATTGATTTTTCTCGGGCCAAGGGTTCTTTACAGCTGCAGTCTTGAACACAGGAGCTGGAGGAATTTTTTTTTCCTTGAACACGTGAGGGGTGAGGTGACTAAGATATTTGTCCAGTGGTGTTAACAAAAATTTACTTAATGCAAAGTGGAATTCTGATCTGCAATTGCCTTAATCCGCATTCCTGAGTTTTCACCCGACTGCAACCAACCACATACCAGCACTACAATAACATGCGCTGATTGTGGGAGTGCACCTGTGTTGGGTAGTTTTTCTGGCCAACCTTTTGTTCATGCTTTCCACTGATTTTATCTTTAGATCCTAAATATTTTATTCCTTGTAAAGATTCTCTATCAAGGTAACGAATTTCTTTTGGAAAATGACTTTATCCAGATATGTGCAAAACTAATCCCTTTTTAAAATAACTTGATGTTAGTTTGTTTAAACCCCTGCTAAGAAATTTAGTTAGGTAGAGAGGTGTCTGAAAATGCTAATACTTTCAGTTTTCATGGTTGTAGTAGTATAGCATTAAGAAATGAAAAAGGAGACAAAATTGCTGAAACAACAAACAAGCTATCAAAATGCGTGCTAGTGTTCTGACTGCAAACCAACAGTTCTGCTCCTTAAATGCATTTTAGTTGTGAGGACTCTTGAAATACTAGCAGCAAAAGTAAGCAAATTTTATTGAAGAATAGATGTAAGGTCTGCTAGAAATAAAGGCAGATCCTTACTGCTGGAATTGAAGTGGGGCTGGGATGTAATCTCTTGTTCCTTAATAAAGAAATAATGTCAGTATTGCCAAACAACGAATGTGAAATGAACTCTTTGTTCATTATGTTCACTTTTTTTTGTGCTTTATATCAATATATGTTTTAAATCATCAGTATGCTTACAGAAACTGGTGTAGGTTTCCTTCATTTTGTTAATCATTACTGCTTTCCACTTCAGCTCCTTCTGAGAGAACTCAGCTGCCATCCCACTCGGTCCTTGAGTGGAGCCAAACTATTCTTACTTGTCATTGATTTTTAATGTATGGTGACGTAAGTGTCCAGTAGCAGATGAATAAGCTTTTTAGGAGTAGTCAGAGTAAATGATCTGATACTATATGAGAGCTTTTACTATTTTATTTGACTTCCATTTGGTTAACAGATGTATTTAATTTTGCTGCTATTCTGTAAATAATTATATTACAACACAAAACCAAATTTAGGAATTGTTCAGCAATGAAAAAAAAAATCTATGAATTTCCATGTCCATTTGAGTCCTCCTGAAGTGGAGCATGGAACTGTTTTTAAGTTACAGCAGACAATATTTGCACAGGTCTTTCTGAAGTACACATACCTGCTATGTTTGCCGTATGAATGTTACTTTCTGACTTGTAATGTTACTTACCTTGCAGAAGTTCAAGCAAATACCATCCTTTTCCATACATAGTACAGTAGTTAGAAAATTCAGTGGCTTGTTACATCTGTCACTTAAGGGCAGCCTGGTGGTGTTGGTTCACTTTAGTTTTGGTCAAGTTTTCCATTTTAGATTTTGTGAGAGGGATTTTAGACTTACAGCCTAGAGTTTCATGTAGTTTCATTGTTGTTCATAGAGTCTTCCCATGCTTGGCTTTTCTTCTCCCTTTCCCTACACACTTAAAAATCATGGATGTTATTGCTGTATGTAATAAATTTCACTGCATAGATTAAGCCTCGAGTACCACACAAATAGGAGATTCAGGTGAAAAAATTTGAGTCCTGCCAACCAGGAGGACCCACCCATGGAGGCAAGGCTGATGATCAAGGAGTTAGGAAATTTGTTTAATGTTGTGATCTGGCTTTTTAATTATGAACTAAATTGTAGAAGCTGCCGTCAGGATGATTGATTTGGGATCTGCATTTGATGATACCTTGAGTCATAGGTGCAGTGAATATGGCTTCTCCCCTCCTCGGTGGAGGTGCTAACACCTCCAGCTGTGGCAATCAACTTGGAAAGGAGACTAAGTGTCCTCTTCTTCCAGCACATGCTATGGCATACACTCAGTGCAGAGAGAAGCAAGCAGATCAAGTACAGTGGCAGGGAAACAAAGGGAAGCGTCGAGAGGAACCATAGAGACAAGTCATAGCAGGGGAGACTTCATACAGAAATAAGAATGACAGAAGCAAGTTGCACACTACAAAGTAAACATCTGTACTTTAGTATATTTCAGTATGTTGTTTTATCACCAGTAATAATAGTGCTGCTTCTTAGCAGTGGCTAAAGCTGAAACAAGTGTCATCTGTTGTAAACCCCCCCCCCCCAAAAAAAAAAAAAAAACAAAACCCAAACAACCAACCAACAACCATCTCCATATTGAGAGACAGACATTGAATTTCGATGCCTGTGGAAATCCCCTAAAGGACAAGAAATGTAATTATTTGCAGCCTGGATAATTATCTATGTATTGATATTTGAGTGTTGTGAGCAAGTGTAGTCACATGCTCGATCTTTATAAAAATCTGAATCATACTTACTACCCTAGGCATAAAAAACCCCATGTAACGCATTAGCTCCAGTCTATGGAAGAAAAGATTTTGTGAATTAAAAGGCTAGAGAATAAGGTGCGGCTTAGACACAGGCCAGTGAGTACGCAACAAAGATTTCTTTTGCAGAAATATCAGAAATTATATGTATTGTTTTCATTAGTAAGAAGCCATCAAAATGCGCTCTGAATCTGTATAGATGTACATGTTGGAGTGAAAAAGGTGTGCAGCATCACTTACCTCTTTGGGCCATCAGTAATTTTACTGAATGGAGAAAATTTCTCAGAGAGAGAATACTGAAAATGGTACCAAAATGGCATGCTTTACAAGACCTGCAAAATAAGGACTTCCTTAAGCACAGTATTTGAAATACTGTGATATTTTTTCATCTTTCATTCCATGTTTGACCAGGTGATAACAGTTTCTAGAAATTTGAGGTTTATTTCCCCTTTTGTTATAAGCTGATAAGATGATCTTCATCCTTCCTCTTCCCAGATTTACAGAGGTGTTAATAGTACCAGGGCATCAGTATTCTGCTGCTTAAGCAATCTTAGGTCTTGCTTACAATTAAGAAAAAAAAAAAAAAGTGGTAAAACAATGAATAGCTGGCAAATTACAATAGAAACATTTGCGTTAAAATACTTCAGCTAAGAAGAAGGGAAAGTTTATGTCACATTAGGGAATCTCATTTTGTTCAGCATATATCATACAGGGTTTTTCAAGACTACTTTTTGTATTAGGAAACCATTAACTGGAATAGTGTTTTATGTGGTTTGTTCTGTATGAGGTATTTCATTCCTGGATATTCCAGTCATGACTGTGCAATATGCTGACATCTCTTCTAAAAATCAGAAGCAACCAACCAACTCCTTTAAAAAAACCCTAAACAACGGCCCCCCTTTCATTTTGTTTTAGTCTAAAACGTATATGATTTATTCCTAACAAAATGTGTGTGCATGAGCATATATACATATGTAGAACACTCCCTACATAATTGCATATACATATGCACAGAAGCACGTGCATTAATAGATCATGAAACAATTGCACTCAGGTAAAGCCTGTATATAAATTATGTTTCAGTAGCAGCCACTCTGGTTTTGTCAGATCTCTGGAACTGCTGGTGAGGTATCACGGAAGAATGTATCACTTGGTAAGTGATACCATCATTATTTATAACATAAACATACACCCCTACCTTTGTGGTCTCTTGACATATGTTACTTGAAAGATTGAATTCACAGAGAAGAGATTCCTCAGCAAAAGTATTTCCTTAACCCTGTTAAAAGTCTCTCCCCCTAAATCTTAACCTTATGGAGTTCTCTGAGCTTGGTCTGAAGTTGATTTTATCTTTTGCTATTGACTAGGAACTTAAAAATTAGTATTTACCTATCTCAGAGCACTGTTGTGTATTTTGCAATGTAAAAATCTAATGCCCCTCTGGAAAGCTGGTATTAATAAATCTTTCCAGAGTGGAGGACCCTTTTGCTGGAAGTAAAATGTATGTGTAAATCATACGGGATATAAGCTATACTTCATTTTCCTGTTTTTCCCCAGCCAATCTCTCTCCTCCGAGCCCCTCTATTTCTTTTTCACTAAATTATTAACTTTCAGTTTTCTGAATACAGTACTCTCATGATCCTGGTGAGGATTCAGTGGAAGTAACTAATGAAACTTGCCTGTCAAATATTTATTTAAATCTTACTTATGTGCACTGAATGAGTTCATAAGGGGAGCTATATTTGAGCATCTGACCCCCTTGAGGATCTGACAGAAGACTTCTAGCAGAGAGTAGCAAAGTGTAAAGGGTATGAGCTGAAACGTTAACTCATAGCACTGCGGAATATAGATGCAGAACTGAGACACTGGCTTAGGTGGTGCTGTGGTGTAGATCTTGGTATGAATGCAGCTCTTAATTACTAATTCAAGGAACCATAAATACTTCCATTGTCTTATTGTAATATTAACAGCGAGAAGGGGATTGATAAGGATTAAGATACAATAGTCTCTAGAACCTAATGTCTTTTCTAAATGTATGAAAAATATGTAGGATGATAATCGTTACATGCTTATCAAGGGATTTATTTTTAATCTCTTTGGATTGCTTTATGTAACTCGTAGATAGCATTTCAGACTTGGAGAAAGAATTACATGGCGCTTGTCTCCTGGAGGACCAGATACATGAAAGACAAGTAGCATGCTGCTGAGGCTTGCATTTTGCCCTTCAACTGCATTGCCTTACTGATGTCTGGTAAGAAGGTCAACATTGGGATGTTTCACTTTAGTTTTGTATTCACTGTGGCTGAGGATATCCTGCAAATCCTTTCAAGTAGAGAAAAAGCTTCATTTTTCAGTAAGCTTAGTTTTGATGGCTTTGAGTACCCGAATTCACTTGGTTTCTTGAGTTTTTTCCTCTGCTTGCTTACTAGCCTGAATAAAATATCTCTGTATGTGAGAATGAATTTTTGCTCTGGTGCTTGGTCCCAGATTGGGAGAGCCAGGGGACAGGGTTTGGTTCATCCCTACCTTACAACTCCCCAGAATAAATCTGGCAAAAAATTTAAAATTCAGACTCACAATGCTCTTAGTCACTGGAGATGCAGCCTTTCCACAGATGCATCATAAACCTGCTTTATTCAGATTTCTTTATCCAATAACAGTTCTATTCCCTTAGCTGACCTGAGAGAGGTCTTAGTTATCTTTATTTGTGAGGAGGGGGTTAGTAGTAAAATATTTTACTTCTTTGCGTGCAAAAAAACCCAAACCAGCGACCAACCAAAAAAACCAACCAACCAAAAAAACTTATGTGATTTAGTCCCCTGTTCAGTGAATTTCCCGTGACTTTTGAAGGCAGTCTTACAGCTGTCAAATTTGAGTTGGTTAAACCAAAGTTGACTTGTCCCCTGTGACTTCTTAAAGCAGATGATAGTGAAAGACTGAATTTGCAGGAAAACAAATTTTATTGATAGCTCTAATTTAGGAATCTCAGAAGGTCAAGCTAATTAAATTGAAGAATTCAGAGACATTCCAATTTGCATATCACATAAGAAATTCCTATGTATTTTATAGTTTTATTATTAATTTTGCTAGAATATTTGTTCATTTTGGGCACTAGGAAAAACTCTAAGGCACTTCAGTGTTTTGAAATGAATCACTATAAATTTTGTTTACTGAGACCATGAACTATTAGATACCTAGTTGAAAAGAGAAGCCTCAGCTTTCTTTAGGAATTTATAAGCATTAGAAAGACCTTTTTTTTCCCTCCTCTTTATTTTCTAAAGAATCTTTTCCTAAAAGTCCTACAGAAAAGCCACAAATCTCTTAGAGATTTACTGGTAGTTATCGCAAGAATGATAAAGGTCTGCTTATATCATGACTGCCCTTTTATTTGACGTTGAGTGCCTATTGGCATAGACCCCAGATACTGACTGAAACTCTACATGTGAAACCAAATAATTACTCCTGATAGGGATAATATATCAGCACTAAGACACTGATAGTGGTAATTCTCCATGTCATTTAGATAGTAGACAACAGCACTACAGCAACTGATAAATGGTTAGCTTAGGTCATGAAGTGAGGCACATGTGTGTTTTCCTGGTTAGATATGTGAGAATTACAGTTAATTTTTATTTATGCAGGCCTGTAATTTAGACAATGATTTCAGGTAATGGCTTTAGTGAGACAGGAATAGAAGAATGTTTTTTCAGCTCATTGCTAAAGTTACCCTTCATTTTCCTTCAGTATTTCAGAGCATTTGGAGAGAAGAGGAAAACTCTACAGGTCTTACAGAGATGTCTCTGAGTAAGATAGAAGTATGTATACCCACTGCTCAGTCTGTAGTGAGTTTCCAGACATCCTCATATATTCATAGGATGCTCTCTCTTATGCTCCTTCCAAATGTGAATTAGAGGGGAGGGGAGAGGGAAGGAAATGTCTCTTCTCTTCTTGCTTTTACTAAGCTTTTGGACACATGGAAATACCCAAGGAATGGGATTAAAACTCTCCCCCCTCCGTGAATCCTCCTCATTCTCCCGTAAATCTGTGTCTGGTTATTGTTCAGGAAGATATAGTAAACCATTATCTATCTTAATCCAATCTCTTATCTGTTAGAGATCAAGATGTGCCTCAGGATGCTGGCTGATTATCCCACATCTGTCTGTGATGGAGGTCTTGCAGCCGGCTCTTGAGCAGCTGGGCTGTGCAGCTGTCAAGTGGTAATGCCTCCACTCTGATTTAATGTGGCAATTTCTGTCTTCCTCAGTTTCAGTTTTGCCTTCCATTTTGAACCAATTTTCACTTAATTCTGAAATGATGAGCAAAATCATGTATAAAATATTCATCATGCTTTCTTTAATGCAGCCAGATGTATTTCCTTAATGAAAGCAATGAGCCAGAGGTAATGAATTTATTAACAAGACAGAAAATTGATCCTTTGCCACACGAACTACCTACTTGCATATACTTGGAGCATGGAAACTGAGTATTTTGTATGCCTTTTGCTCCCTGTTAAATAATTTGTTTTGCTGATAGTCACTGATTCTTGCTATGAATTTGAATGAGTTTATATGAGGAGAGTGGTAAAAGGCATATGATAAAACTTGAAATTAAGCCAGGAATGGATGTTGTTAACAGCGGCATTAACTTCATACCATTTTTTTAATATCTATTTTCTTCTTCGAAAATGTAGCCGGGTCGAGCTTTAGCAACCCAGCCTGAAAGTCTGTCAGTGTTTGATGAAAAACAGAATATCCTGCAAGAGATGTAGAAAAATTGCAATGAAAGAAGCAACATGGAAGAAAAAGCAGATGCAAACAATTCTTTCTGCCACCCACACTGTCACAGCAAAGCTTCAGGAGGAAAAGACAGAGGTTTTGGAATTAATGAGGTTTTGTTCAGACCTTGGAAAAAAATATATAGGTCATATTATAAGCGCTGTGTAGATGCTCGTGGGCCCAACAGTGATGCCCTTACCCATGCTGAGGAGTACCTTTCTCCTTGCTTAAGTTACTGGGACTGCTTAAACAGTGCAGCACTCTTCAGTGCACTTATGAGTATTAAAGTCATACTTTTGGCTGCAGAGGGGGTTTTTGGCAGAAACATTGGTTTTTGAACATTTAGGGGGGAGACATGTAAAAATGGTGTGCTTAGTCCAAGCCACCCAAAAGTGCAACTGCAGCTGAAGCAGAGAGGAGCAATCGGACTAGACCGTATAATCACTTCTTGCACATCTTTTGGCTGCTGGAAATGTGATCAGTCACCATAAATCCCATTTTATATAAAAATAATAAGTAGAACTCATTACAGCTTTTTGGCTGTTCATGTTTTCGCTGCTGCCTATCGATGTGTGACAAGGCAACGTTAATCTTGTGTCTCTGGCAGCCAGAAGAAGAAAACCGCACATGGGCATCCAGAGGCTGCAGAGGAAGCACAGAAATACACACACTGGAAAAGGTGGAGAGGTCAAGTTTAGCATTCAAACCCTGCTCATGACTAACTTAAAATATTACCCTTCAGCTGCAAAAAGCTGGATTTCAGCAGCAAATTTGACCAGACGGACCACACAATGAAGTCATCAGTGCTGAGACCCACCAGCTTGAAAAAACAACAACCCCTGGTGTTAAGACAAATGCTTTGAAGAGTGGTTGATATTAATCAGGTGGTGCTACTGGTTTGGAGTTCGTTAGTCATTCCGTATGAATAAAAATGCTGATAAAGGACATAACATTATAGAGCCAAGGCAGTTTTGTAACACAAGAAGCCACAGATCTGAATCCTACATAGAGGGAATTGGTTAGGGTCCATTTCAAAATTCCTTAAGCCAAATTCATCTCTGGG
Organism: Sagittarius serpentarius; assembly: GCA_034782735.1. Classification (NCBI taxonomy): domain Eukaryota; kingdom Metazoa; phylum Chordata; class Aves; order Accipitriformes; family Sagittariidae; genus Sagittarius; species Sagittarius serpentarius. The sequence goes on along the minus strand of JAVKLA010000047.1, from coordinate 18,641,888 downwards.
CTAACTCCTTTGAAGTCACTGGGGTTACACAAGGAATTAATTTGGCCTGTCGGCTCTGTAAGTTAGCAGAGATCTGACTAGCGATCCTGCTCCCTGTGTTGGAGGTTTATCATTTCAGTGTGGTTTCCTCAGAGGAACTCCCAAGACAGCCCATTGCGTTCCCGCTGTGGGCAGCGCTCGTCTTCCCCACCCTCTCTTCCCATCTGTTTCTTAATTGCTGTGGTAACAGCTGAACAATTTTTTTTTTGTAACTATCATGTACTATGAAAATATCCCTTTTTTTTTTTGTTTGTTTGGAATGTTTGCCTACAACTACATTTGGTAATCTGAATCAAGTATCTGTCATGTCAAAGCTGGGCATGGCCTTGGTTCACTGAGAGAAGTTAAAATTGGGTGTGCCTGACTACACTTGGACTGCAGGTACAGCTGAATCCTGGTAACACAGGGCTGGATCAGAGCTGCTTCAATCTGATGGAAGTGCAGTGTCTGTTTCTCTCCACCTCCTCCTCCTCCTCCTCCTCCTCCCAGCAAGCAGTGTTTTTCCAGCCACGTGCTGAGGTGGACCATGGAACCAAATCAATTGAAAATTAACCCAGAAAATCTATGTTCAGCTAAATCCATTAGCTGCCCCTCAGCAAAGAGGATGTGGTAGCAGAAATGGAGAGCTGAGAGCTGGCTGGAGGTGACTGGCAGTGCTGGGCATGGCCTCCGATGCCCTTCTGGCCATTGAAAGAAGGGAAGGAATCTCCAGCCACCTGTGTTTTTTGCATTTGGCGGGGCTACTGAGTTTTGTGTGTCCCTCGTCTCTCTCAGTGGCTGTTAGAAGGGGTGACAGGAGGAGGAGAAGGGCTTGGCAAGCTAATGGTAGTGCTGGCAAAGTGAGAAGTGCTCAGGGAGCTTGTCTGGTAAAGCTGTGGGGTCTCAAGGCAGAGACCATCTTCAAAGATTCCTGTTTTGCCTGTGGGTGATAACAAATAAGTCCCACTTCAGGGATCCATATCCATTAAGCAGTACTGTAATGACCTGCATGGATGTTAATGGATGTCCAGAGTATACATACGTGCCCACGGATGTGTGCACAGTGCTGAGCCCTGGTTGGGCTCTGGCTGCAGGAACGTACCTGACTGAATGTGCCCTTGGAAGCGTTAGCAGAGCTTCTGTCTAGCACCCTTCTCCCTGGTACATGAGTCAGATGTCTGTGATGACCAAGCGTCATCGATCATCTGAGGGATTTTTCTGTATGTGAAGAAAAGCGATGTAAACTTGAAAGAGAGCAGTACTGGTGTCTAGCATTTCTATTCAAATCTTCCTAGAAATTCAAAAGACGCAAAATATGTAACAGCATAATTTTTCCCCACTGAATGTTTCATACGACAAGGGGGAAAAAAAAGTTTTACATAGGTATATATTATAAAACAAAGACAAACATTTATGAATACTGGAGCAAATAATTTTTCACCTTTTTCTCTCTAGCTCTCTCCCTTTCCCTTCTCCTCCTGTTTTGGGGAGAAGGTTGTCACTCAGTGGCCAAGTCGATGAGACTGAGACTGACATCCATCTGCTGAGGGGCTGCTTTTGTAGAACCAGACCCAAAGTCTGGTCTGTAAATTACTCCCATATTTAATGTGACGGGCTGGGGGGGGTGGGTTGTCTAAGAGTAAGATAATGTGATACTTTGAGGAGCTAAAATACCCACTGCATTGCAAGTTAAAAGTTAGAGAGATTTTTTTTTCCCCATAGAAGAACATTTTAAACATATAACAGATTGATACCTAAATATTATTTCTCAAAATATATTTTGTTGTGCTACACTTCCTTCTGTCAAAGGATACTTTGGATTACAGTCTTGGTGCTATGCGAGACTTCCCCTGAGAAGTCCACATATTTCCCCTTGAAGGAAATACACTCCATCTCTGACTCTGATCAGCCACAGGTCTTCCAGGATGGTGAGCAATGGAATAGTTCTCCATGTATTGACAGAAGATGCTTGAGAATGTAACTTCTCTAACAAACAAGCAAACAACAAAAGAGCACAGTGACACAGGGAATTGTGAGACAAAAGTCTGCTCTGTAATCAAGAACTAATAGTAAAAATCTTAAAATCTTATTTCAATTATAAATTTGATTTCAGTCTGTTTTTTCTAGACTGTGGCAAGCAGATAATGGCTTTGCAATAATGTTACTGGAAATAATATTAAATAGATTATTCTACCAGTCTATATCTAAGTTAGAAGAAAGATATGATTGAAAAAAGCTTGTTAATCTTTCTGTGGTGCTATCTTGTGCTTCTGCAAAATTCAGATCATTTAAATTATTCTGCCTTTTTGTACAGCAAATATATTAGGTCTGAATCTGAAATAGATTTATGCAAGCCCTTAATATTAAACCCAAAAGGGGATTATGCATGAGCACGAAGTTCACTATGCGATTAGCTCATGGAGCTTTGTGTAGGGTTAAGGTGAGCTCCTGCAATCTTCTGTGTGCGAGGATCTCTTTGTGTTTCCTCTGAAGGCATCTCTGCAGAGCGGTCTCATATGCAAGACCTTATAAATCCTTCCTTAACACGGGTGTGTTGAAAGGACATTGCCAATCTGAAATTTGTGAGAATGAGCACAAAGACAAGGTTAACCCTTGTTTCTAGAGTCAGCTGAGCTCTATGTCTTTTGATTTTTTAATGTTTGAGTGAATCCCCAATGAAAACTGGAACATTTACATCTTCCTTCCGTGGACATTTAGTGACTGACAAAGCTCCTGTCCTCCTCTGCCTGGCTTCTGAGCTTCCAGGGAAGGTTGAGCTTTCCCTAGGGATCTGGGCAGCTGGGTGCCACCAGACCTCTCTTTGGGTTGAAGTTTGTTTTGCTTGCCTGATCCTTGTTGGGGGAGGCAGCAGCACTCGCAAGGCTGCAGGGCTGCGAAAATGACAGGACACATTTGTCTGGGCTGTGTGAAACCTCTAGAGTTTTGTCTGCTTTTGGTTTTCCTGTGGTTTGATCTTGTGCGGTTCCACATTCAGTGTTGTGGACATTTGCCGAACCCCTCTCGAACGAACAGAATCAAGTGAATTTCAAGAGGTGTATTGGGACTTCGAAGGGATGATGGTAAGAAATTCAGTCAAATTTTAATTCAGAATATTCAGGTTGTGAGTCATCCCCAATCCCATTGCTGCTGTTTAGCTTAGAATGTTCTTGCTTCCACCAGAATTATAGATGTTTTTCCTGACCTTGGAAAAAATGCAGAAATGACACAAGAAATGGCGGTTATGAAAGCACATATGCAAAATCCTCTTAGATATAAAATCCCTACTCTGGATTGAGTAGGGAAACGTTATGGAAAAATAGCTTTTCTTTATAGTGTAATCTTTTGAAGGTTCTTCCTAACTGGAAGGGAAAAAAACATTTGAATAAGAAATGAGAGCATGTTTATTTTTATATAGTTTTTACATAATGACCCTTGCCATATGTAACAGGGAAATACACATGCTGAAAGAGAGGACTGTGGCCTGCCATGGTCTAACGTGGCAAATTTCCATTGGTGTTTAAAGACATAAATGAACTTGGGTTTTCAGAAGTAAAACATCAGCAAATGACATCTGAAGCAAAGTTGGGACCTGGAGTTGGATGGGCTTTTACAGAGCTGGCAGGAAATCCTCTGGCAGTCTTGTTTGCTGTATTTTTGAGGAATTTATAGACCGTAATTGAATATGGTAGTGCACTTTTTAAAATTAAATGCTCTGTCTGGGTAGTTATGGAGAGTATTTTGAAAGCAGAGGACAACCACTAAAAGATGATAAATCGGCTGCTGATTAGAGTTTTTCAGGATGACAGTTGAGTTGTCATGCTTGACAAGCGGCTCCTCGCAGCGCTGGCTCTCGCAGCTCGTTCTTCCAGTACTGCTCAAAGCCTGGACTAAATGGACCCGTTCTCAAAGGAGCTGAGCTGGCGGAGGGTCAGCGACTGCTGCCCACTGGATTCTGAGCACTTGAGAACGCAGCCGTCGTTGACTGCACCGGTACTTGCTGAGGTTTCAGCATGTCTCAGGGTCAAGCGTTTATATACATGCCAAGGCATGGGCTCTGCAGTCTTTGCTTGGCAGGTAGGAGCTGGTGTCCCCCCATTCATACGTAAACTATGCAGACAGCAGCATTCCTTACATTGTATGAGGCATTAGCGCTCTCTCCCTTATTGCTTCGGGATAAATACATACCCCAGTTTCAAGTTGCAGCAGGTATTAAAAAATTAAATAAGGTCCCTGAAATCATATTTATTAAGCACATTTGCACATTGACGTTTGAAGAGCGTCTGAAAGTTGAGTTAAAGGCTCATGTCCTCAGGATTTTGTTTATAAGAAAAACCACTTTGGTTCACCTTTAAAGGGGAGTGAAAATGAAAGTCTCTATTGCTGTCTCTGATTTTAGTGTTCCTAGCAAAGTTTGTAAAGATTTGTGTGGATGTTATGCTAAGTTGCTCTTATTTTATTTTGCATGCATGCTCTGTAGAATATTTTTTATTTATATTTTATTAGACAAATTACCAAAGGAATTTGAATATAAAGTAAGTGCGCATAGATTAATATAACTTTCACTGGAGCAGCATAACGGTGAAGAGAAAATCATTGTTACCTAAGATAGATGGGCATGGAAGTGTAATTTAGTAGAACTGATGTATGTAAACCTATGGGTATTGGACTGAGACTCAGTGGACCTGGGTTAACATTCATGAAACGCTTCCCTTGCTGTGTCTCATTTCACATTGCACAGGGACAATGTCTTTCCCTGAGAAGTGTTTTAATATATGCTGCTTTCCTTCTTGGGGTAACTATTACTATTTTTAGCAAGTCGGAATTTGTACTTCTTGAGAAAACAAAAGCAATTAAGGCAATAACAGCTGAATTAACAAATGAGTACTTAATTATCCATACAAGCCAAAGCTGGAGAAGCCCAGGGGACGCAGCCCGTGTGCACTCCCTGCCAGGGCACCATGTCAGTGTGTGAAATGCCATTATCAGAACTGCGAGGTTAAATCCAGTTTTAAAATCTAATCTTAACTTATTTATATATGGTGTCCTGATACAAAAGCCTCTTGAAATGTGGAGTACTCTATTTTTCTTAAATAGCCCTTCGTGCATGAAACGTTTAGAAGTGTATTTAGTGGAGCAATTTGTTTGTATTCTGCTCTCTTGCCTTATATGGCTCTTTTGCAACTATATGCTAGATTGAAATCTTAGACTATGCTTTGGTTGTAACCAAAAAGGAATGGCTTCTTATCTTTTCTGGAACTGACATGCTGTTCTATAGCTTACTGTGTATTTTTTTGGAGAAGCTATTAATCTTCTTTCCGTGCTCTTTTTATTTTTCCTTCGCACTTGCACAGTGGCTTTTCCTGGAGCTGGCCTCGTTCAGCTGCTGACACGCAATTCCTGCGTACTTCAGTGAGAGTTGTGTGTGGCTGAACAGGGTGTTGAACCTTAAATGCTCCTAGTTTCTTTGGATTTTGTGGGGTTTTTATAGTCATTTTCTTACTGTTGAACTATGAACCTTTTTCTCGTAGATTTTTTTTTTTATATTTTAATAAATTTTTGACTGTTCTGACTTAAACCAAAACTTTGAGGACGATGGTAAGAGATGTCTTTTAAGACAGTAGGATTTTCAAAATGATACTATAGCATAGTATACTGTAAAATATATTAATATATTATAGTATGCTATAGCATAGTATAACTCCTTCAGTTGCCAGAGCCTAATGCTAATATATAGTCAGTGGCATAGTAACCCTTGTAACAAAAACAGGAGAAAACACGTTGAAGTAATCAGCTGATTTTGCAATATTGCACACTGGAATGACCAGTTTTTGTATTCAGGTATGATATTTGATGAAATAATAATTCCTAAATAATGCTAGCTGGGTCGTTCAGGTCTTATTTTGGTGATTTAGATACATACTCTAAATGGAGATCGCATTTAAGATGCAACTAAATCTCATGATGTATTTTTTTAAAGTTTTTTTCAAGTTATAATTAGATTTATCTACTGAATGGTAAAGTCTCAGGAGGTAAATTTTCTGTCATTGAGATAAAATCTTGCATAACTTTAGCTTATCTGAATTGGAAAGAAGACACTTCCACCCCACCTCAGGTCCAAATTCAGAAAAAAAGTATGGTTTTGCAAATTCTAAGTGCAGCTCATCCCTCCTAAATAAAATATTTTTGTTCCCATATTATATTGCATGATTTTTTTTCTTTTATTTCCCTCCCCTCTCCTGTAGAAATAGTAGTTCCTCCTGAGGGTTGTTGCCTCATTTATTTTGAAGTTGCTTCATTCAAGGTGGCTTTTGCCCCTGCCAAAATCTTCTGACAAAAATCAATCTCCTAAATTGTACACCTTCTGAAGCCCTTATACACATTGTCAATATGTATCCGTCATCTTCCAAGGTCTTTTTGTAGCATGCTTCAGAGCCTGGCCAAATTGGTGAAGTCTGTCCCTGTACTGAAAAAAATAAACAAGAAAACAAAGAAAAGCCCCCCTTTGATCTAAACCCAAAGATTAGAAAGACAGAAATAATCCCGATGGGCTCCAGGGTGTTTCCATCTCTGTGGCCTTCACCCCTCCCCATGCAGTGAGGGAAGGACCTTCGTGCCTGCGGCCACCTCCAAGCACAAGCATGGAATGCAATCCTGGGGGTTCAGCACCATGCAAAGCACAAGGAAAACTGTGGGCCGAGCAGAGGGTCCAGCGCTGCCAACTGTACCTCAATTTCTTTGCTGATTTTAGAAATGGGCACTTGTACTGTCGCTCTTACTTCGCACTTTGTCAGTTATACGTGTTCGTGTTGTAAGCTCATTGAGGAGCTGTGCTAGGATCTGTGTGGTGCCCATCACTGGGATGGAAATAGGATGGGAGTGCATACAAAGCCAGGCTTGGTGGCTTAGGTTCATCTCCAGTCTGCCCCACAGTGAGGCAATCCATCAGATGGATGCCGGTGTGGGGTCAGAAACCAAGTCACTGGACCTGCCAGCTTCCCCTGACCCTGCCTCCCCCGTAGCACATGTTGCTGCAATTGGCTTTGGTTTTGTCTCAAGAGGAAAGGTGATGCTTAGAGGAGAGGCTATCTAGAACTAGGATGGTCAAAACTCACTCAGCTCCCTTCACATATCACGCTGCAAAAAAGATTTTGGCTGTAGGGGTTTGAAGTATCCCTGAGCTTTTTGAAAATGAATGTGTTTTATAGGCGTTACAGACTGCCTTCATCCAGCAAATACTTACGATGAGAGCTTGCAGAAGCTGACACATTGGCCCTAATTAACTGGATACAGTCCATGGTCTTCACGTCACTTGGCCTTATTAAATGTTTATGTGAATCTGTGAAAATTCCCCATACTAATACCTCATTCTAACCAGCGTCTAAATATTTCAGAACAAGTAATAAATGAGGCTGCAGAACCAGTACTGACTAACGAGATAAGGATTAGATTGCCTGTGCTTGGTGATGAGTGAATTATGATTCACAGGGTGGTAAGGCTGGTTTGCTGGTGCAAAATGAAATTGCTGCTAAGAGAAGAAAAAAACTTTAAAAAAAAAGTTGTTACAGATAATCAGTGACCAAACAGCTTTCATCTGTAAAGGCTTTCTCTTATTATCATGCTGCAGAACAAGACCCGTGTAAATGCTCTGTATTTGGCCAGAAGCAGTTCAGAGAAGAACAACTCACTCAACAGAACAGAAAATGAATAAAAAATGATGTGGGCTCACTGGAAACAGTTGAGTAATTTGGTCTGGCGGAGCTGGTAGGCTGGCAGTATTCTGGAGAAGAGAAATAATTTGTAGGTATGTTCATGTCCCTATTTTTTTCCCTCTCTTGTAACAGAATAAACACTAGTTATTATAGAAACATTGCAGCATAATACATATCCATCTAGCACACATTTCACTGTAACAAATGACATGTTGCAGACTCTCTCTCTCTTATGAACATAGAAGTAAATGACAATGATTTTCAAATTTAAATTCCATTTTCAATGTTGAATTCAATTAAGGAGCAATTTGGTAAAGACTGAACAAATATAATACATGGTAATCTAGAGCCTTACTGAAAATGGCTGGTTTTTAAGAAGTCCTCAAAACTCTTTTTGTTTTGTAGCATTTCAGGTTCTGAGGGATGTACTGCATATTGAGCAGTCATCCAAAAATGGTTAATTAATTTATGTTGCCCTCTAGTCCTTTTAAATTTCAATGGTAATCTGTTACGTTTAGAACATACTAGTATTACACAGGCCTTAGAGTTGCATGGATTTTCATCACTCGGGCACGTTCATTACAAGGTTTTGTATTCTTTTGTTGCCAGGATTTGGAAGGTTTCTGAAGACTGAGATAAAAACTGAAGCAGAATTTTGTCTGCTTCACGGAAGGTGGAGTTTTCTCTGCATTTGCCCCCAAAATTGATATTTTTAGTGGCCACAAACAGATAAGACTTTGGCTTTACGTTTTACGTGGAAGGCCACAGAAAGCCCTAGGTTGTGTGTGCATTCTGCCTTGGAGGAGAGAGCAGTATTTCCACTTTTCTCCCTTAGGTACCTAAATGCCCCTTAGATGTCTCCCAGGCACGACTAAGCCAGGCATCCCAACACATCCTTTTTTTTTTTTTTTTTTTTTTCCCCTGGGGGAGAGAGGACCAGGAGGAGGTACTCAACACAAATATTCCTATTTCAAAAAATGGGACTAAGGTGAATATAAGAGGATGATAAAATAACTGCAGGTGTCCAGATGTGCTCATTGTATTCTATATAACTTTAGCTTAGAGGGTCTTTTGTATCTAGGTGCTTTCTTGGAAGTTTCTATATGTTAGGGTCGGGGAGAAATAAAAGCATTCTTTGGAGAAAGACTTGTTAAATCCTGAGCAAAATGGCTGTATAATTTTGTGGTGCCTTTCTTTACACTTGCATGACTCTAGGTGTGAAAGTAGTGGCCAAAGTGCTCTGCACCAAAATGACAACTCCGGTAAGGGTCTGAGTGCAACCTCCTCCACAGTGCAGTGTGTGTGCAGAGTCAGGTCCAGAGGCTAACATCAGCCACCGTGACGTTTTCTCTCTCTATATACCTTTTTTAATTTCTTCTCTGTAGCAAGCACTTGGAAAGTTCTTGCAAGATAAATGAACTGTGATGGCAAAGGGAAGCTGAATGCTTTCCAGGATTTAAAGAGGTGTAGTATTTCAGATTTGAAGAACACTTTCTGAGAGAGAAAAAAGTGTGTTTTGTGAAAGGTTGTTGACTAAAATACTTCACGTGTGTTGCTGCTATATTGCCTAAAATCCAGGTAGAAGGCTTTTGGTTAATTTGCAGAAGAAACCAGCAGTGCTTTAATGCGCAGCTCTGCAGAGGCACATTTGCAGTATATAGCCTAGAGTGACAGGTCAACAGAGGTTATTTGAAGGATAGAAACAACCAGATAGATCAATTAAAAATGTTTGCTAGCTCTATAATATTGAGTGACAGGATGGAAAAATCCCATTGGCCCTCATTTAGAAAGCAGCACCGAGTCTGCCTGCTCTCTGGTTGGGGTGCTAAAATCCACGCCCTCGGAAACACAGCCCTCGCTCTCCTCAAGATTTTCTGTGTGATTTGCAACTGCTGAAGTCCTGACTACGGTGCATGTCCTTCTAATGCTTTGCTAACTTGCAAAATTGTTTGCTACCCATGATTTGCAAAGGAGCCCGAGTTCTAGAATTGTGCTGACACAGTGGTTTTTCTCAAAATTACTGCAAGAGCACAGCAGGCCAAACAGGACAGCATCCAGGTTACCTTGTGCTGCTTCCAAAAGCAATGCCATTAGAAAAGCTGAGGGAAGCAATCTCTGCGAAATGGAAAAGGACATTGGGAACGTGTAAAATGTGATTTAACTCAAAAATAAGAATACATCACAAAAATAATTGCTTGTTTTATTTTTAGCACACGCGGTGGTAAAAATGCTTGTCGTTTATGGTTAAAGCAGCAGCAGAATAGGTGGTTGCTGTTAGGCTGAATGACTTCTTTCTGACTTTCTTTGCCCCCTCTCTAGGTCAAAGCATCCGGCGAGAACAAGGTACCAGAATTGAGGGCAGACACCTGTTCCACCTACACCCTCATCTCCCTTTTTCAAATCTGCTCTCTGCCCCATCCCACCCCCCTGATAGCTGCTTGTTTGCATTTAGATAGATGGTGCTGCATCTTATCTCTTTGAGTGAAACGTTGATGGACTCTATGGCTGATGCATGGGTAGTGATTTAGGGCACTTAAGTGTTTCTCATTGTTTTAACAGGAGCAGCTTTAATCATCTGGCTAGCTTTCATTCAGAAATCCTTAATTCAGTCAACATAGATTTTGATGTCAGAAAAATCAAGTCTGGCTGACTGGGGGAAAGCAGCAGTCTGATTCTGCCAGCCTCATTGGGAAAGCAGAAAAGAGGACAGTGAGCACTGTTTGCCTCAGTGAATTGCCAGTTCATTAGAAGGATGAAAAGGGGTGGACTGGATTCATGTTTGTTTTGAGCTAGTGCAGAATTAGTTCTTTCTCCCTTTGCTAATTTTTTAAAAAAATGTTATTTAAAATTATCAGGTTCATTAAAAAAATAAAGTGGTAGTATTACCATGTACAGGTAAAAATGTAAGACCTGTTCCAAACTATTTTCTGGAATATCCAGGGACCTGAGAGCATAAAAGTGAGATCAGGAGTGTTAGATGATAATTATTTGAAATTTCACAATAGCATAGTTTTATTTCTACATATTGATTCAATTATTTTATAACTTTGAATGTTTGAGGGTTGGTTTTTTTAATTGCAAACTTCAGAAAATTGGAGCAAACAAGTTAACAAAGATGACTGAAAAAATAAATAAAACAAAACCACTGATGGTAATACGCATTGTGTGACAGAGGTCCACTGATAAACCAGAATAAGAGACTTTGAATGCAAACAGATTGTTACCGCAAATAATAATATGCAACATATGTCTGTGGTTAACAGCATGGCTTAGATGCCATGGGAGATTGTGGTATGTGTTTACTGTAAAGAAGGCAGTCATTGCTAGTATGAACATAAAATTTCTAACCATACCAGAAACTTTCTGAATGCTGAACTTTCAGTCCGAAGAATACTTGGATGGATTTGCTTTTAAATCAGGTCTAAAATGGATAGGGATGATCTTCCATTTCTGATGTGGCTGGAATTCTTCTAACGTGATGAACCATCTCATGAAATTCTTTGATCGTTTCATGATTTGACCTCCAAAATGTGGCCATCCTTTGTTACCTTTTACTGCGTAGCACGTATTTTTCAAGCAAAAAATGAAGGCGCATTCTAGAAATGTGGTGTGTGCATGGCCATGAAAAACCATCTGTAACTTCATTCTTGAGTATTTCCCACTCCTACTATAGAGATAATGGAAGTTGAATCTGTTTATTTTAGGATATATTCTCCAGTTATTCCACGGAAATACGAAATTATGTTAATCGTCAGAAGGTTTTGAAACATTTTTCATAAGCAGCTGCTGAACAGATGGTAGAATATTAAACAATATATTTCAACATACAGATATTTTCTATGGGTTTTGTTCAACAGTTTTGAACTACTTGTGTTTAAAGGATTTTTCTACTCACTTCTAGTCTGACAATGTTCCTCGTGCTGGTGTTTGTTAAAAGAAGATTCACTAATTGGTTTGTGATAAGTCTTCTGTTGATGTGACTTATCCTGTGTTTTTAAGAGAAAATATGTTGGTTTTAATGCTTTAGATGTAGTAAGCAGGAAACCTCAAAAACGTATTACCAGCTCAGGAGTTTGGATTGTAGTGTCCTAGAAAAAAACAAATTTGCTCTTATTATTCAACTTCTTGGAAGATACAGTCCTACATTCAGAAAAATGGATGCCCTCCTTGTGTCCTGCTGACTTAGTACAAGCTTGAAGAAGGGGTTATGGAGGTTTTGTGAGCAGCTGTGTCACTGTTGCATATGACAGCATTCTTACTGTGTAGCAATTTTCTTAACATGAGTTGGAAAACTTCAAAGGCATTGCATCTCCTGTAGAATAACATCTGTATTTAACCATGCCTCTCTGCGTAAGCCCAGTCTTGGACGATGATGTCTGTCCATGGCTCAGAAAAGCTGTGTTTTGGGACTTCCATCACTGTCTGAACTACATCTGGTTCCAAATAGTTTGATGTTTTTGCTGGAGAATGGAGAAATCGTGGTGGAAACCACAGAGCTGGTAGGGATACGAGAAGTAGGATGTGTCAAGTTTTGGAATTTAGTTTCCTCTGAGTCAGTCTTTTGAGGTTAATAAGCACTCATGTTGCTTTCTGTGGGATAGCTTTCTAATCATTCTTTCTGTACTCTTTGTTGACCGCAGGAAAAGATTGCCTGAAAATAAGGGAAAAAAGAATTTTTTTATTGGCTAATTGTAGAGTTAGGAATATAGCTTAGGATGCAGTAAGTGGTCATGTTGATGCTGTTTTCATAATTTATAGGCTATTTTTTAATTATTAACTTATTTATCTAAGAATGATGTTAAGTAGTGTGGGTTTTTTTATTGGTAGACTGTGGTGTTATTTTCACAAACATTTCACATTTGAGATTTGCACTTATATGGGCACAAGATGTATAAATTCATAAAGATGAGTACAGAACATTGATCTACTAGATGGATAACTTAACCATTTTAAAAGCCCCATTATCTATGTTCCTCAGAAGGGACTTTTCAAGCAGTTTTCTATGAGTGGCAGTCCATCAACTGGAGACACCTATTTTAACTAAAAATGGCTTTAAAGGCTAACATTGCATAAAACAAATTCGAATCAAGGGCAATTTTAACATTAAACACAATTTTCATCTCTTGATAATTTGATATTGGCAGAACTGAAGAGCTTTCAGAAGGGCTGGTAGCCCTTTTTGCCTCTGAAATTGCTCTCACTGTGAGCTTCTCTGGTTTTGGCTTTGTGATTAATTTGCTGATCATCAGAGTCAGTCACAGGACAGCTGCCACACTGCTCCTCTGATTTGGTTTATGTTAATATATTACATTAGGAAAAGGAGAAAGTCAAAGTGATTGCAAGGTCTTTCAAAGACATAATTGCAGGAAAGAAAGGCCAGTTTTGCACCTCAAATGTACCTGAAGAAGAAAAGCTGATACGGACCAAGACTTTGTAGAAGAGAGGACACTTTAGAAGTTGCAGAAGGCATAGCGAAGTCTGGTGTACGGGCAGTAAGATTAGATTTATAGACTGCAAGGGAACAGTAATAGTTGTTCGTGTTTAAATTGCAACTTGAGATTTTTCTGCTTATTTTCTTTAGGGTGCTGGCAAAATAAGTATTTTACACAAATACTTGGCTCAAATTGTTTTGCTTATTCTCCTGTGGGTCTCAGAGTAGAATCTTGAATTGAGCAAACTATTTTGCCCCTGAAGCTATTTTATGACAGACTGCTAAAGTATCTGCTAATCTGAAATACAGTAAGCATATAACTGAAGTGTTTATTGCCATTACAAATATGGTCTTGAATCTTTTTTGGAAAGAATAACCCTTGGGTGATTGCAGTCTATGTTTCTTTAAGGTTTTTGCTTTCCTTTTCCCTTCCCTTCCCCCTCCCCTCAAGATGCCTTACAGTAAGGCTATACATGAATTCTTGCTTTGGTAGTGACTTGCCAGTTGTTTATCTTCACAGAATTGCACAGAGATGTGAAAAAATCATTCAATTCCTACTGAGAGGGTTTGCAAGGAAACTTTTGGTTCTGGGCTGCTCTTGAACCCCCTTGGGCATTAGAGGAGAGGGCAGCACATTCCCTTGCTCCATCTTCTGTTGTGATCGGTGTCCTGGGTGGGAGCCTTGCTGCTCTGGAGCTATGGCCACATTGCTGCATACAGCCTTTTGGGAAAGCTTACCTGATACAGCATGCATAATAGAGCATTATCCTTAAAGTTCCTAAGATAACTGCTGTCATGGCTTGTTGGGACATTGTTTTTATGTCAGGCTTTTTGTCACCTTAGGGGATGAATCCTTCAACTCATTAATGGACCGTGGCTGTTTGGCTGCAGAGCCCTGCAGGTCTGTGTAGTTCATAGAATCACAGAATGGCTTGGGTTGGAAGGGAC
>JAVKLA010000047.1:18546206-18627682 GCA_034782735.1 Sagittarius serpentarius | reverse complement strand
GGATGGGGCTTCTACCACCTCTCTGGGCAACCTGTGCCAGTGTTTCACCACCCTCATGGTAAAAAATTTCTTCCTTAATTGCTTCAACAAGCTGGACTTTGGCTCAGTATTTCCTGTCCTGTATTTCCTGGTGGTTGAAATAGAATTGGCCAACAAGCAGCCGACTTTACAACACAAGAGGATAGTTTGTGCACAAGGTTTTTGCAGTAAGTGTACATTTATACAAGTTTTGTGAGGTGCTTTTAGGAAGCCTTGTAAACTCAAACTTTCAGAGTTTCTTATTGCTTGGCCCGTATTTCACCCCCACTCACCATTTTGTCCATCAGTCTCACGTCAGCCAGTTCTTAGCTGGAGTTCCCTTAGTCTAGATCACAATGGTAATTTTTATACACTCTAAGGTCATTTTTCTGTTTCACAAAGTCAGCCTTATATCCTCTTTCACATGAGAACAACAGTGGTCTATTACATTATTTTTTATATGCTAAGGCAGTTATATTGACTCTCGCTCATTGGCCTGGGCCCCAGTCCAAGCTTGACAAATGAAGCCTCATACCCAAGTACCAGCGGTTGCTTCTTTTTTTTCCCCATGTATTTGTAGCCTGGGTCTTAGATCAGATGATACTCAGTAACTATATTTCTGGTGCTTCGTCTTTACCTACCATTGTCTTAATTTTTGCAGGAACCTAATCGTTAGTGTGTCCAGAAGGATATACATGGCATTTATACAGGCAAGTGCAAGTCACAGAATCACAGAATGGCTGAGGTTGGAAGGGCACTCTGGAGGTCATCTGGTCCCAACCCTCTGCTTAAGCAGGGCCACCTAGAACCAGTTTCCCAGGACTGTGTCCAGACAGCTTTTGAGCATCTCTATGGATGGAGACTCCACAACCTCCCTGGGCAATCTGTGCCAATGCTCAGTCACCCTCACAGGTTCCTGAATGTTCAGACAAGGCCCACTGTATTTCAATTTGTGCCCATTGCCTCTTGTCCTCTCACTGACACCACTGAAAAGAGCCTGGCTAATGGAGGCTAATTATTCTTCATATTCCATGATTCTCTTGAATCGGTTTCCATCATTGCTCCAAACACCATGCGGCTTGTCAGCTTCTTCCTGTTACAGCTCAACATGCTGATTCTGATCTTTACGGTCCTGGGCCATGCAAAGGTGTGGTTTTTTTCCTGTGTAGTATCAGTGCTGAAGCCACCCTTAAATACGGCAAGTATCCACCTGATTTTCAGGGTAAAGGTGTATCTGAAAAATGCTGACATCGACATGGTTATCCCCCATCTTAATCTGAGCAACCAAGCCATGGGTATGTAATAAGAAGTGTGGCATACAAGGAGCTTCATGCCCTGCATCTCCTTTTGGTGATTGAACTGGATTCCAGCGGATAGAGGGTACAGTAGCCATGCTTGGCCTAGGCATTTCTCAAGTGCCTGCCAAATTACCATCATGAGTCTCTACTGCTGTAAGTCAGTTTAGTCTTGATTAAAATTTCACATAACTTTCATCCCAGGCATTTAATCAGCTGTTGAAATATAAAAGAAACATTGATGTTATGTTTTTGTCCCACAGATACAGTCTGTGAGTCTGGGATTTGTCTCAAAGCAAATATGGCAGCACTGCGCAAAAGGGAAAAGAGATTTTTATACCATGTTTTGTCCATCACTAAAGAGAAGTAGTATTAAAGTTTAATCTTTCTGCTAATGTGAAGCATCAATGGAGAAAAGGGGGTAAGGAAATGAACTCCCTGATCTTACTTTATTAGAAGATTTTATTGGATACTGTGGAAAAAAAATACAAAGGTGGACAACATATCAAAATAAGACTATCCATCTAGGCTTAATTTTCTTTGCAAGTGAAAATTTCAAAATCTCTAACTTAGAGCTGAGATGGGTTTGCTGAGTTGGTTTCAACAGACGTTACCCATTCTGTTCCTGTTTGCAAGTCAGTGTGTCTTCCAGCAGTACAAAGAAAAATCTGATTTGTAAACTGAGCAGCATTCCTTGAATAAGCTCAGTTCTTCATGCTTTTCTGTAAGTATTGTTTTTCCTCAAAGATTCACGTGCCAGAAAATTAGTTTAACAATAGCTGAAATGCAATTAGAAAATACACAGACATGTTCTTCACCTCTTTTCTTCCTTTTATGGTCTTTTTGCAGAACATCTCTGCTCAACTCACTTGACATGGAAGTAAAATTACTATTATTTTTTTTAATATTAGCTGTAAGTCAGTGGGCTGAGACTTTCTAAGGAGTCTTGAAAACCAGTGTTTTGTGAGAGTGAGAGGCAGAAAATACAGATATGTTCCATATTCTTTGGGGGATTTTTTGTTGTTGACGTTCGTTTGGCAAAATACTGTTTTTCATGCAGTTTAGCTTCTTTCTCGGCCTCAAAATCTTCAGGTTCTTGTATTTACTTGCATTGCAGTCCTGTCTGATTTTTCAGAGCGAGAGCTCTGTTCGGGTGTTAGTGTTGTTAGAAAATAATTTGCTAACAGGAATTAACTACACACGTAATCTCCTCAAGCTGGCATTTGCTGTGGGAGTAGAGCAGCCCATTTCTCTACATCAAGCTAAGGTGTGAGAAATCCTGCCTCTTAGCTGAGGGACTGCTGCTTGGGCAAACCGAGGCGGTATGTGTGTGTTTGTGTGTAAACTGATGGTGGAAAAGACAACTTGAGATGCACCAACCATTTTAAGGATTTTTGTTAATTTCTTGATCTTGGAAGGATGGCTTTTCTTGAATTCTGAAGTGCAGGAGTTTCAGGCACCTGCCTTGCTTTCTTCAATGCTTTTTTTAAAAACTACCTTGACTTAATTCTCTAGAGACAAGCCAGAAAAAGAGAATACCTGTATATCTTGTTATTCAAGAATATTTGTATTATTACTCTGTAGTCTTTGAGGCCATATGTTCACGTGGTTTTAGTGAAACTGAATCATAAGTGCAAAACGTAACTGTGAAACTATTTATGATTATTTTAATTATAATTTTTAGCAAATTAGAATGTTGTCTGTTATATATTGGGAAGCTTTTTGTGTGTCATTTCCACTTTTCATGTAATGGTAATCTGTATTAACTGCATTTGTTTCCTGCGTGATGTCGTCATCTTTCTTTCCCCCTGATTGCAGTGTGACTATCTATCTCCACCCTGAGTCTCCTTGTGGACCTGTATAGCTTTTGGGGAGGGCTGTGGGGACCATTTCCCCTTCCTGACTAATCTGGGGTAAAGAACTTAATTTATTGTTTCATCTCCACCTGTGCTGTATAATCTCTTGTGGTATGTAACGCAAACATGTTTCATAAACTCCTTGAAAAACTTGTTATTGTTTGTTTCAACTGTCTAGTGTCACTGAAGAAGCATTTTCTAAATCAGGAATGCACAAGAGCATGAGTTTGGAAAGCGTATGCTCAAATTACCAGGCTTAATAATGTCTCTGGAGCACAGCACAATTGTACTTGGAGGTCCCATGTACAGCAGGAGGGAGTGTGGAAGCTTATCCTGGGGGATTGGTCCAGACCCAGGGGTGCCTTCCTCCTTCGAGCATGCCTTTCTCTCACCTCCAACACATCAATCAAAGCATCAATGAATTTGTGACGGTAGTCGTGTCTGAAAGTGGTAGAGTCTCCGTTCCCATTGCAGACATGCCCAAAGTCGGGACTGACACGCTGGGCATGGGCAGCAGTGCGTGGGTAGGTGTTGTGTGGCTCAGCAGATCCAGTGCAGCCCTGGAAGCCGGGGTGCTTAGCACCTCGAGAGTTATATCAGCCCCAGGAACTGACTCAGCTTCTGCTGAGTTCCTGTCAGCATGCTCTATCACTGGCTTGGAAAAGAAAAATGATGTCTTTGATACTGCCATTTAAGCATTTACGATCCGTATCCTACATCACTTTTACAAAATTTGACCCTGGCTGTTAAGTCACTTAACTGCATTTGAAAGTTATCCTGAAGCCTACAGGCAGGTTTTATTATACCGTTGGGCTTTGGTAAATCCTGGTAATTGCAGGTCAACTGTCACTTTTGCTTTTAACAGGTAATAGAAACAAGTAGGAGTTTGGTAAGTACATGGTGAAGATGTTCATACCTGTTTGAGCTTTTTATTCATTTGTTGACAAAATTTGGTCAGTGGAGGTGAATAGGAAAAACTAGTTTATAAATGAAGATCTATTTGAAAATTTGAGTTGCTTGTAATATTCCTGGACTTGTCAGCTCTGGGGAATGAAGTCCTTGTGCCCAGAATATTGAATGCTGTGAATCAGAGGGAACCAGGGTTCCTGGTGACGTGATTCAGCGGCCAACTTTCAGCTCAAGAGGTGACTGCTGGCCCTTGGTGTAGGCATCTCATGCTCCATGGGTGCTTCATCTTCCTTGGCCTGTATTCTGAGAGCACTAAGCAGGTGGTTACTTCTCGTCAGTTGTGGTAGTCATTTTGTTGGTAGGTGGTTGGTCTGTGAAACAGTCCGTTCCCCTCAGTCCTTCCCAGTCTGTGCTGGAGTTGGCACAGATAGCTCTACACCCCGTGGCCTTCTGGATATCATAGCTCCTTGTTCTTTTCTAGTAAGTTTAACACAATATATTGTTAATCGCAGAGCTGGAAAAGACGTGGGAAAGTGGAGTTGCAAATACTTGTATTTTTGTAAATCCCCCCACTCTCAGTGCTCCTTGCTCCCCACCCCCACCCTCCAGCCCTTGGCTGTCTTATTTGCCATTTTCATAGTGCGGGAGAAAGCACTGCCAGTTTGAAGTGTTTTCCCAGGCTGTGCAAAATCTCTTTTCGTAATTTATAGCCCTGAGGTAAAACTTCTGAGTGTATTCTTGTATTTTACTAAATAAAAGAGATGTCTGGTTTTTATTTCCATACCTGGAGAACACAGGAATGTGATCAACATATGCATCTTGTAATACCTTGCCACTTCACTGGTAGACGTGTTTCGGTGAATTTCTCAGGCTGATGCTTTTTGACCTTTTTCAGATGGTATGTTTTAATGATGGCTACAAGACAGGTTTCTCCAAACAGCGAGCCAATTGTAGCAGCAACTTTCCCCGGGCCCTCTTCTGGGGAAGGCTGCTGAACTGTGCCCAGGCTTTGTTCTGCTACGGGCGGTGGAGGAGACAAAAGGTTGTGTGTAACTGAGGGCTGAAAGAAAAGGGTCAGGAATAAGGAGAAGATTGATTACCTTCCAGTAATGTTTTGTGCCCGGGTAGTTTCCCAGTATTTTCCTGTCAGTCTCTTTCATCTGAGGGGGGTTTCAGACCGTATGTCAAACCTAAGGCCAATTACAGATACTCAATGATTTTAGAGAACACTATAACTAAAAATTGGATCTGGTGCTGCAAATAATTCTTGGAGCCTAAAAGGTGATGAGAACAAATGATACGCTTAGCCCTGCTGTGGAATTTGTCTAAGGAATATAGAATAAGCCAAGATTAAAGAAGTAACACCAAAATGTTTGGTGCAGTTTTATATTGAGTCCTCAGGCTGCAATTCTAGATCAAATTATTTAAAAAAGAAAAATTAAATTATGTCTAGGATATTTGCCCAGAAAGATAGCATTACACCCATAATATCTTTTGCCTGTTTGGACAGAATAGTGCGTATAGAAAAGCCTGTTTTGTGATCAGAATTAACTTTTTATGAGACATAGAAATCACTGCTAACTGCCAAGCTATTCGTGGTACCATGTTATGGCTAGCAGAGAAGAGCAGGGTTGCGGTAAGGCTCTTAACAGTCCTAAAAATATGTCATTAGGGATGTGCACTGAATGCCGATCAGCATTAGCAAAACTTCGTGCATGAAAACTGCACGCAGCGGTGCTCACATACACGCACAGTTACTCGGATATCAGCAGAAATGCAAGGGCAGATGTAATGTGTGTCTTGCCGTTCTTGTTGAGAGCTGAATCACCTGAAATTTCTGGGTGACATTCATAGCTCGCTAAGGAGGCACAATTTACCTCCCTGACTGCAGGATGCCCACTCTGCGGCAAGGTCCCTTTTGTTTTTGAGGGAAGTGTTGTGGCAGAGAGGAGGTTTAAACATTTGTGAAAATTTCCTTTTGTTTTGGGGGAGCTTCACCTTTCAAGCTGCATTATTGCTTTAAGTGCCAAAGTATTTAAAAACATTTTCCAAAATAGCTTCTGAATTCTCTGTATTAACTGTGTAGTAATTTGTCATTGCGGTGAAAGTATGAAAGGAGTTGGGGGGGGGGGGGGGAACCAAACAAAAAGAAAAAAAAATCAAATAGTTCAAATTTACAGGATGGAGTGTTCAGCTACGAGAAAATCCATAGGCATCTGTAGTTACATGATTTTCTGCAGGTATCTGATTTTCTGCAGAATTAGAAAATGAAGCAAACAGCTTCAACTGGTAAGTGGACACAAGCTGTTTCAGAGTTGGAAAAGTTGTAATCCCAACTTGTGTTGCCTTTATGGCAATAATATGGCAATAATTACAACTTTAAGACTTTAAGAGCTGGAATCAAATTGTTGTCATGGTAAGCCATTGCAGGTTAACCTTGATTACCCAAATACTGGAATATTTAGATATGTATGTCTGAATAAAATAAATGTCCATTGAAGGATTTCAGATTCTCATGAAGTGTGAGAATTTCATAGACAGATTGTCATCAGTGGAGTTTGAATAGTGGTTTGATCGGAAATGGGTAAGTAACAGGTATATCAGATTGTCTTTGTACGAGCTTGGTTATGGATAAGTTCTGATGTGAGCAGTTTATTTTATGACATTAAATCTTAACTGCTTAAATTGAAAAGATGTCATAAATGTAACAGGTCACAGTATTTACAAGGTTCTAAACTCAAAAAGTTCAGCGTGACTTCCGAGTATTTTTTTTTTTGCTGTTAACATGGATCCAAAGATGCCTACCCAGATAGTTTCTCAGATAAAACAGAAATTTTATTCATAGGTTACTCTCAATTAAATGACATCCTTACTCACTGAAAAGGGGAGGTATCAGCTACACAGCGGGACTGATGGTTTCGTATAAATATCCAAGTGCAGATAGTCACCTGTTTCTTCTTTTGTCTGTCCAAACTGCAACCTCATCGTGAGACACTTGATCTCCTCTTATCATGCCCCGAGGAGACCTTTTAAAAGTGGGCGTTTTAAATACGTGACATTTTAAACAATAGCTAAATAGCAGCATTCTGTTTCAGTGCTTAATTATGGCTGAATGTACCCTTTCACCAAAGGTGTTACTGCAGCATTTCTGGTTTCACTTCAGCTTGTGGTGCTTAGGATCCAGCGTGATGTGATAACTTTCACTGTTTCATGCTCTGCAGGAGCGTTGGGTTATTTTTGCTGCACTGGCAGCTGTTTGATGAGTGACCAGAAGCTTATTTTCTGTAAAGAATTACACAATTGACATTCTGTTTTTTGCGTGAAATGCCTCGTCCTGGAGACCACAGGGCCCATAAGTAGGACAGGTGGACATGGGCTTTTTGTTTCGGTTACAGCCCATGTCACCCCCTGCTTGGAAGCCACCCCCCAGCCCTTTGTGCCAGGATATATATTCCCTGTGGCTGAAGGTCTGTTGCTGTCATTAGAGCAGACACTCGAATGCTGGGAGACATCAGGAGAGAAGTCTGGGCTGTGGTAGAGGAAACCCTAGAGTTAGTGTAATTACATGGTTTATCTGAGGGATACCTTAGGAAAGCATCTGTAGAGGGAAATCACAAAGTCTGGTTGGTGTAATAAGCAAGGAGTATAGATTACTTTGTTTCTGTAAAGCTATTTTGAGATCCAAAGAGATGTACAGTTAACAGAGTAATTGGCACTACAGGAATGAAAAACTACCAGGGTTCAGGCAGTTCTCAGATATTCTTATAGGACAGAGAGAGGGAAAACTTTAAAGCAAAAAAGTGTTTAAAGCAAATCAGATAGAGCAGTAAAGCAAAACAGATATTCATGGCCATATACAACCTTTTGGAGCAAATGTGTGGCGTCATCCATTCCTTTTCAGTGAAAGCAGGATTACATTGTTCATTCTGCCATTTGCTCAGATATCGCCTGCCTACAGAAGGCTTGCGTGGAGCACTTTAAATGTGAACTGAATAAACTTTGCAAGCTGTTGGAGCTACTCATTTGACATGGCCAATGTGAGCAAGTCCCTGAAGGCTCTACCTTTTATAGCACTGAGAAGCACTGCCATTTTAAAACTGAAACTCATGCAGTGAGAAAGACAAGGAGATGAAATAAGATTCATCTTTAAAAGACCCCTGTCTTTTAGTATTTATTCAAATGCTTTCAAAGTCTGCAAACAAGAAAACTTCAATCATTAATGATTTCTTGCTCTTTTTCTCCCTCTTTCTTTTTTTCACTCATAATTTGATTACTTCCTACATTTATTCTCTCATTCCAAAAAATTATTTCTGATTCCTTTCTGGTCAACTCTCATTTTCAACTCAAGTGGAAAGATTCCTAGTTTATGTGGTGTTTTTTCTCCCTTGTGTAAATTTGGGCTCCCTTTTAGCCACTCTCTGTAGTGTCTCACCCTTTGCTTCTAAGCAGCATATTTCTGAGTAGCCAGACAGAGCTATTTCAGTGTAGCAGCCTGAGCAATTTTAACAGCTGCCGAGTCTTGGGCGCAATGGATGTCTTTGGCTAGAAAAAACAGCCCTTGAATGATATGTCCCTTGCATTTGAGAGCCATTCATGGAAGAAAGAGGATCTGATAGTTTTCCTTAGGGCAATGGAGACTTCACAATTAGATGTAGCCAACTGTAGTCCCACTAAAGGGCATGCCGGAATTGGGTGTCTTGGCGTTTTCTGTTTTTATCGCATACAGTGCACCAGCTTGCTCACATGTAGCTTTTCAGAGCCCTGCTTTGAGTGGGAGGTTGGACTAGGTGTCCTCGACTTCCCTTCCAACCTAAATTATTTTTGATTCCGTAATTTTATATATTTTTTGCTGAGTTGGGTGTAGAAGCACGTTTGCACCTTCACTGCTCATAGCAGGTATGACAAAGTGAAACCACAGAGCTTCGTAATTAAGGTAGTTCAAGAGAAGGATGATGCAAGAATGATGATTAGAGCAGCTGTTGGTTGACACAGTTGATCCATTGCTACGAGAGAGAGTCCACTTCCCTCTGCATGGCATAAATGGAGATCTGCTGCTGCCTTGTTTTGCTTCGCCCCTCAGCAGGACCAGCTGCTTTTGCATCTGCAACAGCACAGAACCGAGCACAAGAGAGAAAATCTGTGAAGGACTGAACTCTGGTTTCTCAGTTCTCAGTGCAGTTAGCCAGTTTAAAGTTGTCTTGTGACTTATACAAACCCAGACTTATGTTGGAGACATTTTAATCCCGTGTTCTTCATGTTGCGTATTCATGGGCTAACATGAGAGTAGGTTCTCCAAACTAGGACCTGTGAGCATGCTGCACAGCAGTGTAACCAGTGTCGCTCTTAATTTAGTTTGCAACAGGTTGTATCAGGGATCAGGAATCCTCTTTTGATATACCAAGAATAGTGTTTTGCACAGCTGAGTTCTGCACCCCTTGTGTAGATATTGTAAATTTGGGGACTGTGTAAGAAGCAGTTTGTGGGACAAAACTGCTGGAAGTGAAGCCTTGGTATGATGGGCAGAGGGCAGATATCTCGAGTAATTGAAGAACTAAGGAAATCTGAATTCTTCTGGTTCATTAATGGAAAAAAAATAATTTGTTTAGAATTTCTCCTTCCTAGTAACTGCACCCTGTAGACACACTGCAGTTCGTTTGAGGATTTGTGTATTCTTTTTCATGTGTTAGGCTTGCTGTGTTTTTGTATGGCTATACAGCAGAACACTGATTATTTACAAATGTGTTTTATACAAGCAGGAGTTCACTGCTATCAAAACTTGTAAGGTTAGTAATAAAGAAAAACTGACTTTTGGTGGGATTGACTCCCATCACTACCAAAACAAGAAAAAGAAGGTAGTAATGAATTCAAGTTGAGGAAAAAAAATCATCAGAGAGCAAGTGAATGAGTGGCACAGCATATGCTCTCCATAACTGGTC
This sequence comes from Sagittarius serpentarius, assembly GCA_034782735.1. Lineage (NCBI taxonomy): Eukaryota > Metazoa > Chordata > Aves > Accipitriformes > Sagittariidae > Sagittarius > Sagittarius serpentarius. The sequence continues at coordinate 18,617,668 of JAVKLA010000047.1, read as the reverse complement.
TAGAAAGCTGTTATGTCATTTAAAAAGCAGTCTGTTTCAACTGTCTCCTGAGAGTCAAGACTAATACTTTTTGGGAAATTTAGTCATCTGTTTCGACAGAACTAAACAATGAAAATTAAACTTTGAATCAGATGGATTTTCAAACAGACATAGTGGCAAAAAAGAGGTTGACTTCCTCTGATATTAAGGAAAGTTGTCCCATTTAGAGTGGTTGAGCAGCATGGCCCATCCTCCGTTTAAATGCAGCAAAGTAACCAGCAGTGGCTATAGCAAGCTCTTGTGCTGCTTTTTGTTTGAAGTACCTTTGTATTGAGCTACCTACCTCCTTCATCTGTCGAGGAGGTAGGTCCTTCAGTATTTTGAAGTTTCCTGGAGATGCTTTGAACTCATTTAGGCATCTGAATACCTTTGAAAAGCTGACACCCGCCTGTAAATATTTATTGAGAAAACCAGATAAAGCCACCATGGTTTTGTTATCATAAGCAAACTAACCAGATTGTGTTACCACCTTGGAGATCCCTAGAGCAACTCTGTGCAGGCTGGCTTCAGTCAAGTGGGATGCGGTAGTTCAGGCATCAGATACCACTGTCTTTTCTTGTTAACTTGACCCTGAATGGAGTGGCGAATGCGGTACAAAGTTGTCTGAGCTTGATTCCCTGAGATAAAACTTGGAAAGCGGTAACATTATCCATATTTCTTCTTTAACAAGAAAATCAGTGTGTCTCTCATTCCATACTAGAACTAGTGGAGAGCTGACTCCAGCAAAATATGTTGCTTAAACCCAAAACCCCAACTTCTGAGGTCTAACCCCACACCCCCAAAAACTAAATACTAATAATGTTTGTGTTTAGTGCATGTGATTTCCATGTGTTTTGTAGATATTTTTTTTTTTTTAATGCTGTCCCAAATTTTGCAAGCTATGGTTTTGACAGGGGGATGTCTTGGGATTAAGTTTGGGGAAAGAATCACTGCAGGGCTGTGAAAATGTCTGGTTTTGATGAAAGACAGAGCTTGATAAAGTAGGGTAGTTGATCAGTCATCAGTAATTCTATTACGCATTATGGGAGACATTTATCCAAGAGTTAATAAGAGACATTCCAAGGTATATGACACACTGAAGATCACAAAAGATTGGTGATATCCTCCAGAGCATCTCTTCCTCCCTTAATGGTGTTCTGGTAGTGCCCACAGGAGAGTAGTGTTCTCTTCACTGGTATTTGTAACCAGTCCAGGCTCAGAGTGGTTTATGCTCCAAGAAGATCAATGATGGGGAAAAGCTGGAAAGATTATTAAAAAAACCTTAGTCAAAACATGTTGTTCAAAATGTAACCTCCAAACCTGGACAGTATTAGTGAGCTAACTATTTTAGGCACCATAGCACAGTAGGGTTTTGGTGAGAGCGTCATTCCTTAGCTAGAAATACAATACACATCTTTTAAAGAATTTCTGGTCTGAGTAACAAAATGAGATACATTTTCATCACAGAGGGACACAAGGTGAAAAGTTCAGGTCTGGATCCGCTTTGGGTTTAGTCTATTTATATGGATAAATGTGATAAAATGCAGCTGCAAGCTTCAGATTCATGTTTTTCTAATGTTTAGGAGAACTTGGAGTCAGTTGGGTTTTGCACCTTCTGCAGTTTCCAAGCGTCTGCTGCCAGGGAAGGAGCGGTGCCACTGAACAACAGAGCTCAACTTCTCATGCTGGACTTTTGCAGGAATCATGCTGTTTCAAAAGTAGATCGAATGAAATCCTAGATCATAGACCATCAGAGCTAAAGCGTCTTGACAACTCCCCCTGTGCCCCCCCTTGCTACTCTAAAATTATTTTCAAGTCTAAAATCTGCTGAGTAATAAAGCAAGATGCCGTTCAGGTCTCTGATCTGTGTCTGAATAGCTAGAAAATTGCTGGCCGTGCAGCTAAGTCATGTTCTGAGTGGAACAAAATTAGTGAAGTCATTCAGCTCCACTAACCAGCTGTTTGAAAAGCCAGGTGTAAGCGGTGCATAGCAGCAAATTGCATACCTCTCAGGCTGGAGACTGACATTTTACATAATTGTGTAGGATATGTCAGATTTGCCTCTGCTCCCTTTAAATTAAAACTGATCTGTTCTGAATGTAACAAATGTTTGGTGCTGTCCTTCATCCATTAAGAAATCTATTTATGTTTGGCTTGTGCTTATAAATCTATCATAAAACTTAAAGTAGCCTGCTCCAAAGGATATCTGAATTTCTATTAAGTATGAAAATACTATTCTGCCCATTTTAAATATGAGAAACCAAGCCAAAAATAGCTAAGCAAAGATTCTGCTGGACTGATACTTAATCTTTGCACACAAATGATATTTTTGACTTTGGGGCTTCATTCACAATTAACAAGCGCTGAGGATTTTATTAGGTCAAGGCATAGCCTGCTTGCAGGAGTAGGATTGTGTTGAGGTTGTCCAAGTGCAAACTGGTTTTTCAGCTCCTAGATCACCTTCTTTGTTATTATTTCTGGTCTGGGAGACAGGTCTGTGAAGATACTTACGGTATAAATGTAAGAGCTGGGGAGGCAGTAGTTGATATGGAAGGAGAAACGTGTGCATGCAGCCAGATGTATCTCCTACTTCTCTCGCCTGAAAGCTTAAGCAAGTGCTTACCTTGACAGGTTTAACTTGCAGCAGGCAGAAGCTATAAGTTAGGATACTCAATGGGAAGGTCCTGATGAGACTTAACAAGCACTTTAGTGTGAAATCAAAACTTATCTGGAGTGTATTGGCATACTTGGGAATTGTCTCAGCTGCAGTTGCTGTCTTTGGTGGAGCGTTATTTTGTCACGCGAAGAACAAGTTGCACCAGAACAGAGAAAACGTTCCTGACTGTATAAATCCTCTATACTCCCATCTTTCCTGCACAGAGACTGCTGTCTAGAGAGTTGTAGTTAAATTTAATACCGGTAACATGATATATGCTACTTCATATGGCACACGCAAAAAGTGGGATTGTCAGTTGAAACACAACATTGATTTTGTAGTCCCAATAGTTGCTTTGCATGAAGTCAAGAGAAGAGCAATACTGGAGGAATTAAACCTTTGAGGCTGCTGATCAGTTTAAGCGCAGTCAGTGACAGTGAATTCAGCCTACCAAAAAGCTTGAATTGACCCTAAGACCATTTGCAAATATCCTTAAGAACAGCTTAGATCTTCTGGGGAAGTCTGCTAAGAAAAAGCTATCACTATACATATTTATTTGCAAAGTTGGCGTTTTTGGGGGATTGTTTTGGTTTTTTTTTTCTATTTGGGCTGGGGAGGGCAGGGAAAGGAGAAGGATCACCCCTACGCAGAAATGGCATAGCTGGTGCTACCTTTGCCGGGGGGATTTGAAGGCTAAACAAGGCGGGTTTGGTCTCACCAGGTTCCCAGTGTGCTGCAGAGCCTCCCAGAGCCCTGCCACCATGTGGGTCCCGAAAGCCCTAAGCCATGGTGGTGGCTGACCAGGAACAGTCCTGTTTGTCTCTCATGGTTAGAGCTTTGGATCCTGAGGCAGCTGGGAAGGAGACCCAGCAGGCTGTGCATGCTGTAGTGCAGCAAATGGACCAGGCAATCTAGTTTGTTACCTAGTGTTTGATGAAAAAAAACGTACTTTTTTAATCTGAATTTGTAACACCTCAGTTATTTGTAGGAAAGGTCAGGGATTTTTATCTGATAATTTTATCTACTTCTATCATTTCTTAGTGGATGTATCGCAGTAGGCCATGCTGAGCACAAAACCAGCCTTGTAAAGAAAACAGCTTGTTCCCATCGTGACAGTAAGTGAACATTAAAACACGGCTTCGCTAGTTACAATAGCTGAATCCCAGCATCCCCCATGGTTATATTCATATAATAACAGGAAATTTCACATTTCTGCGTAGCGTAAGAAATGGGTGTGTGATTGCAGGGCAGGACCACAGAACTTATTAGATCCCTACTACACCTTCCCCTGTACCTGAGTAGCTGCCATCTGCATTGCAGTAATAGGTGATTTTTGTAAAATATAATTCCTTTGAAGCTATCTCCTCAAGATTTTATTGTAACAATACCAAATCCCAGACAGGATCACGTACCAAGTCTTCTTTGTAAATTACTTCACCAGGAAAGTTTCATGTGTTATATGCATCCTCATCTGGTAGTTGAAATCTGTGTCTCCATCAGCATAAGATATTCAGATTCTGCTGTGCACGGATATCTGATACAAATTTCTTGTGGATGTCTCGGTCCCAGCGGATGAGTAATTCCGTTCCATTTAATGCACTGATGTTCGTGTGAGTTACTAATTTAAAGACATACTTGCAATTGCAAGGAAATGCTTAGTCTGTAAATTATACCCATAAATTTTCCAAGTGGCCTAGCAATTACACTAGCACTAGCAGGCCTGAGTTGTAATAATGATTATGGAGCTGACAGAAGATTTGGGCAACCCAGCACTGGGTTCAGCACAGATGAAAGCAAAGCTGATGGTCAGAATGGAGGAGTTTTGTGTCGGATGGAAGGTAGTTGGTGAATCAGACCAATAAGTAACCCATGCTGAACCGAAGGGAAAAAAAACCAACAAAAATTAAGTAGATGGCAGGAAGCAATTCACAGATTGAGTTTCCCCAGCCAGGGCCAGGTAGCAATGATCTGAATATATCAGTGAGTCATTTTAAAGAAGTTTGTTTCTTGTTCCAGAAGCCTGGAACTGTCTGCATCTTGTAAGACAGAGAAGACTACCTAGGGTGTCAGTTGTGTTGAATGACAGAGCTGTTTGCACTGTCTCCAGAAACAGACAAAATAGAAGACAAATTCTGTTTTCTAAAATATATCACAGACAGTGTGAAGGTTTTATCATACCTGCAATCACATTAAGCACTAGGAAAACCTCATTTTTGTTTCTCGACAAGACAAGCAACCAGCTGCACACTTTTCAGTTGGGGGGACAAGGATCCTGAAGGAAACCAGTGTTTTAGAGAACGGTTTTGACGATCACCAGATGGGGAAGGAGTCTACATTTTAATATTTGAGCACATCTAATCCCACCACTGTCAATGGGATTTAAAATGCCTACTAATCAATGTGATACATATGGTAGATGTCACGGAGTGACTAATGCGATGTAATGCAGTAGCCACTGTATACAGAGAAGCCTCCCATGTGGCTGTAAACATCTGCTTTTGTTATCAGTGACTCTAGAGTCGTCATAGTTGGCAAAGGGGAAGAACAAAACAAAGGCAGGTTTGCAAAAAAGGCTTCAAGCTTTCATCTACATGGGGGCCCCTGCAGTGAAATGCCCTGTTGGGAGCAAACGGAGCTGTGTCCTTTTTCAGTAGGTATCAAGTAGCTTCCTCTGCCCCCACCAAATGGTTATTCTTAGTTGAAGTGTCCCAGCTTCTACACAGAAACCACTCTGATGAAGAGATGGTGAACAGCAATTTTTTGTGCATGCATCTGAGAGAGAGAGGAGAGATTTACAATACAAAGATATCCCAATTTGCTTTGAGCTAACGCTCCTGTCCGTGTTAATGATACTACTTGTTGCTGGCTGCATGGATCCTCTGACCTCAAAACCACAGCTCAGTTAGGCTGTTGAGAGTGGTGGGTACATGTGGTGTGGGCTCATTAAGCTCCCAACTCCAGGGGAGAGGTTCCTTGTGTTGCCTGGCTTGTTGCAGCACACCCGGCATACTGTCTTTTCCAAGGGGATATTGACTTCAGCGTCACTTGGGTGTATGCCTTTATAGTCCTCTTCTGAGGACACTTCTTGTCTCAAATTTGCGATGCCTGTGTCCAAAAGGTGAACCAGGTCACCTCCGAGATGCTGATGAAATGCCTTTTTCAAGCACAGTGTGTCGACTGTGGTGCCTTGGTGGCCTTTTCAAGACAGCAGGCGAAATTTTCATCATCTTTCATTTGCAGAGTGGATCCTTCAGAGGTAAGGTGGCTCTGTCCAGCTGTGTTGTGTTGTCCTGTGCGATCCCAGGAGGGAGGGACAGACATGAGCCCACGTTGATTTACTTCCTTTAGCCTTTTTGCTGGGGCAGGTGTAGGAAGATAACTGCTGCTGTGTGTGAACACACTGGCTGGCTTGGCAGATGGAACAGTGACAGGAGAGAATCTAGGCCCTGGGAAGTTACAGCTCCCTGTACCTGAAAACCTGTCAAATGTTTTCAACTCATGCTGCAATCAAAATAGTCACTTGTCATAAACTCATTTGCAAACTCAGGCACAGGCACTGGGAACTGTGGCAATGATTTGCCCCCATAATCTTCATCTGTTTCACTTCTGTTTATAAAATCAGGCTTTGCGTTCTTTTGATAATACCTGCTGACAAGAATGGTGTGAGTGCAATATTTTAGTATGATTGCTGCTTCTCATTGCTTAAACAGTGAAATCACCCTGAATCCATTGCAATGGAGTATACAGATGGAAAGCATGATCTAAACTTTAGCCACCTCATTGACATTTTTATCCACTAATGGTATGGTCCTTGTTATTCCAAGTTAGTTTGTAGATGCATGGGATGTCTTATTTGAATACAGACATGTAATTTGAACAACTCCCCTTCTGAGTGTTTTGCCCCATTACTAGCTCCAGTACCTATTCCTATTTTATATAGTATTGCTTAGATACTGTAATGCAGTCAGAAAGCTTTTAAAAAATATTTTCCATGTAAATGGTTACAGATGGAATTGGATACAACATTCTCGAGTATCTTTTTTTTTTTAACTGCATCATTATTATTCTCTCCCAGCTTTCCCTGAAAACACATGTGTGCATGTCCTCTTCCTCATCTTCGTTTCTGTTGGATGTAATTCTTTCCGGGTAAATCCTGTCTCTTGTGAACTTTTTTTGATATATAGGCTCTTTGTTTTAAGACAGCTGTGGTGTCAGGCCCACCCACACTGTGCTGTCCCCATTCCTTTGAAGCCAGTATTTCAAACATAAAATAGCTGTCAAGTCTTTGCTTCGGATCTGCTTGCTGGGGATGGCATGAAAACAAAAGTTTTTATGTTCTGGGTTTTCATCTAAGTGAGCCAAATGAGTAGAATATTGAAGGTTTTCAACTAAGGACTTACCGTGAAAGCTGCTTTTGACTAAGAAATTTAGATAAAGAGAGGAAAATGCAAAGAGTGTGTGTGCGCATACTGTATCGCTGTAGCTTTACTGAATTTACATTAGCTTTTTGGTGGGTTTTGTGCTGTTTTTGTAGGTGGGAAAAAAAAGTTCATTTTTGCCCTCACTTAATCTCTTCAGATTTGGACAGAACTTTGTCTTTGGATTCTGCAGGCTTGGTGTATAGAAGGAGGAAGAGTGGTTTGCCTCCAGAGAGTGTAAACTGGCATGATGTCAGTTTGCGCTGCAAGACCAGCACTGTGCTACCCCACCGGAGTGGTATGGAAATGCTGCGGTGTGAAGTCATTCCCACGCCAAAGCACTTACTCAAATCTATTTGCAATTTTTTGCTTTGCCCTTCAGAAAGCAATCTGAAAAGAGAAAAAAACATGACCAGGGGATGCACAACTGTGTTTTTCTAGAGGCAAAAGTTTTTGATAGGTAGGTAGTGCAGTGATCCTCTGCAGGCTGTAGCCTGGGAAACAATTTCCATCTACTTGCAAAAGATTTCTTTTACTTAGGATTTCCATAGGACAGCGTCTCAAAAGGAAAAGAAAATATTCCTTGCAGTGTACTGATTTACTGTAGTTTAATGCTAAGGAAGTAACTGCCAGGGAAAATTGAAGCCAGATACTAGGCAGCTAGGATTCCCAATTTAACCTGCCTTCGACAGCACATGTAGTGTGGCTAGAGTGCTCCAGCTTCAGGAATGCTGATTTCTTTAGGCAAATTCTGATGTAATGACAGAAAAATGGTGCTTGATTTTAATTGCATAATGAAGTCTCATTTGTTTTGATAGTCTGTAGAAAGAGCACGTTTACCACGTTCAGGCTCATCTATGAATCCAGGCCTCAAGGAGTAATTGAATCTGAAGTTCGGGTCCTGGGTCGCTTCTCACAGGAACTTTTTTTTTTTTTTTTCCATTACTGTTTTCTACCTTCAGAGATTTTGAAGTGAGCTGATTTTCTGATCATGTATAACTAGCCAACTTGTTTATCTAGGGTATTTTACTCATAATCTGTAAACTGTAATCTGTCTGTTGTCACATCCGTTCATGCTGGGAAGAAGGCCAGCATGCCAAAGTAAAAGCAGTCACAGTGGGTATTGCTTTACATCTTTCAGGGCATGTAATTTTTCAGTGAAATGTCTCTTCTGGCATTCCAAGTATTTGATAAGTTACCAGCCATATTATTGGTAGAGGAAAACAATGATGTATTTTGCTCAAAAGTGTGACTAAAATGAAGATACTGGAAAGATGCGAATGGCACAATATACTTTGATTATTTGTGTAAGTTTGTCCCCCAAATTTCTTGTAAATTCACCTTATACGATTGTTTCCTATTGATGATGGACTCGATATAACACAAAGCACAAATCTGGGTAGTTCCTGCCTGTCCATAGCATTTGATGTCCTGAGGACTTCTGTAAGGTACATTATGCCCTTGAAAGAAGTGGGATGTATGGAAGTATTTAAAAATCTGTCTTTGGCAGTGTAAGCACTGTAACTAATCCAGTCCTCCAGCAGCTAAAAGATCAATATAAAAACATACTGCTGGGCTATGGGAAGTGACGTCATAGAAGTGTCATTTGTAATTATGCTTCTTGTCCTTCATTAATTTCTAGGTTGGGTCTGCTCTGCTCTCACGGGAGTGGGGTTTAGTTCTGGTCTTGCTTTGTTGCCTCTCTTGTCATGAACAAGCTTTGCTAAGGGTTGAAGAAGCACCCCAGAAACTGAAAGTATGAATTATTAGTAGCTGATAAATTAGGTAGTAAACAGTTTTTTGGATAGCACCTCAGAAGCCTAGTCCCTTTCCCTCTGAATTCCTGTCCAGGTCAATAGCAAGTCAGATATGATTTTCACTGGAAGAAATGTGTGTTTTGGAATGAAGATAATATATATGAAATTCAGTGTTTCAGTAGCGTTCAGCTTTTTTACTTGTTTTTAATGTGGTTGTTACTGCAAGCCATGCCAGCAGAAAGGATGAAGGACCGCTGCAGGGTTCGCTTCTGGGCTCCTCTGCTTCCTGTGCTCCGTCAGCACGGGCTGTCGTGTGCTGTGTCTGCAGGAGAAAAAAAATGGATCGCAGGAGCCAGTGACGGGGTTTTGCAGCAAGCCTTCTGTTACATCTCTGCTCCATGACGGTCGGTGTTGGCGCCTTGAGGCAAGGCTTGCAGAGCGGAGTATGCAGTGCCCACGTGCAAGAGCTCCCAGAGCCACACATCCCCGCAGCCAAGTCTTTTGCTCTGGATCGTTCCCAGCCGAATGTCCCAGGGGTACCTGGGCCTCAGCTGGGTGGCTTGAAACAGTGCTGTGTGGGACAACAAGTTAGTCTGGAAAACACGAGTCTCACAGCCGGACAGCAATGGGCAGTGCTGGAAAAGGGCTCCTGTCAGTTGAGAGTGAACTGAGGAGTCGCTTATGAGGGCACCACATGGAAAACCAAGTGGGGAATGGCCACCCAAACCACCTTTGGCACCAGCAGGCCTTTCCCCAGCGAAGGCTGCGTGTTGGCACAGCAGTGCTGATACTTTGGGGCAGGACCAGCCCCCTGGCAGTGCAGCAGAGCCATGGAAAGGCTGGGGGGGAGTGTCGCCCCCTTCTCTGCCGCAAGCCGCGACCCAGGACGTTGGGCAGCGAGAGTAGCTCAGGGCTGACATTGAAAGCAGCGTGCTAGGTAGGGACAGAGCTGCCTGCATGTAAGCTCCTTTTTTACTTGCGCAGCTCTGGTAGGTGCTTGGCTGTCCTCTCCTGCCTTGGGAGCAGATCCCCGCAGCCCCCCACAGCCAGCGGGACACATTGGGGGCTTTGCACGCAGAGGGGTGAAGACAGGGATTGGGCAAGCGTCTCACACAAGACTACACGCTCTCTGAAATGTCTGCCTGTGAAGGGTGCTAATATGCTTGTCTATGGCTAATGTCCATGCTTTGCAAATGGGGCTGAAAAAGCAAGTGACTTTTACGGGCCTCCATCCATCTGAACTGTGGGCGTTTGTTCTGACCAAGTTAAAACTGCTTTACCCTGCGGAGAGTGCCTTGCCTGTAAGATGAAGACATCTTACTAACGGCTAACTCCTTTCTCAGTGGTTACTTCTCCTGTAAAAAATGCCTGGGTGTTGTTATGTCACAAGAAAAGGACAGTTTTCTCTGTATGATTTATTTAATTTGATTAGCTGTTGTCTCTGTTAATTAAAATATGAAATACTCCAAGAGGGAGACTAGCCAACCTTCTAAGGAGTGCACGAGGAAGTGGAAGGAAAAATAACTGTCCTCTACTGACTCATGGTCTCCAAAAGAATAGAGGAGAAGTTGTAAATAACGCAGATATGCTTTATAAAGACAGCAGTCAGAATATGCCAAAGTTGCCTCCCATATTTTTCTTTAATTGTGTTATAGGAAATGGTTTTGAATTGTTTTATTTCCTAATAGTCACATCCTTATTAGCCTTGTGTTTTTCCTTCCCATACCCCTCCTGTGGGCTGTGTTGTACGTGGGAATTTCTAGCCTGTAAAACCTAAAAACTTGTGATAGAAAAACAGTTTATAATTTATAGAATCGTTAGTCTGTTCTTGCCCGCTCGTCTATGTGCACATGTTGAAGTATCCCATGTTTTATTGTTGGTGTGGACAATGTTAGAGAGGATTATGCAGACTTTTTAACTAGCTATTTATGATTTCACTAGCCTTCATAAATTAAACGTCGTCTTTATTTTAGGAAAGACATGTCAAAATGCCAGAATGAAGGGACTGAGGGGAAAACTCCATTGTTCCCTTCAGATGCAAATTCTTCTCTCCCTCGTTCTCCTCTGCACTTCGTGGGGTGAGTGGCGTAGCACAGCTTGCCTGAAGTTTGAGCTCCCTGTTGCAGGGAACCCTGTGATGTTACCTTTGTAGTTAAATGTGCAAATTTCTTTTTTTTCTTTTTGCCATTCTCAGAAACTAATGAACTCATAGCAGACTATTCTCACTTGAACCCTGTTTAAGTTTTGGGAGAAAAGACAGCTACTATTTTTTTTTCTTTCTCCATTACTGTATACATTTTCAGTAAAAGCCATCATCTGTGTGCATTCAGACATTATTCGTATTCATTTTGTTTCCCCGTTTTATTGGTTTGATTCCTAAATGTTATCAGTGAGTTAGAGCTGAGCTCTTTTAATTCAAATGGCGTAATGCCCAATCCTCTGAGATTAGCTGGCAAGTGATTCTGGGCATGGTGCCACCTGGCATTTCTCAGAAAGGGGCTGCTAATAAAACACCGGAAAAAAATAAGATTGTTCCAGACATGCAAACCCCTGAAGTTGCAGGGAGTGAGGAGTGACAGAGCTTTCACAAACACACCCAATATTCTGTGGCACAGCTTGGAAACTGCTCAGGAAATACCATCCTAATACCTCTGCAGAAAAATGGTATTGAAGTAAGGGTACTTTGAGTACAAATTATTTTTTTCCTTTCTTAAATTTGTGGCCAATATGCACGTTTCTCATTTTTTTGGCACTTTGTCTCCTGGTTGGGCCCTCGGGGATGCCTGCAGAGCGGCTTGGGCTCCGAGAGCTCTCAGCCTTTTAGGACCTGCAATTTGTTCTCTTCCGATTTGCCTCACCATGTTGCAGCCCCAGAGCTTCCCACAGCACCATCTTTGGGCTGAAGACCATATCCTTCCTGGGTCCTCAGCTACAATGAATCTAGGCAAACCTCTTTGGGATCCTGTCTTGGACCTAAAGAAAGTTTGTTGTCTGCAAGAGACTTTGAATGCAGTGTTTCCAAGTTGGTGACTGACGTTTTCTGATTATAACTTTTGTTTCATCAGAAAACCTCCAAAACAGCTCTATCCCTGGATAAATAGGTCCCAAGATGTTTAGGGCTTTATAGGTCTAGACTAACATCTTAAAACTAGCAGGCTGCCCAAGCAGATTATGCATCACGGATTTAATATGCTCATGAATTAAAATGCCACTTAACGAGCAAGTTGCCAAATCCTGCACCAGCTGAAGTTTTCTGTACACGCTTGAGAGGTTGTCTCATACACAGCATATGGCAGTAGGCTGTAGGGCACTGATTTGCATTAAAAGCCTAGCCAAAAGCAATAAAAAAGTAGACAGTAAAAAATAGTTTTGGTCCAAAGAAAATGGATTTTTTTTTTCTTATGGTGTTTTATCCCTTCAACTTCACTGCTGCTTTCTGTATGGAGGATTAGTACTGGTTGCAGACCAGGAGTGCCACTAAGGCAACCTTGAGCAACTGGTTATTTCTTCATGGTTTTCCTTCTGTAGATGGTAGTAATAATATGTCCTGTGTTTCTTCTAAGAAACCACATTTTCCTGTTTTCTGAATGTCATAGAATATAATCAGATGTACAAACCCTATTGTTTTCTTGCTGGAGCTGCCTTCTGTAGTCATCCCCCATCATCATCCTTATTTTCCAGTGGCTCTGTATAGACTTTAGAAATAATGACAGGGTTGGGGGTGGAGGGAGGCAAAGGGGTCGGATCCATACTAGCCCTCAGAACATAAAGACTCTCAAAGGCAGTGGCAAAGATCCAGTTGACTTAAAAGAAGTGGAGATTTCTCATTCTCAGTTTACTGCCCTGGCTTCTCCCTGGACCTCACTCTCCAGGACACTTCTGTCCTTGCGAGTGTCCCTTATGTCGTGTATAATTTGCTCTGTGTACTTCTCGGCCACCAAGTAACACCAACACAGTGTAAACTTAAAACTGTACAAAACTAAATCTTTGCTTTCAAAAAAAGAGAAGTGATCCAGCATTCTTTTCAGGTTCAGTCTGACAACAAATAACGTTTGTATAGGATTCCTGAAGTGGGAAAGGATAGGGTATTGCTTACTCTGAGATCTGCACTAACCAGCCAGTGCTGTCAAGTGAAAATGTGATGATGTAGTTCATAATGTTGTTTTGCACAGTTATTCAAGGGGGGGAGTGGGGGGAAGTAACATGTGAGTCAGACAAACCATACATCAAACAGGTGTGGGTTTGTCAGGAACAGTGAATAGATCTTGACTTCTTGTAGCACGTATGACACTTTTTGAACTACATTTTTTTTAATCTGGAAAGCCTATTATGAACCCTGAAGGAAGGATCTGGTCCTTCTAATGTTCTTGCAGGTCCTAGATGTTTGCTTGCTTCTAGTTTCATGGTTATAGACTTGTGTCAATATGATTAATGAGCAATGCAAAGTATGCAAAAAAAAGGAACAATGAAAGATTTTCCTTCGGCAAGAGACAAGAAGTAAAAAGGCAATACAGTACTTGCTGAGGAAAAGAAACAGTAGCTTCATGCACACTGTTGTCATAAATGCATTTACATAAAAGTCATATTGAATCTGTCATGGTATTTCCTCAGTGAAGTCATGAGGGCTACACAAATCCACGAGCGCTTGTGAAGAGTGAACCCTGACTGACTGCCTGCTGTTCATGGTGCCAACTGCTCCTTGTGTATTTTGCCAAATCAGTTTTGTTGTTCAGGAATGGTTGCGTTCGTATGTGAATATGATAAGTAGCTAAGGCTGTGTAACTTTGCGTCTGAAATAGGACCTGTAGTTTCATGACCTTAAGATTTGGCAGGGCACCATTTAGGTTTGTAGAATTTGGAGGGCAGAGGGCCTGACCAGCAAGGATCAGTCAGGGTGAGAACGTCCACATCTTCATGTGCTTGAGGAATGTTGGCTGGTTGCTTAGGGATGAGAATAAGGAGATCTGAGTATTCATCCAGCTGACAGAGCGAGTGGTTAACTTTTTGATATAACCTCTTGCAACAAGACCTATTCCTGCTACAGTAAATGGTAACACATTGCTGCCCATAGCTGTAAGCTTTTAGCCTACAGCAGGAAATTGGAAATTATTCATGTTTTAGCAGAAGGGCTACCAATGTTGTGCCCTGGGAGACTGGCTTTTCCTTCACAGTAAATTACTGTTTTCATGGATTTGCCTCCCAAGAAAAATTGGTTACCAGTATCAGCAGATAGAAGGGGTAGAGAAGAGAGTGTGTCGTCGTAGGTGAGTAATACAGGATCAGTCGAATCATTTGATGCAGCACATCAGGAAAGACTGAGCAACAGTCTGAGCTGGTATATGAATAACTTTTGCATTAGTATCAGCAGTGCTTGCTTATTTTTTTCTTCCGGGACTTTAGAGCCAGCCCTAATCATCACATTTGTAGTCTTTGAGCTACAAAATGCTTTGGACAATGAAAATTACGGTAGCTGAGAAGGATAGTAAAGCGGAAAGAGCAGCAACACAAAATCTGACATTTCTGAAGTTAGTTGTAGCTTTCACTTGCTTATAAGATGTGTAAAATTTTCTTATGGAACTGATATCACACTGGATTAGATTAGATGAGCAGAGCAGAAGGACCAGAGCTGTGGCCTTTGAGGGTCACTTTGCTCTTTCAGTTCTCCATAAACATGAGGGAAAGGGAGGCACCAATTTGGAAGGACCTTATATTTTGCGTAGAGAAACACTTTGCATAGCAGCTGGCTGTATTTATATTACAAATTACAATTTCCAGTCCGTGTGGCAATTAAGCTTTTCTTATTACATGGATCCTCCTAAAAAGAAACTATTGCATTTATATCTGTAGAATATGTATAACATATATATATAACATATTTGTATATATAAACATATATAATATATGTAACTAATATGTGTATATACTGTGTGTGTATATATATACACTATGTGTGTGTATATAGTTACTATTCTCCTGGTTAATTAGGTAAGTAGAGCTAGAGCTTTTTACAGCCAGTGACTGAATTAATAATGAACGGAGAAGGATTTAGTATGGCTGAATGCTTTTGTGTGGCTTTGGTCAAATTACTTAGAGGTGGAAAAAAATCAGCGGTTGAATTAAGTGAGGGGCCTGATACATACTGGAAAACCTCCATCGTCTGTCAGATGTTTTACAACTGTGATGAATGAGTTTGGATAAATAACGTGAACATGTGTTAAACAAGTTCAGGCCAAGTGCCACACAGTACAGTAAACAGAAATTGCACTTGAGGAATGTTTGAAAATATAAATGGATGGTAGGTGGTATGTGGAGAGCACTGTGAGGATAGCCTTTCCTCTGGGGAGGGTAAAAGGAAACCTCTTCTTTGGTGCTTCAGAAATAGCTTTTTATTGTTGTTACTGTTTTTAACAAGTACAGATGTAGAAGTTTGCTGGTACTAAAAAGAATTGTTTGCCTTACTAAGCTGCAAACGTGGTATTTTGTGCCCATTGCAAACTTGCCTGGAAACTGCCCTGAACCAGCACAAGACTGAGCCATATGGAAGGAACCCAATAGCTTGAGCGACTTTTCATTTAAATTATTTGTTAGAAAAACTGTTGATGTGGTGGGGTTGGGTGGAAAACTGAAGCAGGAAATCAGTCTTAAGTGAGGCTAGGTGTGCTCCAGGATCCGTCTTGCCTCCATCTCTGCAGATGGTGAGAGAGGTGAAGAGCTGGTGGGCAGTGCAGCGTTGCTTGGGGAGGCATCGGCCAGCCCTTGTTTCGAAAGGGAAAACCTGTTGCCAGAGCAGTGGGTGGTTTTGTACATAGGCTTCTCTCACACAGCTATGTAGGACCTGTGTGGCTAATGCACTTATGCAAACTCACTGATTTCCAAATGCAACTGAGAGAAGTATTTAGCACAGAGGGTTTTATTTGTTGTATTTGTTAATGGGGGTGAAATGATTGCTCAGATATTTGCTTTGTATTCTCTCTCACTCTTGCATTCAGCCATGCTGTTGTGAGCCTACCAGTATCACACATCTTGTTCCTGGAAAATCTGGGATTTTTTTCACCTGTGAAAATGGGGGAAAATTTCCAAAAGTGAAGTTCCCACTTGATGAATATGGTCTTTTGTCAGTAATTTCCTGATTTTAATATGTGTGGCTTTGGGCACCTCCCTTCATCCTAATTGTGGTACTTGGAAAGTGGAGCAGTACCCAGCTTTTAGCTCATTTTTATGAGAATGTGAAGTACCTAAGTACTTCCACTGTTAAATCTTTGCAGTCTGATGTACAGGTCCTTAAGAGAGGATGAAGGTGTGTCCCCACTGCTGGAGAAGTCTTTATATTCATAACAATTTGAGTAGTAATAAAAAAATAGCAGTTGAAGGACAAATAATTTGCACAGCAGTAAAGGATAGAAACTGCAGCGCTCTCTTGCAGGGCTGTTGGGTGCGGCATGTGAAGCTTGAGACTGTTTGCTCCCCCGTGGTGTTAGTTCCTTTCCTAGTGTGTTATGCTTATCACGGTGCCTGTGCCATGTTCTTGGGCTGCCTCTTCACGTCCCTCTTGCTGTAAGGCACAGTATGGCAGATGCAGCAGCGATGTGCCAGGCGCCTGCACCCAACGCATGCCAGTGTGACCCAGGAGATGGTGAGGCACATGGTGCAGCAGCGGTAGAAATGTTGGGAGGTGAGTTGTTCAGCAGATAGCAGGGACCTCTGAGCCTCCCCAGGCTACTGCATGAGGACTGGCCACGTGCGTGACCTGGCATCCACATCAGATGAGATTCATGCATTGGCATGGATTTAACTCGAGAACTTAGTGGTTCTGTTCCAGTTTATTCCTGGGGTTTTCTTTTCCTTTCAGTTGCCAAAATGGTGCATTTTTCATGTGTCCCAGCAATTTCAGAATGATGGGAAACTTGCTGACCCTGAATTACTTTGACATCTGGTAAAAGTATTTGTGCTGCACTCTGTCCTTCTGCACATCTGATATTTCTTCATTCCCTCTCTGTTGCAAATCAGCCTCTGTTAACTTATTTCTGTTAATTTAACTGTATCCTTAAAGTATCCTAAAGAAGTATCCTTCAAGAATGCTAAAATGCATCAAGACACATGGAAAAAGACAGATCAAGTTATTTGAACAAAGCTGCTTAACTAGCCTAATGTTTTTGACTGAAATCATGTCTGCTAGGAACTATGAGACTATTACTTACGGGATCGTTCTTTGCTGCGTGACTCTGTAATACTAAAGCAAACCCAAGTCTTCGTCTGTTGAAATGCTTTTTCTCCTCTTTACTCAAAATCAGTAAAGCCTCAGTTGAATTGCTGGGTTTGGGCATTTAAAGATGTGAATTCATTAGAGGATGTACACAAGAACAAGAAGGACCATCAGAGATTTAGGAAAGATGAGCTACAAGTAAAGGTGTTTAATGTGAGGAAGAGGCTGTTATATGGAGACGTTACAATAGTTTTCAGACTGGGAGGTCTGAAAATTAAATTTAAATTTTAAAAAATTATTTTAGAAATCAATGTTATCATCAGTAAATGTAGTGAAATACTGAAATAAATATCCTGGAAATGCTGTGGCATTTCCATTGGAATTATTTGCTTATTCTGTTTTTTAATTAATTCTTGGGGGAAAAAAATCATATAGGTGAAGCTCCACTGGAGTCGGATGCCCCCTCTAGAAGCTTTCTAGAAGGGATCTTCATGACCGTGTGGCTGATGCTTCTGGGTGATGCTGAAGTGCAAATAAATATTAATCCTTAATATATATAGTGTATCTTGGTCACAGGTGCATCTACTGGTTTTTGTATGTGAGGATTTAGTGGTGGATGCTTGCTCTTGGCCTCTCCAAATGGTCAAAAAAACCCAACGTTGAGTTGGAACCTGTTACCCCCAGCAGCATGGCTGTGTCTCACATGCAGGTAGGCAATGCAGGCTCAGGTATTTAAAGATGCACACGCCGTTGCAATCATTAGCAGCAGTCTGAGGAGAAGCAGCTTTATCAGATTTTCACCATTAGCTGCTACTGATGCTCTTTTGGCCTGTTGCCTTGCTATCAGATGAATGGTCCATACTTGCTGTCTAAATTTTCAAACAACTTCTGGTGGGGTTGAACGTGTACACTTAATTAGGAGGCTGCATCCTCTGAGGTCCGAAGGCTGGTAAATCCTGATGCACTTCCTGAGGATGGACTGGGATCACTGGAACCTCTGACATATTTTGTCATGTCTTACGCAACTGTAAAACTTGGTCTGAACTTGAAGCTCAGGAGCTCATTCACGTTCTTGGCACAAACCTGTGATGACTTTGTGCTTTGATGTTTTGCCTCTTGTCAAGCTGTCACCACAGATAAGGCATCTATAATTGTAGGGATAGCGTGTGTGCCTAAATATCTTGTGGGGTTTTTTTTGGTGATAGGTTGCTATAATTTGTTTGTTGCTCTTTGTTTACTAATACTGATTGAGCATGCAGGGCAGCATGTTGGCACAGTGTTTCAACGGAATAAAAGCAGAAAACTCAAATCATGACTAACATGTTGTTATTAAGTACTTGTAATCAAAGAGGCACTGATGTGCTTGTTCAAGCAGAAGCATACAGGACAGTAATTTGGAGACCTAGTTGTAAACTGAAACAAACATTAAAGATTGGCCACAACGTACATTTTTTTATGATTATTTTTTAGGCTTAGACTTGTTACAGTAATCTCTAAAGAAAGCAGTAAGTTCTTCCATATTATTTTCTTTTCTAGCAATTTTCCCTGGCCCCAGTCTCTTGAATTATGTAACCTATATTTTAGTATAACAACTACTTTCCTACTATATTACTCTCTAGGGAACAATTTTGCATTAGTAGGGGGATGAACAAGATGACCTCTTAAGTCTTTTCCATCACCACTTGCTGTAATACAGTGCTGTAATATTTGACCTTGTTACGCAGCCTTTTCCCTTCTGTAACCCTTTGACTTTTACAGAAGAGCAGTCACAGCATTTTTTGGACAGGCAGGAGTGCCCTTCTTTGAAGTTATCAACCCAAAGTACTGTTTCCTGCACTTCAGAACTAAAGAGCGTATTAGTTCCTTTTGCATTCAAGTGGAGACGACCTGTATAAATAAATCATTGCAGGGAAGTACGGTACAGTGCCTGTTCCATAGGTGGAATGAATAGCCTGAAGAGGCAGAAGATCTTTATTTTATTAATATGTTGGCAAGGCTGTAGCTTTTGAATGTGCCTTTCTGGTGTTGCTTTTTATTTCAAGGCAGGAAGGAGGACCGAGCTGCTTGAGCAATTTGTTCTAGATCTGTACTGTATCCATGGACCTACACAGTGTACTTCACTGCCGTTGTTTCCAACAGCAGGCTTTCCCCATGAGTCCGAAGTTATCAGTAGGTATCAAACTGGATGGGAAATATAACTGTAAAGGGGAATTCTGTACTCTAGCTTGCAAAATGTCCCATTCTAATTTTTACTTAATAATTTAAGTAAAACCTGCTGTTGTGCTCTCCTGCTGTTGGACTTTGTTATTGCTTATGTCCTTTTTTTTCACAGCGGCAGATGAAGACAACTGAGACAGGTTTCTGCAGTAGAGTTGGGAAAACAGTAGCGAGCACAGAGGTATAAAACGAAGGGGAGAAGCCCTTTCTGTTAGCCAGCTTCACCCTGCTCTCAGCCCACATTGGCTTATATGTCCTTTCACTTGCTTATGAGTAAGCAGGGCCTTAATACACTAAATTAGAAATAGAAATAATGAAAGGAAGTTTTGACACCCTCAGTTTTTAAGATCAGTGCAACATTCAGAGAGTACCAGCTTCCATAGCTGTAACCCCCAGGATCCAGCAGATGAAAACTAACGTTTCCTTTTGCACTTAACTATATAAATGCTTGCTGCATTTTAGCATCTTCCTTTAGCATAAATCATTAGCATTTGTTTGCCATAGTGTGTACAGATAGTGTGACAAATGTTCTTCCTAGTTCCACGTGCATGTGGATGGGTCTACAGGAGCAAAGGGGCAGAAATCTAGAGCCTTGTGAAGGGGAAACTCTGGCTAATGGTTTGTGCGTGACACGTGGTTTGCTTGAAGACAAGCAGAATAAACAGAAGTTTAGCAGAAATGGTTGAGAGGAGAGATCAGTTTAGACCTGCTAGGCTCCAAGAGTGGAGTGTGATGAAGACTGGAAAGTCCCTTCTACCTGCTATATGTGTAAAAACCTCCTTCTTTTAAATCTCACTGAATTACTTAGATGTTGCTGTAGTTTATCTGTTGCTGTAGTTTATCTGTATGTTGGTAATGAATCTCAAGCATTGACTAAAACCTGGAACCAAGGGTGTGGGAGTCTCCAGGGTGTTCAGGAATTATGTGTTCAGAAAGAAAAGGACCTACCCCGAAAGAGTGACCTCTCTCTCTCTCTTTTACACAAATGATTCGGTTTCTTACTCAGTCTTTCCGTGCTTCCTAATTCTTAAGTTAAGTTCTCTGTAGGTGATCATTTAAGCACTACTGCTTTCTTTAAGCATTGTTGTTTTCATATTAGTGGCACTCCAGACCTTCACCTCTCCTACTGTCTGTTCTCCCTCTTACTGACTCCCCTCTGCTCTTCTGTACTTCTCTTTGTGTTGTTTCCCTGTTGTTGCATGTCTCTGATTCCCCATCCTCGGGGTCATTGGTTTTCTCCTTGGTCCTCTGGAGTTTTCTTACTGTTACTCCTTTTCCCACAAACTATTGAGTCTCATTTCATCTCTCTTGGAAATACAGGAGGAAGAATCAGGGTACACTTCATGGGGAGGACGCTTGCACCTGGAGGAGTGGATACATTTGTCACTGTATTTAAATGTATAATTTTTCCTGTGCTGACAGTTTTATGTTAATTCCCTTGTAATAGAAGTTAGGATGTTTGGTGCTTCAGAGAAATGTTCAAAAAAGCTTAATTCCAATCCTTCTTCCCAAAGTGGGGTTTCTGCCCTGTGTGCTCTCCCTGTGGAAATCCAGGGGACTGTTTCTGCCGACTGCTTTCCTGCTGCTGCAAGAAGCAAACTTCTG
The DNA here is from genome assembly GCA_034782735.1 of Sagittarius serpentarius. NCBI lineage: Eukaryota > Metazoa > Chordata > Aves > Accipitriformes > Sagittariidae > Sagittarius > Sagittarius serpentarius. The sequence goes on along the minus strand of JAVKLA010000047.1, from coordinate 18,596,794 downwards.
CCCTTGAAGAGGCAGGAAACTCCTTAAGCACAAGTGTACAGAATTGCGCTGAAGTTCTGGCTGTACTGGGCATTTTTCATTCTCAGTGGAGATCCCACCATGGAGTTCTCTCTGCTTGCCTGTCCAAAGCCATGGGCTCCCTGGAGTTTGCAGGTGGCTCTTTGCACCTGCTGCTTTAAGCCTCTTCCAGTGTGGTTTTAGGGTACGGGATAGAAAATGGTGTCCAAGGCTATTCTTTGGCTTTCCCTCCTCCCACTCCCCACCTGCAAGTCCTTTACAGAGAAGGGGAATAAGGATGCAAGCTAGAAGGGGAGCTCTTATGTGCAGGCGTAATAGGATCTTCTCCCCACAAAGGATCCCCCTCTCGCAGCGGGGGCAAAGGACCCTGCTCGGTGAGGGGACCCACTGTCTCAGATAATTAGCTAAGCAGCTGCTGTGTATCTGAATGAAAAGGAGGGGAGGGAGGTTTTGCTCTGACGGGGAGCCGGGACGGCATTCCTTGGAGGCAGCCTGCACATTCCTCCAAAGCAGTCGGCGCTAACTGTGACATGGGCTTGGCATTGCGCAGCCAGGCTTTCCAAAGTTTGTACGCAGCCACTTGCTTGGCCTCAGGTTCTCCTTTTCCTTGCTAAATGCTGATCATTTATCCCTGGATCAGTGGGAAAATCTATAGCTTGAGTTCATATGTGATGTGTTGTGCTAATTAAAGCACAACAAACTATTTATAGAGAGAAAATAAGATCAGATTGGGAGAAAAAAACGAAGATTTGTAATATGCAAAATGAAGTAATATCAGCAGAAGCAGCAACCGTGTCAATGCAATAGTGGGCAATGTGCCTGTGAATGAATCCCTTCTCCACGTGTTTTCCAGGGGGTCCGGGAGGAAAAGGAGAGTGCCTTGTCTGGCCAACACGTTTATGACTAGCTTTTGTAGACAAAAGCAAAACTAAAAGGAGAGCCTATTCTTGGCACAGGACCAGGTCTCTTCTTAGAGAACTGCTTTAATTTGTTTGACACACAGTGAAAGAGTGGCACACTGCACTAATTAGTTTTATATACAGTTGTTTTATAGATCTGCAGCACTATATGTACCCGTGGGCCCGCTCAAGTAAGCCAGTGAAGTCTACCAGTCTGATTCCTGAAGCCTGTTTGCAGGATTGGACCCCTATGCCTCACTTCTTGCTGTGCTGCTCAAATTTTTACCCAGTTTTATAATTGTGTAAAATAATTCAGATAGAATAACACCCATTTAAAACTGGAAGAGTGTAGTAATAAACTTGGAAGTGTGGTAGTTGGCATTCACAGAGGTAGGTGTTTTATTGTTATAAATATTTTTTTTTGTTCTCTAATCCCCCCGCCCCCCTGGTCAGTGCTGGTGGAAACCTAGGCAGTTCATTTAAATTCTAAGAGACTGTTACTTCTATCACTAATATTTCTTCTAGTGAGCCCTTAAAATAATGTTTTATTTATTGTGGCAGGGACAAGAATTAAGTTTTTAGTTTCTAAGTACTAGCCAGTTTGCAAGTGGCTAGTGGAAGCCAGAGAATATTGCTACTTCTATCCCATGCAAGGACTTTAGAAATGAATGGCAGGAAGTGTTTCAAATATTGTTTAATTAGGTCTGCACCAGGTACCCTGCTAATGTAATCAAATGTGGAGTTAATCTCCCTTTTGTGTTTTCGTAAGGAAAGGAGCGTCATCTTGAAATTATAGTTTAAAGAAAAGAGGCATGGATGGGAGACGTGGAGGTCATTCAGGCAGCAGCAAGTGAAGCAGAGCAACTCCCATTTGTGCTCAGCCAGATGTTCACGAGCCTTTGCCAATAGCACAAAAGGCTGATGCTACATAAATTACTATATCCCAGGGACTAATTCAATGGGTGTGATGGAAGAGGAAGGGAGGAGGATGGTACCCTGTCGGTCAGAGGTCAGATGTAACGCATGGGACTGAACCAAGCAATATTCAGCCAATTCTGGTTTTTTTCTTTCTTTATTGTGGATTGGAAACACTCATTTTCCCATAGAAAGCAGAAGAAAAGTCAATACTTTCATTAAGAATATAAAGACCAATTATTATTTTCTTTAAAAAGTCCCTTTTCCCATGTAGTCAAAAGAGTTGAATACCCAATGAAATTTGAGCCTCTGGTGGTCATCTTTGAAAATAATAGAATCCCGTTTGAAAGCGGTCAGATAAAATAAAGATCTCTGAAGGCTTTTCTTGCTTTCTCAAAAGATGCTGATTGCAAACCAAACTGCTTCCCCTCCACCTCCACGTTTGTACCAAATTCACCTACAGAAATCCCTTTTCACCTAGCGTGAGTTGTTTCCCTTTCCTCTCTAGGAGAGTTATTTTCACAAAAGTAAAAGCAAACAAAAATGCAGAGTAATAAATAATGGTTTTCTTTTAGAGTGTGAAGCCTTCTCTTGACCAAAGCGCTGCTGCTGGAAGAAAATAGGCGCTTGTAGGTTACTATCTCTCGTGTGTGTCTGTCTATCACAAGCCTGGTTATCTTTGACACTCTGGCTGTAGAAAGAAGTGGTGAGCTAAGGGAATCTCTTTGTCTTTCAAGGGTATACACCTACCCATTATGATGTGAAGGATAATTTAACAAGTGTGACCCTTGCTTGTTACAGAAGGGTAAATAAAACTCAAGGCCATACCAGTATCTGGTTTTCTATCGGATAGTTTCACAAGCGTTGACTCTGATTTTGAATGTTTGAGATTGGCAGTGCTGATGCTTATTAATTTCTCAGGATGTCCTACAGTCTACAGATAAAAACCAGGATTTCAAGATTAATAAAGTAACAGCTCAGCATTCCAAACAGTATTGCTCAATCAGTGGGAAGCCCATGGAGGGACAGAATACGTTTTTTTTCCTTAAAATAAAGCAATAAGCAGTGCCCTCTAGTGTTAACATCAGAGGGAACCACTAGGAGAAATTTTCTATCATCTAGGTCACTTCAGTTAAACCTATTTCACCACTGCAGATGCAGCTCTTTATTGCTTGAAGTAGTAGAAAAGAACTGCAATAGCATAGCTTAGCAGGACATAACTGTCAGAAATGGAGTCATTAATAGGTAGATACAATGAGATATGTCAAACTCCCTGACCTGTTTTATCTTCTCTAATCTTGAAAAGTACGAGTGTAGTATGTCTGCAGCCTGTACATGACCTGGGCAAGGATGGAAGATGTGTTTCACTGAAGGGCCAGAGACTCGTGAAGTTTCAGTGAGAGGTGTAGCAGTGAGTGGTCCTGCTTTGGAGTTTGGAGGTTCAGTTTCTGGCATAAAGCAGTCCTGATGTACACAGATTCAAGCTTATCTACAACACGTTATAACAAGGCAGTGAGCAGGCAGGTCTTTTGGGCTGCCCTTGGAGCACCTCAGAATTTTTTGGTTGCGGTGATAGTAGCCGGTTGGACTCCTGTTTCAAAACCATAGGCATCGTTTGTTTTGGTTAAAGACAACTCTGCCAGGGATGCACCAAGGGAATTACAGTCACGTCTGTGCTTTAGCATGGAAGGCTATTTCTCAGTCTGTTTAAAAGAGGGCAATGCTTTAAATGCTGATGTAAAACAGCGAGCATTAAAAAGCATTCGCTATCTGGTTTCTGAATCGCCTTCAGTGTGAAAACGTTGTAAGCAAATACGCCTTTCCCTCTCTGTTTTTTTAATTTGATTTTCTACCGTAGAAAAGGAGCTTATGAGTGATTATTGCCTTTCAGTTTCTGCTGATGCATTTTCATAGCCTTGGTTGCAGTCTGGGGCTTTTGGGATGAGCCCTGAGGTCCCTGTGGTGTTAAAGTTACTGTTGACAAACAGGACTCCTGTAAGGCCTTGAGAGCATCTTACTGAGTGTCCCTGAGCTGTAATCTGGTGTATGCATTTATCATTTCCTGAAAAACAGCACACAGAAATACAATAGAAGTACAAGGTTTTATAAGGTCACCCATGCAGTACCTTGGCTTATGCAGGCTTGCCTGCCCTGGCTGAAGTTCGCCCTGGACTGCGGTTTTCTAAACCAAAACATCTTCTGATGTAGCATGACTCTGAGGAGTGACTGTCTCACTGTCCTCCTTGGCTTACGCTCTGTGAATGTTTTCTGATGGCTGCCAGCACTATAAGAAGTGGTTGCCAAGACTTATGTAGACAGTATATTGCCTATGCCTAAGAATACCAGGAGAAGAGGTTAGGAACTTGTATTTCTGAGCTGGTTCAACAAGATTAGCTCCATGTGAGGAGGGATCTGTGAACGTATGTTGTCTCTGTGTAGATTGCTGCGCCCTGGTAGTAGATGTCAGAAATGAGACAACTTACCTGGACTGTTGCTCCTCAAAAGGGGTGTCAGACCCGCTCAAGCATTTGCAATACCTGCTGCTGTCGTGTTGCCACTGCTGTTGCCAAACTTGATACTTCCAGTGGTTATTGATTCTTCAGCTCTAATGATAGACCCCTTTTTGAGCGGCAGTTAATAACTTCTGTCCTCTTTGCTACACGCAAGCAGGGAGAGCATTGTTTGTGCTGATTGCCAAGGGTGATGTTATGCTTTGTGAAAAGACCAAGAAGAAAAATGTTTGACATTGTTCCTCTGAGATGTACCAAAAATCTGCACGCACCAATGAAAGCAACCAGCGTTATGGTATCATAACAATGGTTAGTTAGGACTTTACCGCGGGCCGGGATGATGATTGTTCCTGTCTAAAACCAAGACCAACAGATGGCATTTGTTAGGACATTGATATTTATGTACAAAGTTGCCAGCACTTTAAGAAGTGGTGCCTCTCTTAATTAAGATGATAATGTACTGCCTTGTTTGGAGAGATTCTGCTCGTAATGATGCTGGTGAATTATGAATAGAGAGAAATTAGTAATAACAAATGCCAGATGGAGGTATCTTTCAAAGAGGAATATTTTGTGTAATAAGGCATGTAAAGTTGACAGACCAGGTCTTAAAAGACCTTTATTATTCTTTAAGCTTTCCTGACAAAATTACTCTTTATCCTGCCAAAAAATGTAGTTTCACATGCCAGTGCGTTTTTAAGCAAGAGTAATTAAAGTATGCCTCTAAGTTTATGGCTTGAAGTGAAATCCGTTCCTCCAATGTTTTGTCAGGAATCTATAAACAGTGCAAGGAAGGAGACAACTTATAACAACAATAGATTTGCCAATTCTACATGTTCTGCCTTTGAAATCAGAGGCAATTAGGGATGAACAAAACTACTTTCAAAGTTTACCAAAAAAAAGTGTCGGTTTTGCTGAAGTTTTACTTCACATTTTTCCTTTGGTTGAAGATGACTTGGGAATAAGAAATGTTTTTCTAAAATTAAAACCTGCCTTCTTTGATTGAATTAAAAAATGATTACTGAGTTATAAGTGCATTGAATCCTCAAATGCTAGGCCTTTTTTGTAACTTCCTGAGAGAGGGAAATAAAATTTAATTTTATTTTGTAGTGTAAAGTAGTAATTAAAAGAGAAGCAGATGAGGGAAAGTAAGAAACAAAACGTTGGTGTTTGATATCCCATTTTCTCATAAGAATATTCCCACTCCATGGGCATTCCAGCTTTTGATCTCATGACCTGCTGGCTGCTGTCCATTGCAGAGAAGGTCTTTTCGTGATGATCTGTGGGTGAGGCAAAGTGTGTCATGGGAGCTGACCGTGAAGATTTGATTTTCCTTTGTAATTGTCCTCAGATTGCATTAGTGTAATAAAATTGAGTTTAGGATTGTAGAAGTGTTGCATATAGTCTGTCTATCAGATAACGCCAAATATAGCAGATGAGGAAGACTTGAAGAGCATACCTTCTGCTCTGTCCATGCATAGTCACAAATCGCTTTCAAATACGCAATAATAAACTTGAGATGTACAATCCAAGACTACTTCCAAAGGCACAAACATTGTGGCAGGGTTCAGAAAGACAGCAGAGAAGTCGCTTTTGTCTTCTTTAAATTATTTCTATGAGTGTGCATTAGTAGGGGAATAAATGAAGTAATATATTTCAGTATTGGATGATGAAAAGAATGCTTCTGCTTCATTTAGAAAAAGATCAAGATCCGTTTTCGTGAAAATAAAACACTGTTTTGAATTATGCTTAGAACAGACTGTCCGACTATTTCTGGTATTAATGTTCATTGCCATTGCAGAAAGGATTTAACAATAGAAAGATGAGAACATGAGAAAAGAATGTCTAGAGGGAAGGCAGTCAAGGATGGGATTCAGTGGCTCTAGCTTTGATAATGAAAACAAAGAGTGCGCTCGGTTGAGTCTTTTGAGACTAATCTGGTACTTTCAATAAACGTTAAATTTACCTTAATGCAGAAAGAGCAGTATTTCTAGGCATTTTCAAAAACTCCTTAGAGCATTGTTTCTCACTATCATGTTGAAGCTATTGTGAATTTACCTGGGAGATGTCATCTGAAGTTACAGACAACTAAACCCTGGTTTTACTTGCACATTTTTAATGAATGAGTCCTGTATATATAAAAAACAAAGCTGCTTTCTTTAACAGCAGTCTGCCTAGTGGGAAATGGGTGCCATGACTCTTCCACTCCAACTGCTTTGAAATCCGTACTACTTTTTTGCCCTGTTGTCAGTTTTGTTTATGCTGAACTTTTCTATTGCTTTTTTTTTCCTCCCCAGAAAAACTTTACAATTCCAATGGACGGGAGCTACGACGGGCACTTTTCTCCTTGAAACAAATATTTCAGGTGAGCAAGTAATGGCTGTCCATTCTGTGATTTGAATGTGAATTTAATGTAGGGAATAACTTACAGTTGCTGGCAAAAGAGAATTTTAACACTTTATTTGTAATGTGCAATTAGCCAATTGCTTCTTAGGGTCTCTCCTTTTTATGATCTACAAGCTTTCCCCTGTTCCTTCAATCTGTCAGAAGGCAGGACCAAACATGGACTGATGGCAGAGTTAGTGGTTGGAACTTGCCAGGAAAGGAGAGAAGAAAATTGGAACTCTTAGATGGAAACTTAGACTGCTCATTAGACAGTGGCATGGTTCTGTATCAGGAAGACTTGGAGGGGGGTGTGAAAAGAGCAGCTAGGAAACCATGGGTTGGGGTGATGGCCTAGCAATTGACAAATAGACTAGGTTTAAGCCGCATCAAGAACTGAAAAAGGATGGGAGAGATCTGATGAGGAACCAAGATGTAGTGGGAGAGCTGTGATGGTGTTAGAATTTAGACTGAGGTTAGAGGAAATGATTTATTGGTTAGCCAAAAAGATAGTTCATAGAGCTGAGGAGGGTATGGTAGTGACTGATGAGTTTAAGTTTAAGGCAAGGCATGGATTTAAATGTTGAGTGTTTGTTGTGGAGGAGACCTAAAATCAGCAGGATTTTGGGTCCTGTGGGGAAGTAGCCAATGTGATAGACAAGTGGTGTGGATGATAAAGTGAATTGAATGAAAACTTTGGATTTCAGATTAGTTTTACTGGAAAAGGAGGAGGACTCGGGAACGTTGCAGGACTGGAAGGAAACTTGTTGGAGGGAACAGGTCAGGAAAAGCAGAAGAGAAAACGGTGGTGAGAACTAGAGCATACTGCCAATGTGATCCTAAAACGGAATTCAGGATAACACATTACATTTCTATCAGTAAATAGAAGTGAAATCAGTAAGAAAAGTACCTCTCCTCCTTTACTAATGGACCCAAATGGAGGATGATAACCTATAATGTTTGTTAGCCTCAATAGGTAGGTGCAAGGGTTTCAAGTTGTTAGTTTAGAATTTTTGCTTTGTTTTAAATAGACATTTATTCTAAGAAGAGTAACAACATTTAACAGTTCTGCAAGACTGCAGAATTGCAAGTTTCCAAAACACACAATACTTTCTGCAGGTTTCAAAGTTAAGCATTCAGAATTTAGAAAATGCTAGAATTAAGATTTTCTGAACAATAGGAGCAGATGGTGAAGGGTGGACCATTTAATGGAAAATTTTGGTAGTTGGTCTTCTGGGTCAGAAAAAAGTCCTTGGATTTTGAAATTTTTTGACAAAGGAGGAGTTCCAGCTCCAAAACAGTCTGGTTGTCTCATGGCCATAGATTGGGAAAACTGTTGTCTCTTCAAGGCATTCCTAGGGAAAAACTGTTTGAGATGTCACAATGATGCAAGTTGGGTTTCCTTGTGAGCTTGCCAAGTGGGTGGACTGTGTGCTCAGAGAAAATTAGGCAGGTTTCCAAGAGTCTTCTCTGGTTTCTTCTCTTATTTTTTTACCTCAACTGTTTCTGGGAAGTATTTGTATTTCTTTGAATTTATGTATTCCACAGGTTAATCTGGGTACTCGCGCGTATTTAGCAGAGAGTGCTAAGCCTCTCTTCCCACCCATCCCGCACGTCCCATACCTCCCATCATGATTTTTCCCAGTTTGGGTATTCATAAATGTCCTCTTCCATGTAGGCTGTTTTAAGTCTAGTAGGTATTCCTGAGCGCATAGTGCTCAGTGCTTTCAGTGAACACACCAGTAAGATCTCTGTCTTCCAGCTGATCAGCTGTTTTCATGGAAATGTTTAAGTTTTTATCCTAATAAATTTAATTGGAGTTGACTGGTTGAAGAGTAATGAGAGGGAAAGGAAAAGTGATACACACAAACCCATATCTGTGTATTAATTTAGTTTTTAAGTGAAGCCTGTCTGACAGTTTCAGAACATAATTTTCCTTGAAGAATTTGACTTCCCTGCTTCCTAATGTATGTGATACGGAAAGCAATTTGGTAATTATCTGTTACCGCTTTAAGTAGGTACTTCTGGTCAACTATGGCTGTTTGTCGAACAAACATACCCTTCAAAAAATCTTCATATACTCTCAAAATACAGGTTCTCATTAGTGGATAATTGTGGAGAAGGCTTCCTCAAGCTGGAGAGTATTCATATCATATGCTCAAGTATTTGAGGTAATACAGTTCAAACTGGAAAATGAGACCCTGTACGGTGTAAACTCCTGTTTACCTGTCAGCTTCGCTGTCCTTAACAACAGTTACTGGCATTGCTAAGGGCATTTTCTGAATATGATTTTAGTTTATCTCATCATGAACCACGAGAGAGAATGTAAGATGATTTTTATCTCTGAGAAAGAAAAGCTATTTCAATTTTTTAGGTAAGAAAAATACAAGTTAATATTATAAGGTTATATTACAGACCAAACACGATCGTCCAAAAGGTCATACCTAATATATTTTTTAGTCTATAACATTAGAAGTATGTCAGCATTAGAAATCTATCATGTTAAAAGCTTTTCAAAAAGTATATTTTTCATCATAAATATCTGTTTGATTTTGTTATCTCATTATATTTAGTATTTTAAATTCCTTAAGAGGGTAGTATTTCGGAAATAAAATGTTGACTTCAAAACCAGTCTTTATTTTCATTTTAAGAACTTTTTAGAGTGTTATGGAGACTTCATCATGTCTTTAAGTGCCAAGACCATTCGTAACACCATGTTTTTATAATCATTTCGTTGTAGCTGAGTTAATTTGGCACAGTTCTGTGTCAGTATCATTTTTAATTTAAAGAGCTTCAAGGTAACGTGCAGTCTCTTATTTGCATTAAGTGGGAACAAGCCCAAGTTTTACATCAAATATGAATTGCAAATAGTCGAAGCTTTTGGTTTTTCATGCGAGGCCTCAGCGAAGCTTAGCAATGTTTGGCAAAAGCAATGCTTTTGTTCCAAATTTTAAATGAAAGATTCATTTGGCAAGTCCAAACTTGGAATTTCTCTTTGGTTTCTTCTGGTGGGCTGGTTTTGGCAAAATGATAAAGGTTATGTGGTGCATTTTTCTTTGACAGTAATGCCGTTTTGTTCCTGTCATTCATTCTGAAAGGGTTGAGATAGCCACACTCATGATCTTTTGCTGGACTGTACTGCAGTGATGTTGTTCTAATTTACCAGTATGCTTTTTGACGAGCAATTTACAGAGTAAGGAAAGTAATCTTCTGACTAGAAGTATATGAAGTACTTGACTTTAAAAGAACTGAAAAAAGATATACAGATATAATTGACAAGCTGTTGGAGTACAGTTTAGGTCCCTTTTAATGTATTTTCTGACAGACTTCTGAGTTGCCTGGTTCCTGCTTTTATCAGAGATTTGTGAATTTTGTGCAAAGTGCTAAAACTCCCAAAGGCATCTGGGGCAGAATCCAGCTAACATGGCACTTATAAGGGTCAAAAAACATTCTTGCATTTCCCGATTGTGGTATCATAAGAGAGAGAAAAATACAGGTGCTTAAAACATTTAATTTGATATCCATCTTAAAAGCAGAAAAAATGGGTACGAGCACTATAATATATATAAATAGTGCTGCGCAATTCACATGATACTAAAAAAGTTTACTTAATAAGACCTCTGATATGACTAGATGTAATATAAAGCAGGCATGTTTTAGAACCTATAAACAAAAGTGTGCCTTGTAGTTACAAAGCATTACAAAGCATAGTTTCAAATCATGCTGATTGCATCATTTCAAAATACGAAATAACTGGATAAGAATATGGTGTTGTAAGAAAAATAAGAAAGCTATAAAGCATGTTTCAGGTCTGTTGAAATCTGTAATCATGTAAATCTGCTTCTTAAAGTTTTGGAAAATATTTTTAATCAATCAGTGCATTAGGTTTTCTGGAAAGCAGACCTAAAGACCTAATATAGCAGACCTGTATTTTAAACCGTTAAGGAAGAAAGCCAGTTTTCTTTTAGGACTGTTTTCCTCACTAAGTGTCATTTGACAAATGCAGGAGATCTCCCACTATTTTTCTTGAGGAGCCTAGATTCCCATTTTGTGTTGTGATCGGAATATCAAGCAACACAGTTACAACATTCTCTTACAGAATTTTCTTCTATTGTTGAGAAATTCATTAATCATTGAACAATTGAGCTTTGTGTAAAACGTCACATAGAACAGCTTTGTAGGGGCCCTGGAAACATTAACTAGAAGGTGTTTGGATAGACACAATCTTATCAGTGAGTGAAATCAAGTGTCACACACTTCAGCTGCTAAGGGGTCATCAATCATCCTTAGGAGAGCAGGAGGAGTATTCTGTGTTTGCCTCATTGATCTCAAGGAAGGAGGCTACTCCTTCCCCTCTTGCAAGCATGACTGATGACTCCTAAGGGTTTGAAGCTGTGTGACACTTGATTTAGGGGCTGCTGTCATCACTTGTGAGGCAGGCTGCCACCTCTCCCCTTTAAGAGCCCTCTTGGAAGGGTTCTTGATTAAGTCGTGAAAAAGAGAGAAACCTTCATTTCCTCCCCAAATTGAATTCACCATAGTTCTGCATAGCAGTTTACATGCCTGTTTAATCCTGGTTTACAAAGGATATGTCTCATTACTGTCTAGAGATTATAAATAAAACAGATATGACACATTAAATGTCAAAATCAGTTTATCAGTTTCATTGGTAAATAAAGTGTCGTCTTCATGCCTAGACAAAGTTACAGGCTGAGGTCTAAACAGTTCTTAATGAGACTATAAAATACGAACTGCTTCCACCACAAGGATAGCCTAAAAACTAGAGAAGCCACCATTATTCATTTTTTTAATTTTTGCGAATCTTTGAACTGAAACAGGAAACCTTATTTTATATGCAGCCTATCTACTTTAGCTTCCTCAGGTATGTAATACAATGTATGAACATTGTTTGATCTGTTGCTTAGCTGCCATGAAGAATATCCCTGGTAGAGTCTGGTCTAGGTGACTTTTTGAGTAATTTTTAATGCCGCTATTAACTGGGAGGAAAAAAACCCAGTGTATTGATGTATCTGCTGTCTGCTCAAGGTACAAAGGATAAAATTCTGTTCCCATCAAGTCAATGGCATAAAATGTCTTTAGTTTTAGCGTTATTTTTGCCTGATGTTTGAGAGTGTACAGGTAGATCATAGAATCATAGAATTGTTAAGGTTGGAAAAGACCTCTAAGATCATGTCCAACCGTCAACACCACCATGCCCACTAAACCATGCCCTGAAGTGTCACATCTACACATTTTTTGGATGCCTCCAGGGATGGTGACTCCACCACTTCCCTAGGCAGCCTGTTCCTAGATGGACCATGGTAAACAAACAGGGACAGTGACAGCAGGACTTCTTTTGTTCATTTCCCGCTAAATGTTTTGTCTTTCTAGGGGGAGGCAACCAAGCTTTTCTGACTAATAATTATGTAGATTAATCTGATACTGAGGTGTGACTTATTTTTGCTTGTTTCTTACACTGACAGAGAAAAAAATTATCTGGGGAAAAAGATCCTGTAATTATCTGTGCCTTCACTAACTGAAATAATAAAATACTGAAAGCAGAAAATTACTTCCAAATGGTTCAACTTGCTGAAATAGTAGTAGAGTTTCTTTTCCATGTTCTTTATTTCAACCTGTTAAAAATTGTAGTACAGTTCAGTTCCCTCTTCTGAAAGAACAAAATGCCTCAGTTTATTGCTCTGTGCAACCCAAACAGGTAGCCCACCATTTTCAGTGGTAGAACTTGATGGTAACTCTGGGATCGTTCTCAGGTGAATGTGGCATCATGCAACTGCAAAGTGCAGTGAGAGCACTAGAAGCAAGCATTATAGTGTCACAGTAAGACGGCTTTCTACCTGCAGCTCCCTCATCTGATACAGGAATCAGGCAGGTTATGTGAAAGTAGTGAAGTTAATGACCGAAGTCACTGAAGAAGCAAAACACTGTGTTCAGAGTAAAGGGGAAACAGAAACAGAACTTTCTTGGAGAAGATGGTGGTGAAGAATAGGCAGGATAACAGTAATTTGATCTTGGTAACTGAAGAAAGCAGGCTTAAAGTAAGAATGTAAGTGTGGCATGGGAGCAACTTTGCTGGGCAGGCTGCACACCCTTCCCTCTCTAAATTTTAATTTGTCTTTAATCAACTTTAGACATGAGTGATTCTTTGAGGATCTCGGTTATATGCACTGAAGATATCTTTGTTTTTGTCTTAGCAGTGCAAACTTCTATTTCCTTCCCTACGTGTAAGTGCCAGTATGTGTCTTTTACAGACTGATTATCTATCGAAAAGTTTAGACATTGAAGACTGCAGGTTGATTTTTCTCCTTGGTCTTCTAAGAATTTGTTGTATGTATCCAAAAGGAAGAAAACCCTTTATGAAGGGAAACCAAAATCTTAAAGGACTAATTCTTCATTCATATACAAATGGGACACATCTCACTAAGGAAGAAAAAGTAATAAATCAATGGGAAATGGGTGGTAATAAATGATGTATTGGACCTTGATAAAATAATACAGATATGAGTTGAAAGGTTTTAGGTTTTAAATTTATCTTTTTTTTCATGGACGCCCAATAGGAACGAGCAATTATTCTACAAAGTTACTTTAATTTCATTAGACAAGATTACTTTTTTTAAAAAGGAAAAAATAAGAGATTGCTAAGAAAGTTTTAAACTTTGAAATCTTTTCATAAATGTATGCAATATTTGTTGTCTACCTGCTACCATATACTTTTCCTTCTGTTTTTGTTGGCTGGAACTTGATGCTCTAAACATACCTTAACTGTATCTAATATACACTGATTTGCCTCTGAGGAATCTCAACAAATCTAATAAAGCAGGATTTGATTCTTATCTATTACTTATTTCCTCAAGATTTTTTTTTATATGCTGCAGAACAGCTACTGGGATAGCTACATGACTACTGCTGGATATCTTGGATATCTGTATACCTGTCATTTAAGGAATCTGAGAAATCTGACAAAGACTTAGAGAAGTCTTTGCATTGCTGAAAAGTTATTCATACAAAAGTCTTGTTTCAAGTTTTATATATTTTTAAAGATTTGGTTGGACAGATGAAAAAAGTCCAAAGATCTCTGAACCTCTTTCGCATTAGAGTACTTCCCAGTATCCTCAAGCTTGAAGAAATTCTGTAAGAGAATTGCGTATTTGTTTCAAGGTATTAAATACTGGAGAAGTTTTCACGCATTATAATTTGTAAAGTAATGTTAACTGTTAAAACATTTCTTTAACCCCATGTATTCTTTCAACTTTCCAAAAGAAACTGCAGAAAGGCTTACAATTTAAAATGTGTCCTTATGTAAAGGAGGTGTGAAATAGTAAGTGTTGCAGCTTCTCTGCTTTGCTAACGGGAAACTCTGGCAAATGCTGTATCTGGTATTTTTAGTGAAATACAAAATGCATTCCTGAGAAACAACAGAACATTTTGTGGACTGAGGGTATTTCAGAAGGGAGACTACAGGGGATTAATGGCTCTAAATCAAACACTTTACTTTTGGGTGAATTTCTGTATCTCTTTATTGGTGCCAAGGTGGAAATCCATAATAAGCAATAGTGTGGTATGTATTTGAAGTATTTTCATCTTTGAAAGAAAGAAAATTTATTTTCTGATAATTTAATGGCATAGTGTTATCATTAGCTGGCACAGATGTGCTTAAAAGGCTGGCAAAAAAATTGCTGGCATTTGCTAATTGCTACTTAGGCAACTTGACTCATAGCAAGGATATGCAACAGAATTGTTACTTGAGGGTGAATTTTCATTATAATCATCACTAGAAGCCAGACTTTGCGTTGCAGGTTGCTTAAATAGATTACCCTGCTGAAAGTAAAGGGGGATGGTCGTTTCTGCTCATGCTATTGTAAAATGTTGCTTCATGTAAGTAGGTGCGAGAATAGGAAGAAAGGGAACAGTATAAAAATACTGATGCGTTTATATCACATTATGGTCATGCCTTTATACAGATGTACGTGTAATGAGTTGGGAAGGTGTAAAGGCTGGGGGAGAGAAGCAAATAAGGAGTGTGGAGTCAGCACGGAGGAGTGTAGGGAAAAGCTTAGAGGGCAGAGGAGTGGAAGCTGTGGCACAGCCAGTGAGGGCCGTAAAGCGGCTGAAGTGCATTTGCAATCAGCAGAGATACCAAGGGGAAGGTGCTTCTATCAAGGGACAAGCTGGCTGCTTGGTCCCCATCAAACCGTTCAATGCTAAAACGCTCTGCCACTGCCTCAGTTACCTCTAGCAGCTGATGGCAGTTTTGGGACATCCTAGTCCTGGGCACCCTTGTTCTCAAGGAGTTCTTCAAGGTGTGCTGGTGAGAGCATGGGGGAAGGAAGACAGCAACTGAACTTGCCTAGTGTCCTTATCTTGGGGTAGTTTCTGAGTTGCCAGGTATCAGGGTATGAAAATACTTGTCTTAGAGAGATGGACTCTTTGTGACAGCAGGAGACTCTCCTCCTGCTACCCTTGAGACTTGTGTTTGGTTCGTCTTCTAAAACTAGTGTCCTGACTCGAAGTAGAGCAGAGGTTTCATGGTTTAATACAAGTCTTGCCTGCTTAACCACGGACTCATCTGGTCCATACATAGAATTGTTTTGTAGCTGCTTAAATAATTTAGGTTGAAATGGCAATACAGTCTTCAGGGACTCACAGGACTTAAGTTTCTGTATGTATATATGTGTATGTATGTGTGTGTGTGTCTGTGTATGTTTTTGGGATGATTTCTTTCCAGATTTGTCTGCGATAGATGACTTCGCTCTTAAAATGGACTGAAATAACCAGTGACAGTTGAACTAGATAGTATCAGCCACTTCTGGATTGGCAATCTAGTATTTTAATTATATCAATAATTTTGGAATCCAAAGAACAGAACTATAGTTTGAAGTGTGGGAAAGTAACTATAAATTATATCTTGGCGGTCCATGCTTCTTCAATCACTTCCTGACTATGTTTACTCAGTTTTCAAGCCAAAATGAGCTTTTCTAACTGCAAACATTGCAAGCCAATCGTGATCTATAAAATGCAACCTGTTGCTTAGCCAGTAAAAAAGCTGGACTCCAGAAATGGTCTGGGATTTCTGTTTCTAATAGAGCACGGCATAACTCTTATTATTACATCATTGTAGTCTTGTCAATGGGAGTGATTATTTTGCTGGTAACTTTAGCAGATGTGATGCATACTGAAGGCAGGTAGCAATAGTTAAAAATATTCTTGTGGAGACACTTGTGGTATATTTCTAATGTAGACTCTGGAGTTGTAGAGCTAGGCAGCTGAAAGGAAGGCCAAGAGGAGGTGGCTGTTAATTTTCCATTGCTTCTGGGGCAGAGCATCATATAAGCATTCGAAATGATATGGGGAACCTGTGAACGTGAAGGCTCTCAGGTAATGGAAGTGCATTCTGGTCATAGCTCTGTGCTGCCACATTGCTACTGCTGCCCAGGGCAGTCAGGTTAGGAGCAAGCTATGGGGTTTTGGGGATGGTTTTTTTTTTGTGTACGTGAAGCTTTTGCCAGAGCCGGAGGACCGTTTGCGAAAGAAGATCAGTAGATTTCTATTATCCTTGCACTATTAGGATTAGGAAGGGTGGAATAAGGACCTAACCATCGTTGATGCTATCGGTAAGAGAAACCCGGATTTTATCATTCTGCCTTTATTCACTTAGTAACAGAGGAGGCTTTCAAGTATGTTGGGCAATAGTCCTGCATTTTACTTTCTTCTGGTGGAGTGCCAGATGTGTTGTCATTTGAGATTTATGCCAGCGAAAGCCTGAAGTCGCACATGCTTTGCTCTTTGACCTGCTGCCTCCTTCCTCCCCTTCCTCACCAGTCAGCTGCTGTCCCTCTGCCACTAATTTACATCCCCAAATGAATGAAGCTTAATCCCTAAACCTTAATCCTCCTAAAACCAGCTGAACTTTGTGATCCTATCTTGACTTTGCAGGAGATTTAAGAAAATAAAAGGGGGGTGTGGTGTGAAAAAACATCTTTTCACTTCTAAAGAGAATGGCCATCATTTATTTTTTGGGGGGGACTTTCTGCGAGTGCACTGGCAGTTTACTGATCCATGTATTTTTCTTTGTTATTTTAATTTTTTTCACATTGAGCATAATCATCTGGGGTTTCTGTTTCAGTTCTGCCTCCTTGCTGTGCAGCATGTACTCCTGGCAGGGGAATCTGAGGAAGAAGGGTTTCCAAGCAGACCTTGCTCTCATGTGTCAATGTGGAGTGGGGACAGTGCACTTTCCCAGCATGCTATTTCATAGATGAACATAGCAGTGAGTGAAAATTTCCCTAGCTCCCCCTCTTAAAAAGTAGTGATTATTACTTCAGGAGCCAAGCAGTGTCTGAATGAGCCGTGCTCTTTCTGCCTGTAGGACTCTGTTGGTATGCTGCCAGCATCTTGTCCCACAGGATTTCAGGCAGCGGAGGAGGAAGTTCCTCCTCTTTGAATCCAGCAGGGTTTACATTTCTCCTCTTATGCTACATTGCATGGTGAATTGACAGTGTTCATCTTGTCTTTGGCCTAGGTGAATTATCACAACATTGAAATGGGGATGCACTATATCTCTGTGAAGTTACCATTTTTGGTCTACAGACAAAATGAGAGCTGGCCTGAGAATCAGAGTTTAAATCTCTCTTAATAGGGATGTTGTAGAGTGACAGAGCAGAGAGGGAAGCTCTTCCTCAGACAGAGGGTGAAGTGTGTCGACCGCTGGAGCTCAGTGTGAGTGCAGTCCCCTCCTGTAAACCCGTAGGCAAAGCTTAGCAAGAAGATGCTCTTGGCTATGGCTGGTACCCCGGCTGCCTGTGCTGCTCTCACTTCTAGGCTGGATTATTGCAACTTTCGCTTTTTGGAACGTTTGGTCGGTACAGGATGTGATTGCTGGCTCACTCAGTAAGTGTCATGTGAAGAGTACAGGCTGGGGAACCTCATGGTTCCTTATTTAAAGAAATCAACATTATAAAATGTGCAATGTTTAGCTTTGTAATAGAAACAGGAGAGAATTGTACAGCATGGGCTTAAATATGGGAATGCTCAAGCAACCAGAAACAATGGGATAGCTTATGAAAGGAAAGTTAAAAACCATAAAAGTGAGGTTCTCTTTGGTGGAAATCTCGTAGTCAAGCATCTTGTTACGATTCCTTGGAAAGACAGTACTCTGCCCAGCTGTTAGCCACGTAAGAGAGAAATATGTATGTGCATATCCAAATGTGAATATTCAGTTACTAATCCAGTTTCCTAAAATACTTGGCACGGCGCTTTCAGCCGTACTTGTTAGCTTGGGGAGGGGGGGGAATCTCCTTGAGAAACTGTGTTCCAAACCCTTGATTCTTATTATGAACTAAAGCAACTTTCTTGTGGCATAAAAATAATTAATCTTTGGGTAAAAGTTTTCAAACATATGGCCCGCAGAAATAGCAGGCTTCAGAAAGATTTATCTTTAACAGTATGTGAACAATTTATCTTTGCATGTGGAAGCTGCACATCAGATAATACGCATTCTTGCAAAGTGCGATTCCTTGGAAAAAAGTTTTCAGTCTCCACCTTCAGATAAGACTCCACAAAACTGCATTAGAGAATATATCAAATGGTACAGAGACAGGAGAATGGGTAGGAAGGAAGGTAATCCCGCCTACACTTTTTATTCTGCTAGTGGCACATGACCATACTGTATAGACTGCCTGATCATAGGGTTTGTGGGGTCTTTTTAATAGCTAGGCTGTTATAGAGGTGAAAGTATGATTGGTGCATTTTGTAAACCACACAAGCAAGCTTCAAACTTACTGGTTTGAATATATTTAATGTCTTTTTCATTATACATTGGACAAAAATAGAGCTCTATTTCAAAGCAACATACGTGATCTTGTTTTTTCCTTCCTCTGAGATGCGTAAAAAAAGGAAGAGGCATGATCTATTCCAAGTCTGTGAATGAACGTGTAAAATATAGTTGTCTGAAGAGGCCAACAGTATCTTTGCATAAAGACTTTAAGTAGCTAGCCTTTGTGCCACTGCACAATCTTTATGGTTGCAGGAAGCTTAGAGAGCTTTGCCTGTGTTTTGCTGCTTTTCTCATCAGTGCCTTAATGCCTGCTGATTAAGGGGTCGTAAATCTTTGCAATATTAGCAGAGGAGTCCATTTCCACAGCAAATGACAACCTTTCCCTGCCTCCTTTTAGCTGTTATCACACACACGTGGCAGCTACTTGTACATATCATTGTCACACACACACCGTATATTCCGTACAATGAATGCGCTTTTCCTGGAAACCTGAACCTCTTGCCACTGCTAGAGAGTAGCCTTTACTCTTGAGGTCACCTAACTTGGCAAGTCAGTGAGTTAATGGGTCTGAAAAGATTATCCTAGACCAAAATTGATGTAAACATTCTCCTTTCAATGTAGAACGTATGGGCTTGGATGCCTTTCATCTTCTGCTGCACATTCCAGATGTTTGCTTCTTTCCTCTCATCGTATATACATGATGGGATAGATAATGTACTGAGTTCAGATTTATGTCTAGAGCATGATGTGTTTGTACTCCGCTTCATTACACCTTCTTTTTCCCTTTTATTTGGGAAAGTAGTACCTTAAAAGCCTTTTTTTAATTCAGCTTTGATTTGTTTATTCAGTGCTTTCCAAAAGCAGTCTGGTTAGAGTCCTTCATCCCCTTCATTTCCTCTGCTGTTCCCCTGCAATATATCTACTTTCAGTCAAGGATGACTCTATGCTGTAGTGGTTTACTCCTTCGGCTGCTTTGAAAAAGTTCCAGAAGGCAGATCTCACAATTTGCTTTTGGAAGGTCCTTGTTTTAAAAAAAAAAAAAAAAAAAAAAAATCACCGATATAAAAGAGACCTTTAGCATGAGGTATTTTTAAGAATTAAATGCTAATTTTTCCCCAGGTGATACTCTAATATGCATTCACTATTTAAGATTATGGGGAACATCTTAAAGTTTTAATGAGTATTTCAGTTTTTATCTTTCACTGAATGTCAACAGCCCTTAATGGCTATGTGCTGTTCAAAATTTTATTTTGTTTCTGGGTTCGACCTGAAGGTCTCTGAAGCTGAACTACTGTTAACTTCTCTAGCATAGGGACAGTGGTTTTTTGTATCATCCGAATGTCTTTTATTGTTCTGAAACGGGCATGTTAGGTCTATTAACAAATGTCAGAATCCGCAGACCACAGTTATTCCTCCTTTTTCCTGTTTTTCCAGTCTTACTTATTTGACTGTAAATCAATCCAGACTATTTTTTTTTTTCCTCAACTCGAGGATGATGCGAACACACTTGATGCAAAATTGGAATGTCTACTCAAGTATCAAGAAAAGGTATTTAAAGAACAAGGAAATGTGCTCTGAGCTAGGACACCATTACCATCTGAAAAAATAATTGTGGTTATTTCACTCAATAGTTTATATTGTTATATATCTTGTTTCTCTTAAATTAGACAGTGGTGTTGTCCAATAAAAGGTGCATCTATTTGTCATCAGATCTGTAGGAAAAACTATTTTGGAGGATGTTTTTCCCACACCTTTCTTTATTCTGCACTATGCTACCAATTCCTGTTAGTTTTTCTAAATGCTGCATACTCCTGTCTTGTCTGTCCCTTCCCCTTGCTCTCACCACTGCCCGCTCTGGGTAGGGGAAATTTGGCATCTTCTCCCTTTAGTAGCAGGGAATTTTTAACCTTTGACCTTGGCATACAGAGTAACTGACTTTGTAGGCATGCAAAGTCCTTGTGAATTACCGTGGCGTGTAGCCTTAGTTTACCTGAACCCTGAATATACTTTACTTTAAGCTTAGCCGACAAATTCCAGGGGTACGTGTAGGAGAAACAAGATTCGAAATTCTTGAAGAACAAGAGATTACTCGCCTTTCTTTGAGTTAAAAGCACCATATGCAAAGGGACGAATGGGAGGGAGCAGTTGCCTGGCAGCCCGGGAGGAGCCTCCTCTGGGGTCCCTGGGTGTGGTTCTGCCTCCCTGCACTGCTGGAGGTGGCTCTCCGTCATACAAGGTGAGCTTGAGTGTTGCTTGCCCTCCAGCGTGATTTGGGTCTGTATTGCATGCGTGCATATTTATTTACATATTTGTTTGTAGTTGCTTGATTTTAAATCGAGTACCTCAAGTTTGGGGGGAATGAACCTGAGGTATGGCTTTGATCAACAGAAAGCATTTTATCTTGGGTCCTTTTCTTATTTTTCCAGGACTCCAGTTGTTGTAAAATGTTGTTCTGGAAGTTCACCATGTGAATTTTGGCATCACTTGCTGCACAAATTAACTTGAGATAAATTCCTTCAGAATTAAGAGTTCAGTCCTCTGACTGGTGGCGGTTGGGAAGGGCTTTGCCAGAGGCCACTGCTTGGGATGGGACGGGCAGAGGTCCACGTGCCCTGGTTGATCATACTCTTTCCTAGGCCCCCGTCCCGTGCACGGAGACGTGCTCTGTAGGTTGGTGGCTTGGCCAAACACTTAGGCTTGAGCAGCCTTAGTGCCAGCCAAAGGTCCCATGCCCCAAAGATGTCCTTAGCTGCTCAGTGTAAACAGCCGTCTTAATTCTTCAGTTGTCTTCTGGAACGGCAAAGGGAGTTAATTCCCTGGTGGGCTGCAGTGGAGGAGGATCTGTGCATGCACCTTTAAAACACCGTTATGTACAACAGAGGAAATCAGGATGTAATTAGTGCCATTTGTATTAACAGGCAGATTGTCAGTGTACTCTACTGGGAATCCCACCATCTTTTGTGTATGGCAAATGGATAGAGGAAATTTGTCGTCTTCATAAAATCATGTGCTTGCATCTGTAGTGCTCTGGGAGTTTGTAAACTTCCTAGCTCTTTCAGAAAACATTATCAAGGCTTTTATCTATCTACAGAAAAAAATAACACCCTCAAAAAATAAAACATTGAGACTAAGAAATATATACAGTTTTTAGCTCAAGTGTGCACAGCAGTGGATTTTATCTTAAGTATTTTGGGGCTTTATGATATACTTCTGCAAAGATGTGGGGAATGTAGTATGCTTCCTCTTTATATACTTATTAAAGGATAAATCACCTTTATCACATGATAAATTTGTGTATCTATGCATGACTGTATAATATATATTTAAATTGTTTTAACAAATTTGACCTTCTCCTGAAACATTAAACAGATTTCTTTCCCCAAATTTCTAAATTTCTCATGAATTGCTAGATCCCCTTACAATTTTATATATCCCATTTGGTCAGCCTTCAAGAATTATATAACTTAGCTCTGGTGAAAGAAAGAAATTCATAAGAAATAAACTGTCAGGCTGAAAGAAATTTGCAGTAGGTGAATTGTCACACTAAAAGAGACTTGATTATTTTATTTCCCATGGCAGTTTTCTAAGTGTTTGCAGTGAATTCAGAAATCACTCTCAACAAAACTATCTACTGTCTGGATCTTGGCTTCTCAGGGCTGCATTATTGGGAAGCTGAAATTTGTATCTAATGCACTGTTGTGTATGAAAATATATATTAAAAATACTCAAAAGAAGGGACTTGGCAACTATGGTTGTCCACAGAGTAGTCCTCTTCCATTCATCTTTTCAATTGGTTTTGTGCCTAATTTGTATGGCTAATTCATTAAGTGCTGTTTGATCAAGATTTTAGTAGCCTCTTCTTTGTCTACATGAGCCTTCTGTAAGAAAAGGCGGCAAGGTTTAGATACGGTGCTCTGTAGTCCCTTGGCGTAGTATTATGCATGTAGGGCCCAGCAAAGCCTTCCTCTCCCTGCTATTACATATATCTGTGATATGGGGTCATTCTGCTGCACTGAGTAAAGGACTGATGGTTAAAAAAAGTGGCTCACTTTAACAAGTATAAATGCCCATGAAATACTAAGGAGTATTTTCTCTTATTTGCTGTGTTTTCCATCACAGTGTGGGAATATTACCTACTCGTGTTCTTATATTCGACACTGTACTTTCCCTTTCTAAATACAGTGAATTAATAGTATGTTAAGATAATGAATATAATATTATGTTGCAATGAACACCAGTTTTAAAATTTTGCTGTATGCACTTAAAATACTGAAACTGGAATTATGCTAAGGCATAGATATGGCCTTCTCTTGTTGATCCTGACACTTTAAGGCTTTAAGGATGTCTGTTTATGTGATATGATGAGATTATAGTATTCAGGAGAATGTCTGCAAGCCTTTAATGAAAAAATCTAAAGTCATATTTTACTGATTTTGGTCTTCCGTAGTTGACTTAAAGGTAAAAGCTTGTTTTTTCGTGCTTTGCATTGATGTATTTAATTCTGATTTTAAAATTCAGAATTCTGCTTCTGGTCTTCTGTATAACAACTTCCATATCAGCTTGCTTACATCATCTGAAACACAAAGTCAGTGTTACAGGCATGCATTTGGTTTTACATTATGATATGCCCTATTTCTTTGTCTTTCAAAATTCTAATGCAGCTTTTCCTTTCTCCTGTGGCAGGATGACAAGGACTTGGTTCATGAGTTTGTTGTAGCTGAAGGTCTGACTTGCTTAATCAAAGTGGGAGCAGAGGCCGACCAGAATTATCAGAACTACATCCTGAGAGGTAAAGGAAATGCATCCAAAAGTTGTTTTTCTTGCTCTGAAGCTCTCACAGGTCTGCTGCAACTTGCTGTATTGTCTTGGAACATGCTTCTGAGTTTGGTCCCAATTCTTGCATGTTATGCGGGAAAATTAAGGGAGGGATTAATAGTCACCACTGAGCAGGATGAACTGGAAAATTCAGATATTGATAGTCTCTCCATTGTCCAGCTTTTCCTGTAGATTATACTGCAAATCTGTAATTCTAAGAAAGAAAAGGCATTCTAAAACTTTCACCAGATAATTGCAAACGTCAAAGGGCACAGAGCAAAATAACTTCTTGGAGTGTGATTAATAGCTATGGAATAAACAGTGAGACAGTCATATCTTAAGGTCAGTTGGCTGGAAACAGTTTTTAGCTATCTGATATTTTGGAGTTAAAGAGGTAATCAGAGGTTTACGTTCTATTCTTTGCACTTAGAAGGTAACTGGCAAAGGTAGGGTTTGGAGAGTGATGCAGAAAAGGTCTGTTACTGGATTAGAAAGCTGATTTACTGTATTGTGGCCCAAATGAATGCGTATGATTTTCATCTAAGCAGGAAACCCAGGCTGCAGATTTGGAGAATTCCCTCAGTATTTTGAGGGGTTATGAGCAAGGGGAGAACAGTCACACCAGGGCATCTTTGCTGCTGGATGATCTCATAGTAAATAGAGCGCGCTAATGAATGCGTAGTTGTGGTGGATTGCTCATTTGAATTTTCTTAGACTGATGTATATAGCTGTCTTTAAAAATGTTGCTTTGATGTATTTAGCTGCCAAAACTCAAACTGCAAATTGAGGAGCAAAACAAATACAAAAGTAAGGAGAAGGATTTTCTAAGAACCAGAAATGCTAAGTTGTAGAAAGCAAGGATACAAATAGTAAGTGTGGTGGCTTCATGCGAAGAACTGTAGACCACACAAATACCAGCTTTTGGGGGTATAAAAGAACCCAAACCAGTACCACAGAAATTATGTTCTGTATCAGTACCTGTGCGGTGATAAAAATGTATTTGAATAATAGATTGTGTGTACTCAAAAGTAAAAGACTATTAACCACAATGAAATTAGACAAGGACACAGAAACACATGAAAGAAAAAAGACTTTCTTTACAGCTGAAAGAAGAGGTTTTTGGGAGAAAACTGGCCATAGATGCTCTCAGAAAAATTCAAACTGGAAGCAAAATAAAGGTGCTGTATAGGAAGTCTGGCCTTCAGTCTAGGGGCTTACTCCTTTATCAGCTTGGCATTGACGTAGTGTAGCTGGATGATATCTTCGCCCTTCAGGTGGGTTTTGCAGCCAAATATTGAAAATCCAAAACAAGGAAGCCTGATAGGTGTTTACACTGCCTGAGTGGTGTAATGTGTAAGTGGCCTCATAATCCAAACATTGGATAGCCCTGGAGCTCTTCTGCTCCAATGTCAGATAAGGTCCAGGGCGCTGAGCCTCATGGGTGACAGAATGATCTGCTGATACCAGAGAAATCAGTCACATCTGAGTGATCTCACCACAGTACTGCTTGTACCTTCATCTGACTGAGATCTCATCTGACATCATCCAGGTATGGACTGAGAAGAATTAAAACTCCCTTCCACATTGATTGCTTTTTTCCTTTTTCCTAAACAGGAATGAAATGTTACCTGTGTTACTAGGGTATACCCTAATGCATCCAGAATTCAGGGAGATCACAGCAGTCTCCTTCTTGTTGTGGCTTCTTTAGCTCTCAAGAGCTTGGTGTCCATCGTCTGAAGTCAGAGGTTTTCCACTGAATTAAATGAACGATAAAACAGAGCCTTAGTGCAAGTGTCCATGGCATCATACTAAGGAAACTGCAAACTCATCTTGTTGCACTGTTATTAACAAGTGATCACAGCTCATTCAAAATAAATATAAAACAAACAAACCAACAAAAACTAACCATGTGGAAGTATGCCATAAAGCTAAAAACCTCATTTTAAGAAGATGCTTTTAGGGATTGGTACCTTCTGAAATCAGGTCTTTTTTCCCCCTATTTTGCTGGTGCATGAAGCTAAAGTTTCTCTCTGGGTAGTGTACAATAACAATAATATGATTTTTCTGTGTGAGGTGAGTTTTATTTCAGAAACTAAATTGGTCTTGATTGTCTTTCAGGAAGTTCAGAGCTTGTTACAACTCCAAGATTATGTCAGCTGGTTTGCAGTTCCAGGAGCCAGCATGTACTTTCTGAATAGGTCTGCATGTGCAATGAGATAAAGACAGGTTTGGAAGTACAGTGTAGCCAGACAATCTTATCCAAATACATTGAGGAGGGTGCTGAAAAGAAACATTAAATACGTCATGTAAGAGTGTTTCTGGTATATTATTTTTGGAAGACCACAGTGATTGGCTGGATTTTTTTGTGACAGTCGTGTGTATTACTACAGAGCTGCATTTTACTAAACCTGGAGTACTGGTGAATAGGTGAATAAGTTTTACTGAAGATAGATTGTAGTTAGCACTGAGGTGGTCCCATAAGCTTTAAACTCAGCATTAAGTGACAGAGGTTTTTAAAAAAAAAAAAGTCGTCTTTTTCTAGAATTTTTGTGCCTTACTGCTGTGGTGTCCCTTTTCTGCAGATCCTTTTGGAGTGGAACATATCCTCCTAATTTTTAGTGCATTTAAACTGAATCATAAAGGGATGGGATTTCTCCTTAGTTCCATATTCCGGCTGCATTTCTCCAGCACCTTTGGTATAACTCACTGTTTTCCTCTTGTGATCCTAACCCAGCTTGCAGGGCTTGTGACAGTAAATGGCAGCCTTAGGCATGGCGTTGCCTACTCCGCCTCCAGGGCTCACCCACGCGGGGCTCCCCATCGTCTTGGCTGAGCAATTTCCAAGTGTTTCCTGTGGACTCGTTTGCCTGCACTCTTCAAGAAATAGTTTTGGACCTAGGAGGGAAAAGAAGTTGGAAATATATGTATACATAAAAGTTGTAGATGGGTTCAGTGAGTTCCCAGGTACAAGTTATTTCTTGAGGACTTTGCTTTCCTTTTTCCAAAGGTCTGCATTGTTTCACTCTAATGTTTCCTGGTGGTGAATTTCTGCTTAGTGGTTTTGACTTGGTTCAAGCCAGACCGAGCTGCCAAAAAAATGACTAAATATGAGTCACAGAAATTTTTGTTACTTTAATGGGTAAGTGAAGAGAAGATTAATGTGGCTTTTACATACAGTGCTGAGAAATCCAGACAGTTTATTGTGAAGTGCTAAGGAGTGACTGTTTACCTCTGCTTGGGTCCCCTGAACTAGGATTGTTTGACAGGACCTTTCCCAAAGTGTTCCCTTTTGTCAGTGTACAGCTGATAGGCCTGAGAGCAACAGTAGCCAGGGCTTCTCCCTCAAGTTACTCTGTTGAAAGACTGGTTTAGAAAACAGCTTTTGTTCCTCCTTACCTATGAGTTCTTCAGCCTAAATTATTCTTTGATATTCCTTTTAATCATTATAGAGAACTAAAGAAACTCATGTTTTGAGGGATTTTTTCCCCCACAGAAACAGACTTGCTTTCCTCTCCACCCTCCCCCCTTCCTTTTTTTCCCTCTGGTGATAATAATCCATAAGGATGATGAACTTCACTCATAGCACTGAAGTTAGTATCTGTCCCAGTTACAAGATTGCAGTATGGTGGGTGTTGCCTAAATATCCAAAAATAAATGGAAATGGGTGAAAGATAGATGAAAATGTCCACCACTGATGAGGATTAATATAAATTTTATTGTAATTTTGAAGATGCTTTGGATATCATTTTGAGATTTTCTATTCCTTGCACAGAATGAGAAAGGAACACATGAAATGCCATGGCTAAGCATGTATTAAATAATTGGTAGAATTGTGGTAGTCTTGATGTTTTCTGTTGATTTGGCCAGTGCTGTTGGGAAGGTGAGAAAGAAAAGCAGCTTGTGTAGAACCAAGGCTTAATTGTTTTAAAAATATACTGAGTAAGTGAGATATGAGGGTTCAGGGATGAGCCTGCTGACATCATGATGTGAGAAGCTCTGCCTGGTGGGATCCTCTCCTGTCTGTCCCTCGCATCCAGTGAGGAGGTTGTCAAAAGGTCATCCAGCCTCTTTTGCAGAGTGTATTTGTGTACTTGGATCCCTAATTGCCTGCGTATGGATTCAAATCAGTATTTAGAGGTGTCCATAATTAGATGAAAGCTAGAGTTTGTTCTTGTGGTCTGAAAGCACAAGCACAGTCCAAGCAGGAAGAGTCCTTGACCTTGCCACAGCGTAAAATTTCAGAGAACTGAGGTGGAGGAGAAAATGGAACGTCAGTCTGTGCTCATACTAGACCATGTTTGCATCAAATTCAGCTTTTGGATACAGCGCTCTGAATTAGTGAGAGCTCTGTGCTTATATGGGGAATAAGAATTTGGGTTTAAAGTCTGGATGAGAGATGGTTTTAATTTCATCTGGCGGTTTTGGATTTTTAGTGGGGTGGGTTGTTTTGGGTTTTTTTTTAAGAAGAAATAAAGAAAAACAAGTGCTTGGAAGGAGCCTAAGAGTTATAATTTAAGGCAATATTTGTTCTTTACATTAACTCCTCTCCCCCAAAACCCAAACCCATTATTATAATCTAAAATTAAAGATATGTAGAATCATGGAATCATTTCGATTGGAAAAGACCCTTACGATCGAGTCCAGC
Organism: Sagittarius serpentarius; assembly: GCA_034782735.1. Classification (NCBI taxonomy): domain Eukaryota; kingdom Metazoa; phylum Chordata; class Aves; order Accipitriformes; family Sagittariidae; genus Sagittarius; species Sagittarius serpentarius. The sequence goes on along the minus strand of JAVKLA010000047.1, from coordinate 18,568,822 downwards.
CATTAACCTAACGCTACCAAGTCCACCACTAAACCATGTCCCTGAGCGCCATGTCTACATGTCTTTTAAATACCTCCAGGGACAATATAAACAAAACTTCAATAATCTATACTTAATTCAGTAATCTGTGCAGAAGACTAGGTTGCAGTAGAACCAGTTGTGGGTTTTCCCATCACAGGCCCGCGGTGCTCCTCATAAAGAGATAAAAGTCCTGTTGGTCTCTACAGATACTCGTGCAAGCACAGAAGATGAAGGCAATGGTCCTGGGTGAGGGATCTGACGTACTCTGAAGAATGATGACATATCAGTTAAGAGGATTAAAGGTTCATAGCTTCATACACGAAGTCACAGCATCTTCAGTCTGATAGAACAACAGCTTTATTATTATGCCCTACATTTTTTTCCTTATAAATATTAAATGTAGTTTGTTTTGGAATTGCATTTGTACAAGCATACTTTTGTCTTTGTGCAGACAGAATGAGTATATAACAGTGCTCTTACTTCATTTTTCTCTCTTTGTTTTGTAAGGCCTTTTAAGTAATTTTATGGGGGACCTTTACCAGAAAAGTGCTGTGTGAGTCCTAAAATGTAAATAAGAACTTTGTATCGTAAAACACTGAAATGTGTGAAAAATAACTCCGAGGCACATTCTGATCTTTGCTTAATGTTTAAATTATGTAGGGATCCATTAAAACAATTCTCTTCAAGCCTGATATCTGCAGTGTGCCCGGTAGTGAACTGCCAGTGACAGAGAAGTTCCCAAGAAGAGCAGGAGTGGGAATTGAGGAGCCTGAAACTTTCCAGTTCCACACTGGAGCTGGAGGATGGGCGAACCTTTTGCTTCCTCACCTTTCTAGTTGGCGAATGGGAGCCAAGCTTTGCAGAGGGACAGATGCAGGGAAAGGACGTAGCTGTATCTGGGTAGTACCCTTTTAGTATCCTCCACTTCCTACTGCAGCAAGGCAATTCTAAATCTGTATTTTACATGTGCTTTTAATTAATCAGTATAGTGTAGCTGACAACAACAAAAAGTGGAAAGAAATTGCTGTAAGAGCTACTGGTTGTAAAGCAGAAAGCAATTTTGCTGTTGGAATTAGGACACCAAGCTGTTTGACAGAGTGGGTGAACGTGCCCACTCAGAATCACCAATGAATGCCTAGGTCAGGGGTCAGGATTTCTAAAGCAACAGGCAGACGGCTCGATCACAGACGTGTACCAAAGCTACCGACAGTTAGGCCTATTTATAAAGCCAGAGGTATGCGATCCCACCTGCATGCCAACTTTAGAACGAAGGGCTGTACTGCGTATTCTGGGAAATCAGATTAAATTCCTGAAGCGACTCAGTTCTGGATGGTAAAAGACCATCTGGTTACTGTCTGTCGCCAGGACACTGTGTGCCTGAAGACGTGGAGGAGCTAGAGGAAGTTGAAGGTGAGGGTGAGGTTTTGCAAGCAGTCAGTGGAATAACTGATAACCCTTTCGTTCTGAAAGCCAGACATGAAGTTATCAGCGAGCCAGTGGCATTTCTGCATCGAGCCAACTACTACTAGGAACGCTTGGGGTTTATAAGTGTGCTCTCTGTCACAGGGGCATGATCCATTTCCAGGAATGGGCTGGCTGTTTCTGTCAAAAAGACCCCTCAGTATTACAAGGACGCAAATGCTTCCAGTGCTCTTGAATGTTCCTCCCTCGCCCCAATAGATTATGTGGCTTTGGCCTTTTGCATTAAAGGTTAAGTATTACAAAGCGTTTAGCATGGAGAAGCACATTCTTCTGTAGTAAATGTATATGAAGCATTGTATCATCGCAGGGTTTCTGTAAATCTCAAAAGACCAGAAACAAGGTCTGTGAGAGGCTATGTGTATCCTGAATATCCTAAATGTCTTGCTGGATTGGTACTGCAGCAGTAAAGCAGATGGTAGTAATGGAAGTTTAGCAGTGAAAATGGAGCCAATACTCTATATCGTGCATACCTTTGCGTTATTCCTATTTCAGTGTGAACTGGAGAACTGTTTAAAATTTTCCAGCTGTAGAAAAGTATCCCAGCCCCAAGTAAATAGGAACAGACAGTGCACAATTAGGCTTACCTTTGCATTTCTTTCTTTTCCTGAAGCTAAGTATGAAAACTTTCCTGACTTTCTTCTCTTAACCTTCAGTGTGCAGGTATCTGTATGCGATCCATATATGAAGTTCTTGCACCTATCTCTACGTATTCAAGTTGACTTCCTATGTGCAGTCCTTAAAAGTTATGTAAACTTCTCAGCTGATCTCAAAGTAGCTGTAGTAACAGCCTGTGCTTTAAAGAGAAATCAAGTGTCTAAAGCTTGATTACTTAGCAGTGTTGCTTCTGAGACGGACTTGCTGGCTCAGTCTCCCTGTAAATTCAGTTCTTTGATCTTTCTGCTGAGTCCTTCAGAAAGCATATCAGAGTTGGACACTTGTCCTGTGGGGATCTGAACATTTGTATCATTCATTTTATGCTGGACATTCAGACTGCAATCCCATGAAATGCTACCAACAGATGGCAACTCCACTTGGAAGCTGTTATGCCCACATAGTAAGGGACAGCTCCACATGGAGGTACAACCCATGTTCCCCACCACCACCAAAAAAACCAAAATAAACCCCACCAAACCAAACAAACCACAGCTGTGTTAGCAAATTAGTAGCAAATTAGTGTACCTGTGCTACTAAGGCCTGTTAATGAGCAGCACTGCTGAGCTTAGGTATGGCATCACTGTGACGCAGCCATGCCATCTCCCTTTGTGAAACAGGCTACACTGCCAGCTTTCCATCAGTGAGCTTTGTAGGTGCCATATGTTGTATGTAGTTTGTATCAAAAGTAACAGTCCCAGAAAAATCAGGCCTGTGTCTGACGGCTCAGTACCGCTTCCTGCTACAATGTGCGCAGAAACCTCAAGATGTGCCTCTTTTTGTGTCTTGAAAAGCCATGGAACAAAAAAATACAAACGGATTTGGCATCCTGTTTCATGAACTCTTTAGATTAGAAATAATGAGATTACAGTGCTCTGCGTTGTACCAGAAAAAAGGGCACATTGTACTATCCCCATGATTAATAACATAAACTCTAAACCGCCTTGGCTTGGTAGCTGAATCCTCTTTCACTTCTGCAAATATCTCTTTAAGACTAAATGTATTTGTTTACTTGTACAAGGGTAGTTGGGAGAGCTTGACCTTGGCAGCCATGCAGTTTAAAAAGAGGGAAAACATCCTCTTCGCTTTCCTTTCTATGCTTTTAGCATTTCCTTTCTCCATTTCTCATCTGCATATTTTAAAATGATATTTATTAGACGTGATCTACGCATGCATTACACTGAGTTTCCTACCGAACACAACCTTAAGCATTCCCTTAGTTTGTGGAGCAAGCACTGCCTTCTCCTTCCTCCTCCCTCCTCCCTGGATATGATTCTGATCCATGATCCATCTGGAAGCAGAGCCAGATGGTCCTCACACACAGCGTACAGTACAAGTCCTCCCAGTCTGGGATGGGAATTGGCACTGAAGCAAATTTGAGTTCAAAAGTTCAACCACCCTATAGTAATTTACACATCTACAAATAAACTGAGCTGTTCCTTGTTCTGTGCATTATATGAAATGGCCTTTCATGTTGGGACTGCTCATGAGTAGGATATAGGGTTCTTATAGTCTACATGGAATTCAGCAATAACACCACCAGAAAATTATGGATCTCCCTTGTTTTTAAAGCTGACAGGGGCTGAGGGGCTTTGGGTTGCTCTCTGTCTCCATGAAAATTAATCTTCAGGTTTTGTGTAATATTTTTTTATGCTTTGTGAAATTCCCATGAAATGTGACACCTCAGGCTATGCAGACCCCATGTAAAATGAGGAACTGAACCATGAAAAATGCACATCCTTAACTACTAAGCAAAGAATAAGTACTTGGGAAGTAGTCCCAGGGGCTTTTAAAGCCATTGTGGATGTTGCGTGATTTAACTACTCAAACTTCATGAACAAGCCTTCAAAACAATGTACCGATTCCAACTGGTAGGAGCATATTGCAGAATATTTCTGCCTTTTTGTAGCAATCTTGTAGCCTGAAAGTATCCAAAACCTGATTCATTAGAGAAGGAGAAAATGTGCATAAAATAAAGACATTTATAAGCCAGCACAGACATGAACGCTTGTACAAAGTACATGGCTGCTGGCGATTTCACTATTAATTACTTGTATTGAATATATGCACATAAAACACGGTAAAATCTGGTTGGGAAATAGAGTTTGATTATTCCCATTTCAAGATTAGATGCTTCCACAGCTATTTGTGATGGTTATTGCTAGGGTGCCACACAGAGTCCTCTATCCTGATACAGAAGCAGGAAAAATGAAGGACTTCAGAGGAGGAGGTGGGGAGGTAGGATCAAATGTGTAGGATAATTAGAAAGTGCTGACTGTTATTCCATGAAGGTGATTATTGTGTGACATAAGGACGTGTCAAAAATGAGATTCTGCAAATGTCTTCAGAGTTAATTTCCATATCCAGATATGTCGAATTATTTTAAGTTGCATCTTAGCCCTGTCTGTCTGGATTTTTTGTGAATGTGCACACGTATGCATTTCTATCGATCGTGTTCTCATAGGTCCTATCAGAAAATGGGAGCAGTGGACTGTAAACTCTAAAATACTTTCATTACCATGAGGCAGGGACCTGCTTTAAGCTTCTGATTGCTACTGCCTCAAAATATTAAAAACCATAGAGGATTCAAGAATTTAAAAGCTAGGCCATAGGACTAGTGTGTATTAGCATAGTATTAATTATTAACCTATCATAAATGCTGTGTTCATGCATATGTGTCTAAGAAAAACTGTACAATATGTGTAGGGTGATGACAGTGAGGGATAATCTTAGTGAGCATATGGGAATATTAATGTTTGTTCAGTTTCTGCTTGCCTGTTCTGCATAGCCCCGAGGAGCACAGAAGGAGTAGCATGTGCCCCTTGGGAAGGCAGAATAGCTAATAGCTGCGTGTTCACACAGGTTGAATGAGAAAAGATGGAAATTTCTTTTTGCTGCTTTGTAATGAAGTGTAAGGACCAGATTACCATCTGTCAGTGCTACTCACTGCCCTCATCCTGTCCTGCCTCTGCCACCTCCTGTACGCAGGACTGGAGCCACTGATGGTGGCATTGGAGTGAAGACAGGAGAACATGGGCTGGCGTCCTCCCGCTCCCCACATGCACGTGAAGGTTGTCGGTGCATGTGTGGGCAGGGGCTGAGCAGACCTGGAGAGGCAGCAAAGCCGAAGTGCCATGGAAAGGCAGACAGGTTATTGTGTCGTCCCTCTGCAAGCCAGAGGGAGAAGAACTGTGGTTGGGGGTCCCTGCCCGCTAGTGGGGGGATGCACAAGTTTATCAGGGTCCTCCAAGTTTTACAAAAAGTGGGGACTGGTAAATTGTGAACTTATTAATTGTAACACAATTTCTTTCTCGCTGTATTTCTGTGCAAGAAGGAGTTTTTCCTGTTTTCAGAGTGTGAGGCATTTCCATTTTTTTCCATTTAAGTTCCTGAAGCTAAAGCCTGTGCTGTCAAGCCAGGAGAGGAGACTGTGCCCACCTCCTGCCCCCAAGCGATACAGGAGCACCGGCTTGCCCTAGCTGTTAAAAATACAGTACCTCTGTTGTTTAGGATGGGTTTCTCAATAATTTATTACTTTGTTCAAAGTTTCCTCCCAGAGATTTTAGTGGAGAGAGTTTACTGATGTAGGTGCCATGCAAAATAAGTAATTTTTTCCTTTGCCTTTTTTAATTTATTGACAGCAAGAAAGCAAATAGTGTTCCCTCTTTAAACCTTGTAAGTACTTTGGTTTCCCCCGACACCCTCCTGGAGATGACAAAAGTGATTAAAGAAAAAAGGGAGGGGGTGTTCAGAGTATACGGGAGCGGGGAGGACCACAGGGCTGTGGACTTAAGACCAAGGCTGGAATGTTTCAGTCCCACAAAAAGGAAAGAGTAAGTTACAGGAGTGGGACAATGTATTGATGCTGAACTTGCTCAGTAATCAAAAAATCTCTGAATGAAAGAGAATATAGAGAGGAGTTTAAGGTTTGCACCTGAGTGGCTCCACGTTGTATCAGGCCTGAAAGGACACATTAAAGGGTGGAAAATGGTATCTGAGCTACTGAGAGGGTCTCCATAAAGAAAGATCTCCTTGCTGCCAGGAAGCCAAGGAGTGTTATCCCACAGGAAAGATTACTGTTTAAGGGCAGATCCTAAGGATTCCCTTTAATGAAAGGCTGGGATGGACAGACTTTCTTTTGGAGTTTACTCTTTTTTTCTTTCGACATTTCACAGTTCCCTGAAATGGAGAAACTTTAAAAATACTGCTTTTTGCTAGGAGGAGTGCTGTCACATGGGTCTGCTGTTACAGCGCATTGACTTGAATCGCTGAAGTGCTACTCAGGATTTAGTTTATCTATAGTCTGTTTTAAGTGGGTTTATTTAAATGACAGGTGGGGTCTTAAAGATTTCTGCCAATACGGGGCAATATCCTGTTTACTCATACTTAACCTGCCTCCTACTATACAGTGTCACCTGCCTAGGCAAGGATCTCAACTTTCTCCATCCCTGTCTCTCCTGTCTCTGTCCCTGCCCCACCACGCCCTGACTTCCTAATTTGATACTCCAAACCCCTGCTTCAGAAGAAGCTCTGTCATTTTTAAAGTTATGCCCCAAATTGGCTTTGGGTACAGCAAGGTTGCACAGCACTTACTCCTGATGGGCTTCAGGTATCTGGAGTAACAAGGGTCCCTATCCGCAGACTTTCACCCTGCGTGCTCCGAATCTCGGTAGCCTGCCCCTGGGTGCAAAGAGCTGTCTTGGGGAGCAGGCACGGTTTTCTCACCCAGGCACTATGGTGGGCAGAAGTTTTGCTTTTAAGGAAGTAACTTTGAGACATGGTTTCCAGCTTCCCAAAATTCAGTAATGGGTCACCATAAGCTTGCTTTCAGATCTTTAGGTTAATACTGATGTTGGAAACATAGATTGTAGTATTTATTAACCAAATATATTGGCTGCAAAGAATATTCTTTTATATGTGCTTTTGGTAAAGGTTTCTTATGTTCTCAAAGATGATTATGGACAAATGCACTAAGAATACCGTTAAGGTTATAAAGAATATAAGGATAAAGAAAACTCTTGAAAATTAAGAAATACCTGTATGATCTTACTTTGCAGGCATGCATGCCTCCTTTGTGTGGAAGCTGATCCAGTCTTTGATCACACAGCAGTACTGCTTTTTCCACAGCTGCTCTGCTTCAACTAGCGAGCACCATCGCACCTGTGCACTTAACAAACACCTTTTAAATAGCACCTCTTATCATTGGTGCTTCCCAAGGCTTTGGGATTTACTTCCTGCTATGCAAACAAAATGTTTGTTTTCCTCCTGGATTTTTCTGTGGTTTGTCACTAAATGTTATCCAAGAGCTGAAAGGACAGTATTATCTTTGTGTTGCAGATAAGGAAATGAGGCACTTGAAAACAGACATATTCTGAATTCAGAAAGATTCAGTAAGCCTAAGTGTTGGTTTTGGGCTTGTCCTTGGGCTGGTTTTTCAAACTTGATATGATACTTTCTGTTTATGCCTTTTTACTCTTCACTCTTCGGGCTTCTTTTCCCATTTAGACTCTTGCCCAGCCTGTCCTAGTTTTCTTTCTCTGATCTGTCTATACATTTTCCCCTTCCCACATCAACTTCCTTTAACCTACATGAGTTTATCTGTTCGTTTACATGATTGATCCTTTCATCAATATTCATAAATACATTTCACATTAATTTCTTCACCAGTTTAGCTGACTTAAACACCTTTTCTTCCCATCACCCCTTCCCAACTCTGCACTGTCTGTCCTGGGTTCTGGCACCACAGCCGTGTGTGTGTGATGGTATAATGAACTTGACAGAGGAATGTGTTCATCTGAAAAATGAGCATGAAAAGGTGGATATTTTGCTGTTGGTTTGGATGTTGTTGGTGTTTTGGTTTTTTTTAGTATTGTTGAATTACCCACTCTGGTGCTCAGTGGTGGGACAGAAACTCCTGTGCCAGCAAAACCCTGAGTTTGACCCGAGACAAATAAGGGAGAGTGTTGCAGTGCCACTATCAAGTATGTAGTCACAGCTTTAGTCTCTTACCTCTTGTCCGTTTCTTTCCTCAACATCGCTCACATCAGTCCTAATCCCTATGTTCCCTCCAGCCAAAGACCTTTTAGTTTTTTCCATTATTTCCTTCATTTATCCCAGTTACTTCACCTCTTTTCGTAACTCTCAGACGTTCATTAGGCTTTCTGTCAAAGTTCCTCCCTTAACTCTTTCATTTCTTTGAACCTCTCTGGGTTTAAATTTTGTTTCCTTCAGTGTTCAGATCAGAATTCTTCTCTCCACCATCTGAGTAACAAGAGAGTTCCTTTCGAACAAAACCAGAAAACCTTCACAAGCTGCTTACTCTTACTTTGAGTGCCGTGTCCTTCCTTGGTGGGCAGCGGCTGGGAGCATTATGGGGATCTTCTGAGCTCCAAGGATGGAGTATTCAGAGGTTTCAGCTCATTGCATATGTTTAATAGAGACTATTTTAAGTGTCAAACAAAGGTTATTTCAAAACCTTAATACTACACAAAGTTTGGGCACATTTTAATATGGTCTGTATGAGCTTTTTCACTGACATGACGTTATAATTTTCCTGAATTTTCCAAAGAGCTCAAAATGCAAAAATACTTCCAGTTTCCAAAAATATTGTCAACAATATTTTTCATTCCAGTGAGATGTTCTCTTCCTCCTTCCTCCTCCTGCCTTCCGCAAACCCACCCCAGATATAATAAGTGTTAGAAATTTTCCATGAAAAAAGGAAGTGTTGTGTTTCAAACACCACAGAGAGAAAGTTTCAGTCCAAACTCAAAACTTGAGAAAATTATGGACAACTAAACCCAGGAGTGTTTTCTTGGGAACTATCAGGCAGTTCTAGTAACAAGCAACAATACCTGTCTGATATGTAATAAGCCTTCAATTTTAGTTTCATGAGGCTGATCGCTCACTTTAAATACTGAAAATACATAGGAAACTAGTGCTTTATTGGCTAGAAATATAAAATTACTTGTGTTACTTTATTCTGATTTTTAGCTGTAGTAATGTGATTTGATGTGACTACTAAACCAGTTACAGTCAGAGTGTAATTTCTTGGTTTTTACATACGAAGAACTGACCTAACATCTTTCGAATTTAAAGAAGCATTCTAATGTTGAGTTCTTGTATAACATCTTCATCATGAATTAGCAGAGCAAGACCTGATTGAGAAGTAAATGTTTATCAGAAATGTCTGTTGGAATCTTGCCTTTATATCAATCCTTTGGAATATATAAGGGCAGTTAAATATGTAGTAAGTATCATTTGAAATAATCCCTTTTGGCTGGATTACAGGGCAAGATTTGTCTCACCTAATTCTATTTACCTTGTCTCAGTTAGTTAGCTAGACTCCTTGAGCAAGAGAGAACACAACACGCCTTTATGATTGAACTGGATTTGCTCCTGATTAGCAGTTTGCTTCATAGCTGCTGTTATCTTTTGTTTCTTCATTTTGCATATGAGGTCATGAGCATGCGTCTGCACTTATAGTTTAACATAGAAGGGGCTTGAGTGTTTGATGTAATTTAGTTCATTTTAATCTGAACTAGTTCCTCAAGAACAGTAGACGGAACTCAGCAAAAACTCCTTCAGACCCGTGTGCTTTCTCAGTTATGACAAGAAAGTAATTGGTGATAGAGAGTCTCAGTCTGAATATCTATGGTCATCTCCCTCAAACAATGATTCTAGTCTATCTCTCTTTGAAGAGGTTGAATAAGATGTTTTATAGTTAGCTTTATGAAAAGTACTTGTCCTTCAGCGACTTTCATTGCATTTGGTGTGTGTGTGGAGGGGGATGAGATGAGGAAGGAGACAAAAAAAAACCCCCGTCAACCTGTTCCCGAACTCAAGAGTTGGAGAGCATAAACATCTAGATTTCACATTGTCAGGCTTTGGGAATCCTGGTGATGTGACATGCTTATTGCTGTAGTTGATAGGCATAGTCAATGCTTATTATAAAAAGCCATGGCACTGTTATGTGTTTAGTGGATGTAATGGTTCCCTGAATCATCTAGTAAAAGAGCAAGACTTTCTTTGATTTTAGGGGCATGTCAGGAAGACTGAGCTCCTGTATTTGGTGTCTGAAGTTATGTGCTGTGAATGTCGCCTTTCCCTAGATCTCTGTAGACAAGTAAGAAATGGAATGTATGAAAGAACATAAGATTAGGAGCCATCTGTGTAATGTTTTATACTCATTGGACGTGTACTATAGAAGCAACCACTTCTGTGTAATACGTATCTTTTAGCCATGCTGATTCTAAAAGAACAAGTTGGGAAGGGCATTTGGACCAACTGTAAACTCAGAGAACTGGATCTGCTATGAGTACATACAACTGTCCTGGCATGCTTGGGACTGCCAGGCTGGTCAGGACAGGTGTCTGCCTGCCCCACAGGACTCAGTCAGAAAAAGACTCATGTTTGTACGTGGTTCCACTGGAACTGAGTGACACCTAAGAGCTCTGTATTTTCGAAGGCTGGACTTAGTTGCTTTCTATGACGGGCATTCATGGATTGCAGAATTGTCTTTTCAAGGGGTTTTAGCCTTGTTGCCTCAGTTGAAGACCTGAGTAGGAAGAGTTGAGCTTTCCAAAATCAGGAAAGAAAGCCTGAATCCTATTCACTAATCCATGCCAGCAAAGCCAGCTTTTGGCCAACAGAACTATAGTGCATGTCCGGACATGACAGCTGCGTGGTTGGATGTGCCACCTAGAGCCAAAGTCATTGCGCATGGTGGCCTGCGTTGGCCTGGCGGTGCTTCGCTGAGTACCATGGACAGGGACGGCTCAGCGGCAGTCTGCACAGGGCTCGGAGCTCAACGGTGGTGTTGGGAAAGATCTCGTAAGCCCGCACAGTTGGTGCCAAATCAGTAATTATTAAATGCATGCAAAACAGATAAACCCTTCTGAGCTTTTTCTCACAGGCATTCCAGATTTAGTCCTCCCATGCAATTGTGTTTGGTCCAGAGCGATTCAAGGCCCTTAAGATGGTGTCTGATAGATAAAGAAAACTGCTCCTGCCCGAAACTGTGACAAAGCGCTGCTGGTGTTCTTGGAGTCCTCTCTCACAGTGTTTCCCACTTTGTGCTGAGAAAACCCTTTTGAATATCTTTTTGTGTGGAATGAATTTTCAAAAGTCATGGCCTGCACTCTTTATATGATGCTTCGTTTGACCACAGTGATGTTGTGATCTTAAGCAGCCTTGTGCCCAACTGATATTAGAACTTCATGTGAGCTAACCTGTAGCTGAAGCATTGACATGCTTCTACCAGGTGTGTATCAGAATATATTACTTGGTTACAACCACAGTATTCAGACTGCTGTTTGGCTGTGGTTACTCATAGATGGCTGTTCTTAGAACCATGCCCTTGCAAAGGTTGTGGCAAAAAAACAGGTGGGTTTTTTTGTTTGGTTGGTTTTTTCCTGTCCTAAAATATTTTATTAATGGCAGTTGACATCATCTGCTTGCTTCAGACAAGACCAGGTACAAATAAAAGAAAAAGATGATGTATTTGGGTCAGGAAAACAGTGTTAACTTGAGAGACTGAAGCTTCTTATTCCTTTTATACTATAAGGGTTCTGAAATGTACAATGCTACCCATGCTGAAGGTACTTGAAGAACTAATGGTTACTCTCAAGAATCTGTAATTTCTTTGTATGTGGTCAGTGTGAATAAGGCAACACATGTTCTGTCCTTGATTTATGGGTTCTTCCCTGGTTCTGCACTTGTAATTGGCAGGGAATCAGGGGAGTGTTATGGCTGCTCTGTCCTATGTGCACAGTGAAGAGCCATGCACCAAGTCATAGTGGATCTAGGGGGAATGATCCATTCTTGAGCACAGCTTCAGCACTCTAATCAGTGCATGGGCTCTGGCATGGTGCCTGAAAATGTTAATTCTCCCCAAGCCTATGGAGGGGCATGACAATGATGATGTTGGTCTTTAAATTAAACATAAATATGAATTAGGGTGAAAGTAAGTTCCCGGGAAACTTATTTATAGCTAGGTGGCTGGTTTTCCCTTCACTCCCATGTCACGTCATTTTGCATTTACTGGAATAAGTCAATTCACAGTTTGAATTCTATAACTAAAGTTACTTTTTGAACTTTCTTATCTGTATACCAGATGTCAGAAATACATTGATTCAGCATGTGTTCTCAGCAGCCGTTTTTTGCCTGCAGAACTGAGGGAGAGCGTGGCGAGCACCAATGCTCTGAAGTTGTCAGACAAGTGTAAATAACATTGAGTTATTAGAAATAAAGCATACTGGATTCTTTGCATTTGCAGACTGATTTCTGCACATAAGAGGTATAATATTTTTAAGTTTTACTCTGCAGTCAAAAGACCAAGAAGCGTGGAGGAGATTCTCAGCTAATGACATCACTCCAGACCTGAGGTTGTAGTTGAAACATAAACAGATTGCTGTGGAGGTACAGGAACTGCTCCTTATCAGGTGATGGTGCTTCTGAATGCGAATGTCCCTTGAAACAGCTGCTGCTGCTACATACAGGCACGATGTGTGTGTATCATGACCAAGCGGGCACAGTTCTGTCTTTAAATGTTGTAAACCAGGATGGTTCTTACCAGAAGAAATTTCTGAAGTTTTATTTCAAACTAGGTTAAGAACTGATGGGCTTGCTTGCGCTTTTGTTTATCCTACTGACAGGAATAGGAGTTAACTCTTGACGTGTGTGAAACACACAAATTGGGTCCAGAACTCTTAAATAATAAAAAACCGTAGGAGTCTCCATCATAGTTATTTGCCCATCACTTGTAATGTTCAAGCAAACAAAAACGTAGTAATCCTGAAAATTATGTTAATATTGAAAAAATAATCTTTTTTTTTTCTGCTGGTTTATTGACAGTTACTGGCCATTTTTCGTTGCAAAGGCACCATGATCATTCCCTTGAAACACAAGAGCTTTTTTATGTAAATGCTCTGAAATCTTTGGAAAAGATCATTAAAAATAATCAGGGTAACACAGTGCTGCTTTAGCTGAAGAGCTCATTTTTCAATAATGTTCTTTCATGTTTATTTATAAGTTAAAAAAAAAAGTCTGAAGATTAAAACATCTGATTGCTGGATTATCCTGTGAGAACCACAAACACATTACTGTACATCATGAAATGCCAGTGGATGTCTTACTATATACTTCATATAGAATACATAGGACTGTGGTTTCTCTAAATACAGTGATTTTTTTTGGCATTTCTACTCTTCCCCCAACTGTTGTGTTCCCAACAAGAACCACATTGCATTTGAGGGCTTTTTTTATATGCTCCAATAACTTGAAAGAATTTTAAATCTATGTTCTTCTTGCTGCTAACAAAGAACATTGCATGCTACATTTTTGGAAATTATTTCTTTTTTTGTCTCATTTTTTCAGTCAAATGAAATTCAGAGAGCTTTCAGACAAAGAAAAGAAAATTTCAATTTTTAGTTTCTTCTCCTTGATGATTCACATCTTCTTTACACCACCATTACTACCAGCAGATAAGATCCAGCAAATCAAAATTGTAAAGACAGCTTTGCTTTTACAAAGCAATATTTCTGCTGTAACAGGTGTTAAGCTTTCCTTTGGCCTTACTTAGGCTGTTATGTATGAAAAGGTAAGTTCTGCTGCCTCTACTCTAGCTGGAAGAAGTTAGGGAAAGCCTTACTTCCCTGTTTCAAAAAAAGCAGAACAAAATGCCAGTCCCTCCCTGTCCTTCTGCACTGCTGCTGTTTCTTGCCATATCCCACACCATCCACTCCATTGGTCTGGAACATGGAGCTGGTCTGGGTTAAATTCACTGGTTACCAATTTTTGGTGGGTCATTTGGACTTCCTTCAGTTCTTGATCCAGTTATTTGTGGTCGTGTATAAACAGCTGCAGCAGCACAAGGGTAAGCAGCTCCCTTGAGCAGGAGAGGGCCATCATCTCCCAGTGATGGCGTTGGCTTTTTCAAAGTGCGAGTGAAATTCTTGCTCCAGTGACTGGACTGAAGCACCTTTGTTTTCTTCTCGCTGTTACTGGCCTGTGGGTTGATCTTAAGCAAGAGAGTTTTGACTCCAGCTGTTTCAGTTTGACCACCTGTAAAATCTTCTGCTGTTATATTTACTGGTTTTAGGTGGTTTTTTTTTAAGTTTGGGGCAAAATTATATATTCACAGCGTTTTCTCGAACACACATGGAGAAGACTTCAGGCTTCTTCCCATTGTGATTAGAATTGCATTATGCTGCTGGAAGGCAGAAGCACCAGGGCCCTTCTGCTGCCTCCGGATGATGATGAGGAGGAGGAGGCAGCAGTGGCACAAATGGGAAGGGCCGAGTTGGAGATTGCTGGGAAGTGACCTGGAGAGCTCTATTTGCTGCTGCTCCAAAAGAGATGTAGGGAAGCCGCAGTTGGTTGCTGTTGCCTGAACACATCTCCAGTAATAACTGCCATCCTTTCAGCCTTGCCTCTTTGTTTTGTTGCAACAGTCTGAACCAATTTGGCTTTTTTAGCAGAGGGAAGCAACACGGTGTGCCTGTTTGACTCCTCTACCAGTCTGCTGCCTTAGGAAAGTGCTCGTACTATGGTGTATGCGCTATCACTGTGTTTCTTGAGTTATTTCTCAGAAGGTGCCACTGGTTTTATTAGAGACTAGGTAGAGAAAGGGAAGATAGGAGAATGTCTAAGTTACTGTTTTTCTTCTCTTCTTTAGAAAAAAGGAGTAGGGATGAAGTATTCATGCTATTCAACCATTACACACCTAACTTAGCTAAATGAAGAAGCTAATTTCCCTAGGGCCACTCGGTGATTGATAGAGACAGACTTGTCAAGAGAGCCCTGCAGAGCAAAGCCCAGTTTTTATTTATTTACTTTAGGAGACTAGCCAGATAATCACTTAGGTGCCTAAAGCCAGCTGGTACCTAAAGAGACAAGTGCTGAGAATGAAGTGTGGAATTCCTCTAAAGCATGCCAAAGAACCTGTAAATGCTTTCAGTATAATGGCACAATGCGTAATGGGCATAATATTTGTATTAGAGTGTGTCAGAGAGAAGGTGGGGTGAATATCCACAGGAATTCATATACCT
Organism: Sagittarius serpentarius; assembly: GCA_034782735.1. Taxonomy (NCBI): domain Eukaryota; kingdom Metazoa; phylum Chordata; class Aves; order Accipitriformes; family Sagittariidae; genus Sagittarius; species Sagittarius serpentarius. The sequence goes on along the minus strand of JAVKLA010000047.1, from coordinate 18,553,622 downwards.
TTTTCTAAGTGCTCATATATGAAGCAGGATTAAGGTTGTTACAGGATTGCTTTGCTGTATCAGACTAAAATGTAACAGTCCAAAAGTTATGAGACACAGATTACAGTGAGGTTCCATTTTATTTGCTCTTTAACTCTTTTCAGTGTAATTTATTCAGGAGCAATGGTATTTGAATGGAATCTCATTGCTGAAGATAAAGGAAAATTGACACCCTTTTTTTGAATCCAGTTTGAGGTGTTTGCAATGCAAAATACAAGGAGAGTGAAGTGTTCTAATGCATTACAAATATTGCCTGGGAAAGAAAGAAAAATTCCCTTCCTGCCATCCTGGTTACTGTGCTTAACCCATCGTGCCCCTTCAGACAGGTTCCACCTGTGCTCAGTTTGCCTCCTAAGAAACAGAGGTTTTGTTCTCATGGGAATGCCTAATACAGTGGAGGGTCCATTGGTTCCTGCCTTATTGCAGCGTGGTTTTGTTTCGGAGCATGGTGCAGGTAGCGCTGTACTGGCTGGAGAGTTGTGGAATATTTCTCCAAGGTCGTGTGTATGATTGGTGTTGTCTGTGTCAGAATTATTGTATGTTAGTTCTCAAAATAAAGCTCTTACTCTAGCGATCTTTTTTTCCCTTAAGCAAAAGGTGACACAAATGGCAACTTCAGACTTTTCTTTTGTATTGCACTTAAAAACAAAAGCCCCAGACTAAATTACCTTGAAATGAAAATTGCGTTTATTAGCGCTGTATTCATGTTACCCTCTATTCTGCCAGGCCTCCACCTTCCAGTGAGACAGGTCAGATCACATGAAATCCTGCTTTGTAACAGTGAATGCTAGTAAGTCATGTAGACTGCAACAAGTAATCATCGCTTGGTATCTCATGTTAGGAGATTAACAACAGATTCAAGTGGCATCTGGAGTGCTTAAGTGAAAATCAGCCTTAATTAACTAGATTGTCCCTTTCATTAGTTAAACCAACAAGTAGAAGAGGGCTGGTCTTTGCAAAGCTGTTTTCTGGAATTAGTGTAGGTTGGCATTTTTCGTTATAGTCTTGGCCTCACAACAGCAGGGTATCCTTGCCAGGCCTATGAAGGTGTGACAGTGCCCTTTTTTGTCAGTGCTGTCAGTGAAATTTATTTGCATGTACTTTGGTGAGGTTTCTTGTAATGACTGCCTCTTCTGGTGTTCTAGTTAATTTGTGTCCTTAATCAGTGAAGCTTCTGTCTCATGGAAGGGAAAAGGTAATATGGGGCCCTGGCTGTGACTTTCAGTGGAAGAACCTGCTTCCTTGGTATGTGTGAAAGTCGGGGAGAGAGAAGTGGCCGTAAGCTAATAACTGCTGAAAATTGTCCAAAGAAAAGGCCTGTCCCTCTTCAGCAGGAAATCTGTTTTCTGCTATACTAACAGAGACTGCCATTTAGGTAAATTAGGTTGTCTATATAGCTCTGCTACTATAATTCTCTCTCCTGAAAATAAAAATTAAGGAGAAGGTACTTCAACGTATTAGGAAGCAGTAGACTCATATTGTTTACACTTTCGACATTGCCTTTGTGGCTTTTTATAGCTATCCTGTAAGTCACTCAGAAAAAGTCAGGAACAGGGAGATGATGTGCCCTACTTCAGTTTTCTGCTCACTTGTTTCCGTAATGATTGATCCATTAATCAGATGTTTACTTTCGCCAGTAGAATCAAGCATGCTCCTAAATTGATAGCATCTTCTGTAGAGTCTCTCCTCTCTGTTTGTATGTACCTATTACCTGTGGAAATACTCAGATTTCCAGTATCTCTCTTGTTCTTTGGTTTTCCTGCTCTTCAGTTATGCGTATCATACCTTTGGCTTCTTATGAGATCATTGCAAACTCTGTTCTTGCTTACGGAAAGAGTTGTGTGCTAAAATGCATCATTTAGTCCTGTTCAAAGTAAGAAACCACAGGTGTTGCTCACATGTTTCATATTCCTTTATTTGGCTTGAGAAACTTCTTGTGGCAGTTCCTCTTTTGTTTACTTCTAAGAGTGACAACGTTAGTTGTGACTTCGATTGGATTGACTTTTTGCTCTTCAAAACTCAGGATATAAAGATGCCTTGCATTGAAACTCTGAAAGTGAAAGCAGCAGAACCGTGTTCTTTCACTAAATACTATTAAGTTGTCATGAACAGTGATTTAAAATTTAACTTCGATAAACTTTGTTGAAGTGGGAAGAAAAAAAGAGGAAAATATTTCTAGATTGGTGGGGAAAGGGTAGGTTTAGAAATTTTTGAGCTTTCTGGGTTTTCCCTCTGCAGCCACTGAAACGATATTCTAGTAGGAATCAGTGATGAAAGTGGTGTGAAACGTAAACTTTTCTCTCCACATACATCGTTATTTTGGACCCTAAACAAGGTGATGTCATCTGTTGTTTGTAGCATGCATTTTGTCGTAAAAATAAAATTCTGAAACCACTGTGAAGGTCTTGACTTTGAAAACATGATTTGAAAGGTCTTGTATAAATAAACAGCAATCTTTTTTTAAACTAGTTATACACACATGAAAGCATTTAACATGAAGTGGCCGTGGTTTTTTATGATACTGTAAGACTTGAATTTTGAGAGGGATGTGTGAAAGCAGATACATACAGTTAGATATGTTTATCTGTAGATACACATCTGTATATAAGATGTATATTTATAAGCAAAAATATGTGCACAAACATAACCAAACCCAAATATGTGTTACTGCAAGATGCAGGGAGAAAAAAAATGTTGCTGGACTGTAGAAATGACCTGGAAGAAGTAATTTACACTGCAATAATGCATTTAATCTGTGTTTGGAGATTTCCTGTTCTTCTAGCTCTCTGAAATTTATTTACTTAATCATAATTATAGGTGCTAATGTAGGTGGGTTTGGAAAACTGAAAGGAAGGTGTTATCCTATTTGGAAGCCCAGTTCTTTGCATAGGTCTTGACTGGCCTTGCTAGACCCAGAGCATTTGTGACTGGTTGTGCAAGGAAACATGCAGTAGAAAAGGTGCAAGAGGAAAGCACCGTGACACCCTGTCACACAGAGAATAAAATATAGCTAGCCTTTGAGTTCTTCATTCCATAAACTCTATATTCTTCATGTAAATTAGATGAGGAATGTGTACAGTGTATGCTGTATACAGAAGGCTCGTCAAAGTCGGCAGTCCAGATTTAAGAAAAAAGGTGATGAAAGGAGACAGAGGAGGTAAATGCAGCAATATCTGATTTCAGCTTTACAGTTGTTGAGTGCTCTGAGGGCAGGCAAGCTCGGTGTGACCTTGGAAGTGCACTTGGGACTCTGGTACCTCGCTATGTCTCTGTTTTACGTTTTACTCTCCAGCTTTATGAAATGTCACGTAATGAAACCCTCAAAGAAGTGAAGGGTGACCGCTGAATCTCATGAGTTTAAACATGTCATTTTTTTTCCCTTTTTCTTGAATTTCATTTTTTAGTGGTCAGAAGATAGAAAGATGTAGAGGATTTACAACTTTTCCATGTGCATTTATGAATAAGGATTTTTAAAGAGATGGTAAACTCACCTCAGGTTGAACAGTTAGCTCTACAGGTGCTGTTTCCGTGAAGCGGCCACTTTTCACGGAGCGTGTGAAATGCATGGAAAGGTTTTGCTTGTTTTGTTAGTTGGATCATTTCCTTCAAGCATGTTCTTAAAGCCCTTTGACTAACGAGAAAACTATAAAGTGTTTCTTTTGGCAACAGATAAATAAAATATCATGCTGGAAATCATCCCAAAAAAAGACGACAGTCTCGATGTTCAAGAAAATCCCATCTCTCACCTTCTGAAAATTTCTGTTCGGAGAATGAGTAAAAATTCCTCCTTGTGTTTCCTTCTACAAGGTAGGAGAAGGAAGGGAGGAAGGTAAAGCGAAAGGGCAGTAAGCATGTGGTCAACCCAAAATTAATTGCTTTGCTAATGCTACCATTCCTCTGAGCGACCTTCCCAAGGTGTTACTATGTTTACATTATAAGCTGGACCAGCTGCCTGAAATAGGTTGCATGGTGGTAAATGGCATTGCCTCCCTCTGACCCCGCTCAGGAATTTGGGAAGGGAATAAGGGAATTAATAGGGTCTTTCTCAGAGGTGGCCGCAGCAGCGGCGTGGGGTACCTTGTTGCTGTGGGGTTCACTGCGGGTTTGGGGGCTGGTTTCCATTCCTGTTTCATTTAATAACCACATTGCAAGGAAGGAGATTCATTCTTCGAAGGGAAGATGTGGTAGGAAAAGATTGATCAAAGATTTGGTGGGAAAAGATAGCTCTCTACTAGCTTTTTCTGCTGAAAAGCAGCATTTGGAAGAACTGGAAGGTTTTATAGGGACAGGGCCGTATAGGGACAGGGCCATATAGTCCGGGGAGTTTGTCTACAGATTTATGTAGTTTGGAGAAGCATTTTGGCTCTGAGCCTTTCTGTATGTGAAACTTGAAATGAGATTAAGGCAGGCGGGAAAGAACAGACTTTATTTTTTTAATACTTGTACCAGCAATGTTGATTCTTTCCCTCACCACTTCATATTTTATTTCTTTTTGTAAGGTCACTTGGATTGGATGCATTGTAGGCGACTTATTTATGTAACCAAGTCAGAAGCTCTCTCACAAGTTGATATGCAAAAATGGGGCTCTCGGAGGTTCACACAGCAGTATTTTGGAGCCTCAACACTTTCTCAGGAAGATGTAAAATAGTTTAGTAGCATTTATTATGCAATGGTTGTGAAGTAATTTTTTACAGGTTTAAATCAGCTATAGTACTGCAGTGTTGATTTTGTAAAGCTCTTAGAGATTTTCTTACACAGTAGCAAGCAGCTGTCCTTATTTAACTGATAACTACTGTTTACATTTATTTTTTCTGCTATTTGACCGCAAAATGTGAATTACTGGCTTTCAAGCTTTTCTGTTGCTTTTGCACTTTGTGCTAACATAGATTTCAGTGAACCAAAATGAGCGTATTTTAGTTCCACTTTATTTTCTTCACCAATAAAGCAACTCAGGTATTTTATTTAACTTTTAACTTTTCCATTATTTGTACTGTATGAAAAGTGAAAGACTACCCTTCTGCCTTCAGCAATCAGAAAGAATGAGATTAGTGAAAACTAATTCCCAGTTACAACTATGAAACAAAATTAACAGCCCTAGAGATAGTAGTGATCATTTTATGAAGAGCAAGAACTCTTTCAGCTGAAAACAGCATACACCCACATCACACTTCAGTTTTATATGGACACAAATAAATAATTTACCCTGTTTTGTTTGACAGCCTTTCATTTTACAAGCAGAAGTTATTCTAGATGGCAATGATGATCAAAGTGTTAGCACTTGCTGCTTGCAGCATTGTCCCAGATGTAAGGATACCAGCCCCAAAACAAGGTGAGATATTTGTTGAACAGATGCTTGGAGCTAAAGTTGCCCTTCCAGGACAAGTGGGAGACTGTAAGAGCAGCAGCCTGGAGTAGATCAGAGGTCTTTTATCTCTCCCCATCTCATTATCTTTGTTTGCCAGAGTTTGGTGTGAAGAGCCGTAGGATGCTCATCATTCCCTAAGAGTTTAGTAAGGTGATGAGAAAGTTTTGGAGTCTTGTGACTTTTTATCAGTCAGGGATAAAGAGAGGACTTGTCCCAAAAATGGAGAATAGATTGGAGGGTGAGCAAACTGCACATGATGGGTGGTGTTTTGTGGAACATAGGAAGTAGTTTGGGGATATCAAAACCCTTCGATCTGCGAAGTACCTCTAGATATATCAACTGGAATTATTGTCCATCTGAAATAAATCTTGCTTCTTCAGAATCCCAAGTATTGTTGCAATGATGGCCTGAACTTTTTAAATCATGTCTGGTGAACCAATTTCCAACAGTGTGACTTCTATTATAAACCAGAGATGGTTTGTAGGTTTGTTTCTTGTTTTGCTTTAGGGTGTGTAAACAGTTAATAGGAGAGGTATTTATTCTGTTAAATTAAATGGCAAAAACCAATGTGATGAATCTAGCAGTTTCATTCCATTTGGGCATGAACTGGGATTTTTTTTTTTACACACAACCCCCCCTTTTTTTTTTTAAATGAAACAAAGATAGCAGTTCAAAAAAAGAAAACAAAAAAAGTTAAAGGAACATGTTTGTAAACCCAGGTTTTCCAGACACTGGAAATAAGGCTGCCAGTCCTCAAAGTTCAGGAGGAAAAAAAGGATGGTAGTGTTACTCATTTTAAGGTTCCTGACATGGGGAGAGAGAGATTTTAACTGCACCTCTGCCATAGTATTAGTATGTAATGTACTTGGTAGGGGAGTAATTTCAATTCAACTTGTAAGAAAGTATCATTATGTTCCCTGTTCACCTGTGTTCACTGTTTTCTGAAGGGGCTAATCTGAGAGCATACTGCATAGAGATGAACCTAAACTCAGTTGCAGCTCTTCTGCAGATACTCGAAGTACTAGCGTATCAGGAGGTATTCTCAAAAATCAGATTATCAGGTGTCTCGGATGTGACATCCAGAGCTAGTGGAAGCTTCAACTTCTCTGCAGAACAGAAAAGAATTGTTTCTTTACCTCACTGATGTGCTATGCAGAAAATGTATTCAGACCTGTGAAGCACTCACTATGTTGATGAACACCATAGAAAACCCTGCAGGAAATGAAATATTCTGTCTTCACAGGAGGTTTGCACTAAAAAATTCCTAGGACCACACACTGAGAAAGTGCTTTTTAGACAGTATTTTCCAGCACTTGCTTTTGATGAGGTAGTACTCCAAAGCTCAGAAATAATGTTTCTTGAAATTGATTTTGACATAGTTAAGTTTGTGCACAAAGTAGGCTGAATGAAATTTTCTACAGGAATCTTAATTCTGTCATTTCTTAAATTTCAAGTGCTTGTATTTTGTATGCCTAATATTCTTTTAACTTCTTTCTAAGTACCCAGAAACCATTAATTACTCATGATGGATTTGTCTTGATCGTGGACTAACTATGCCCTAGATGCATAATCTTCTATGCCAGTTACGCACAGATGGTTTGGGTTCAGTCCACATCACTTACTGAAGGAGTGTTGCACAGAAGTGTCCATGATACTTACCGGACTGGTTTGGGTCTGGAAGTAATTTAGCTGCTTCCATGCGGAGCCTGAGGTTATTGCTTACAGAGCAGACCTCAGCAACTTTGCTCCGAACTGTCTATAACACGAGGAGCTATTAAACTTCCCTGTCTCCAAACTGCCTCTGCACCGTCTTCTTCAGTGTCAGTGTTATCCAGGGATCCTGGTCCTATGTAACTCCTGCTAATGGGGAGCTGACCAATAATACAGTCATAGAAACATGCTTTCATTCATACTGAGGATTACTGTCCTGGTTTCGGCTGGGATAGAGCTAATTGTCTTCCTAGTAGCTGGTACAGTGCTGTGTTTTCAGTTCAGTATGAGAAGAATGTTGA
>JAVKLA010000047.1:18521903-18546106 GCA_034782735.1 Sagittarius serpentarius | reverse complement strand
GTTAGTTTCTTCCTTTCTGTTCTATTAAACTGTTCTTATCTCAACCCACGAGCTTTACTTTATTTTTCCGATTCTCTTCCCCATCCCACTGGGTGGGGGGTGGGGGGAGTGAGTGAGTGGCTGTGTGGTGCTGAGTTGCTGCCTGGGGTTAAACCACGACAATTGCCAATAATGCCATGGTCACCGAGTTGTAATAATATCAACAAAATGGAATAAAATCCCCCCAAAATATTTTTGGAAATAAAATGTGATTGTTCAACTGTGTTTCTCATTTACATAGTTACTGGTAAATAAGAAACACAGACCGTCAAACTTGGAATAAATCCACCACCTTCATCTTCATGTTCAGCCAGTACATGATTGTCTTTCCCTGCCACCACACAGGTGACAACTAGTCACCAATGACAGGCCTCACATTTTTACATCAAATTAAGCTTATGCCCCCAAATGTTTTTCTTTTGTTCTGAATCTATTTTATTCACTTTTTTATATGGTAAGGAAATAAAGTGAAAAGCAGAGATTCTGTAAACTGCCTATCGATCAGAAATTAGGATTTAATACATTTTTGTAAATGTATCTTCGCCTGAGAGTTTTGAGAAGGGGAAAAAATGAGGTTGGTGTGCATTCTGCTTAGCTCTTCACCTATCTGAATTCAGTCAGAGAGGAGAAGAGTCTGAGCATGACACTGATGGAGATGATTTCACCATGTTTCTCTTTAAGAATTGCTGTAATAAGATGGGATTCAGTATTCAAAGGAGTTCTCACTGTCACCATGCTGAAGGAAAAAAAAAAAAGAATAGAGGGATTAGAAGAGAATTACAGTTAATTTAGAAGGACTCTTTGCTCATTATCTGAGATGAATGAGAAGAGACACAAACCAGCATTTTCCATCAATATTTTGGGAAAGTGCGAGCTCTGTACTTTAAAGGGATTTGTAATGATGTCTCTTCCCTGCACTTTTTTTCTCATGGGAAGTCCACTTCAAATGGGAGATACGAACTTGTGACTTGAGCACATTCTTTACTGTGAGATTTGAAAGGAGACTGTATAACCCTAAATTTCACATAGCAGCAGACACACTTGAAACAAAAAGAATAAAAAGCACATTTAATGAAGTGTTGTATCAATTTGCTTTCTAGTGCTGACTTTGGCTTTGTCTAGCCAGTACTTAAAGAATAGAGTCTTTCATTAATTTGCCCTAACAAGCATAAATTCAGGAGATGAAAGTGAATTCTTTAATGGCACACACATAACTGCAGGGTGGAGTCTATCTGAAATGTTAGAGACAAGCTGAGCATGCTGAAGAGCAATAAATATCTGAAAAGTATATCAGGAATTCAGTTTCGGCATCTGTCGTGGTGTAATTATGATGTAGAAAATTAGAAGGATGTACTCACTGTTGATTTTTAAGGCGGCTCAGTGAGTAAAAAGTGACAGATGCATTTTCTTCATAAAATTATTTGATGTTGGGATGCATCCCTCAATAGACAAAGACACAGAGATCTTGATTCAATCAGCTTTTATTTTAAGGCTGTTTGATTTGAATCTTTTGTAGCCAGCACACCATGATGAGGAGGCTGGGACAGTGTGAGAAAGTCTTACTTCCAGTCTCCTCTATGCTTTAAACAGACACTTCCTTCTTCCATTTCGCTTAAGAACTATTTTAATATAGTTGCTGAACTTAGAGCATAGTGAATTCTTACTTATCCTGCTGATTCCTGCTCTCAAATCAGTCCTTCGTGAGCAGGGGAGGAAGCTTTTAGTTTACTATTCATCAACAATTTTGGATGGTTTGGAATATGGTTAGGAAAAATGTGGCTTACTGTGCTTCTCTACAGTGACCTGTAAATCGGGTGGTTTCAAGATGACAAAAGCATCAAAGAAATCTTAAGTTTGTATTGAAAAATTTTAAAACCTAAAGTTTCTTTATCTTTTTGCCACTAGCATTTCAAACTCTACTCAGGTGTCCCCAGAATGATCTTAATACTTCCGTGCTGTTTGTTCACTTGTTACATTTCTGTCTATTGAGATGAAGAAAGCAGAGGCATCTCTTCATAGGAACTTTCGGACTTGTCTAAAATCCTGTAGCTCATGTCGCTTTAGCAACAAGTACTGAGAAATACCAGAAATGATACCTACTTAGAGATGTTTTGTAGTACTTCTTAAAATAATGTTTCTTCTGTTGTGAAACTTTCACACACAGTCCCTTATTTTGGGAGAAGAGGGCACACTGTTTGGAATACATTGCCATGTGAAGAAACTGTGAGAATTAAAAAACAGCTTAATACAGAAAGACTATAGCTGGAGAAATTTACTTGTATTTTTTGTCCTCCGTGTAGCTCTTCCATGGTATTCCCCAAGCACACCTTAGGCTACCAGCCAGACTAAACAGTGTTTGAATTTTACTGAAAATTGGATGGCTACCTAAGTGTCACTTTTGGCAGCACGCTTTGTTTCCTGCAAAACCCTCCAGGGGAAGTGATGTGAAACACAAGTGGTAGGATTACTGTTTTCAGTGACTTGTCATTCATCTTTCTTTTGTTGCTTTTTTGTTCTTCAGGAGTATAGTGTGTATCATTTTTAGAAGCCCATGCTTATTGAGCTTATGCCACAACATATGAATTTTGGACAGTGGCTTTTGGCTTTTGAGCAGCAGAAGTAACTTTAATGCCTTCTGAAATCATTTTGATTCTCTGTAAGCCTCCCTGCCAAAATTCTGGTTTAAGTGTATTTAGCTTCCTTACAATTGCAAAGCTTTTATTTCAGGATGCTAAACTGATCCCATGTTTACCTGCCCAGCATAGCACTTTGGAGAATGTTGAGCTTGAAAACCAAGAAGCAATCTTGGGAAATACTAGTGCTCGTGATAGCAACATGTTGCTCCATGACAACAGAACATCATTGATCAGCGTTTGTGCTTTACAAAGACTGGGCTGAAGTCTGTTGGGTAAAGCAATGTTCAAAGTTTCAACTAGCACAGGAATTAATCTGTTTTTCTTTTATTCCTCTTCTACAATAATGCTGGGCATTCTTCTGTTTCCTCTTTCTGCTTCCCGAGAACCTTCCTTTTTGCTTAGGAAAAATGTAAATATTAGGAAATGGGGTGTGGGTGGGTGTGTGTGCCAGAAAACCAGGGAACAAAAAAAAGCAGTCAGTGAGAATCCATCATCTGTTCACTTCAAAACTGACTGGTTTCATCCTGGAAGGTTTGCTAAGAGTGCCTGGTACATGAACACTTTTACCCTACTTTATGTCCTTTTCCTGCTCTAATGTTAGTCTATTCATTAAACAGTCCAGTTGTGTTACCCCTTGATTCTCTTTAGTTCCCACATAGGGCAGGAGCCCCAAGACAGTGCTTTTTTTCATAATCACTGCAAAAGTGCCTGACTGTGGTCAATGAAGATCCTATTGGAATATCACAGAAAAAAAAGGTTTTTTATGTGTTCCCTCAGAGTTTTCTCTGCCCCAGGTGCAAAGGCACACAGAGTCTGACAGTCAAAAGAAGCTGGTTCTGCTAAGACTGAATCTCGACTGTATTTTCTCCCAAACTCATATCTGATTCTATGGTGTTTCCCAGTCCAAATGCTGAGTTTATTCTTAAGACTTAGCTTCTTGGCATGTAAAGGAGATGCTGGAATTCCAAACTGATGTGCTGTATGTAATTGATAATGATTGATAAAAGACAGCTAGCACCTGCGGGACCTTTCTTTGTGTAGGATAAATAGGTGTCTGAGAAGTTCAAGAAAGGGAGCTGCAGAAATTATCTTTTCCATTCTGCAAAGGCTGATTTGCGTTTCCCTCTTTATACCTTCAAAGTCAGGATTAGTATTGTTTACATAGACAGCAGGCTTATGTTCATGATGATTAATGGAGAGGGAAAGGCCTTGAAATCCATCACGTCTAGCACATTGCCAGACTAAATTACTCAGCTCCCAAATAGATGGGCTAAGGTATCGCTTCTTAACTTGGGAGTCTTGCTAAGTTTGCCTAGTTTAATCCTAAATTTAAGGTAAATTTTCTTTTCTCACTTCTGGCTCAGTGTAGTTATTGTTTCCTGAGTATGGATTAATCTTCAATTTAAATTCAGTTTAATTCAATTTAATTCTTATGGAGGGACTAAATATATGATTGGAGGAAGTAAAGAAGACAGAGCCAGACTTCAGTGGTGCATAATGAAAGGACAAGAGGCAAGACATCGGCACTAGCTGAAATACAGGAAATTTGATTTAAACTTAAAAACCAAACCTAAAAACCTGTGAGGGTGACTGAGCACTGGCACAGGTTGCTCACAGAGGTTGTGCAGTTTTCACCCCTGGAGATACATTCAACACCCAACTGGACAGATCCCTAAACAACCTGCTCTGGATTTCCCTGCTTGGAGCAGGGGGTTGGACTAGGCAGTCTCCAGAGGTGCCGTCCAACCTCTTCCAGCCTGTGATCCTCTGATTCAATTTTACTGCTGTTGTAAAGTGCTTGGATACCTAAGCATGATAAATTCATTATAAAAAGTTTAAAATACATTTAAAGATGAGTATTCTCTGAAATTGATATGTGAACTATTTTATTGGAGATGAGAAAGGACACCTAATCCTTAAAAACAGATATTAATTTCTGCCCTAAAACGAAACCACTTCTCTTTTGCTGCAGCATGAGTACTCGGTGCAGGAAGTCATAGCTGGGAGTTAGGTGTAAGCCCGCTGGAGTTAATTCTTTACTGTTTCCATGGGTAGTGTCCTGCACTGCCGTGATGCTTTTGCAGAATTCCTCACCCCACAAGAAAATCTCTCTGGCAGTCTCAGCATCGCATCCTTCTTGAGAAATGAAGTTCTGTGGGCTACTGCGGAAGTCTCCTCAGAATATCCTTTAAAACTCCAGAAATCTAAATCCTTAAAAATAGGTAACTTAATACACACATTGGAAGAACATTATTCAGTGTTACAGCCTATTTTGATTTAATGAAGAAGCAGCTGCCGTAATTCAGCTCTATATATGCATACCTTATGTCATCTTAATTCAGGGCTACCACACATTCTCTTTTTCCACAGGAGTTTTGCTTCTTGAAGCACCAAGGATGAATGGTCATCTTTTAAAATCATCTAGTTAACTTTCTATTTTCTTTTTTCTTTTTCCCTTCTCCCATCTTCCTTTCTTCCTTAATTCTTTCTTTCCTTTTATTTTTTATTTTTCATTTTTCATACTTTCATGCTTTTACTCAGCTTGCAAAATAGTGAGCTAATGCTGAGGTAGACTTGCTCATTTATTAATAAGGTATTTTAGTTACATATTTCTTTTTAATGAGGCAATGTTTTTACCTTTTGCTTTATAAGCTTTACCCAGCTTATTGTACATTGGTGAGTGTTACTAATCTTGTAAAGTATGCTGGAATATAGTGCATTTAAAGTGTGAGGGCCACGAAATAAAATAATGATTAAAACAATTATGACTAGTCATTCAAAGCTTTTATAATGCATATATGTTACCCAGATTTTAGTTCGTATAAAAAGGCATTCAGCAGGTTAACCACTGACAGAGTCAAGTGAGAGTCTATTCGTTTGTTGCACTCAAGTAAATTGTAAGAACTATCACAGAAGAAATACTGGAAGAGGAGCGATTCTGATGTGCTCCTTGGGCTTTGGTGGGGCTCGTGCACTGCCACAGGTGTTGCGTGGTATGTATAAAGGACCAGCTTTTGCTGAAACGCTTGAGCTGATTAAAGGTGCCTTGTGCCCTTTGACCTTGCTGCATGCTGTTTTTTAAAGGGAGAAGCACCAGAGGAAAAGGGTGGCCAAAGAAACATGAAGAGGAGAAAATTCCTCTGTAAGAGGTTTCTGCGATCCTGGACTTGCGATGTGTTGGCCGTCCCTTGGGGAAGGGCTGCGTTTCTCTTCTCTTGAACCTTGGGGACGCTGAGAACCATTGGGAAGCAGGCTTTAGGGAGAGGAGATGTGTGCACGCGTGTGCGAGGTTGAAATGGTAACTAGAGCCCTTCTAGTTAAGGAGCCTCAGAATAGGGAGTTACGGAGGCACTGACCACACAGGTACCTTTCCCTGAAAAAGGGAAGGGGAGGGGACCTGCTGCCCCCCCCCCCCATCACGACCTGCTTTCAAAGAGAATAATTAGGCTTGTAAATGCTCTGTGGTCTCTACGCCTGCTTTATTGCTGAGGTGTTATCAACAATCGGTTTCTGAGGACCAAAAATATTTGTCTATATTCTTTGTGGATGACTTCTGAGTACCTGCAGCACAAATGACTGTAAATGTCATAGATGCTACAAAACTTTGACACGTTTTCCCAGACTCTTGGTGGATTGAAGCTCTGCTCTGAGTCCAGAGCTGGCAGCCTCTTCCCCTTCATTTTCATGTAGTAATCAGCAGTGAAAGAGCATTTCTTTGCTAGCGGCCCCTGGGGTTCACCAAAACTAAGGTTATTGTTAAAGACGGACAATTAGGTAGAACGGAATAATAATAATAACACAGATCCAAAGGCCTCTCCATTGTGCCAGTAACGTCAGCGTTATAAATTTCCTCCACTATTTCCTGTGGGCTTTTGTGGATGGTGGAAACTATTGCTAGGCTGTGCCACTTAAGAACCCAGTGTTAAGCATGGAGTTTTAACAGACTGATTAACATATTAAGTGTCAAAATGCACGTGCTTTCTCTTTAGAATTAAAATAATGGCAAAGGCACATTTTTAGACACCAAGTAAAGAAAGGATTTTTGTTTCTTGGTGAGCTTGACCTTGATTTTTAAATAAGATGTGCTTTTAAAGGCAAATTACAGCATGCCGCTGTTGTACCCGCTCGGTTGTAACCACAGCCAGCAACATACATTGCAGGGCCCGAGCATGCTGCAGAAAGCCATATTGATTGCATAGGAGAGCGGCGTCTCCAGCCTTCCTGGTTTGTTTGGCTTCGCCCAGGGCTGACCTCTGGATGGCAGCTTCCCTTGAGCCTGTAATCTAGAGGAAAATTCTGTTTGTTGCTTTTGTCACTTATTTTCAGTATTAAAAAACAGATGAATTTTAGTGTATCTTCATATATTTTGCCGTTAAAGTAGATGGAAAGAAAAAAAAAGAAGATGAAGTTTCATCTAGAAACCTTTTGTCTCTGCAAAAGATATGAATTTTGAATACTTCAGGTCTGAAACTAGCATGCAGAAGTTTCCAAATACTTATGAGCTATTAAAGTACTGCGTAAGACGAAAAGCTAGACTTCAAATAGTGTCAGCTAGCGTAAGAACTTCTGATTTACATTGACAGTGTAACACATTTACATCTGTACAGAACTGTCTTTGCAGTTTTAATCTATAACATTAGTTCTGTGATGTGGTTTTTTGTGCGAAAGGTAAGTTCCTGGTTAATACAGTTAGTACAAGTTCAGTACATGGTTCATATGGGAGTTCTGAAAATTAATTTCTTAGCATGTTTCAACCATGATGCATATGATAATGAACAAATGAACAGAGAGTAAAAAGAAAAGATTAAAAGAAGAGTTAGGATTTAAAGAAACTTTGATAAGAAACAAAATATTCATGCACTTGTGGGGAGAAATAAGATTGGTTTTATGTTCCTAGATGACATTACAGATATCTTCAACAGCAGTAAAGAAGTGGGAATAGGTGTATAAACAGCAGAATTTGCACTGAAGCTAAAACCAACCCATACAAATAGTAACAGAGGGAAAAAACCAAAACAAACAAAACTCCAAGCCTAAAAATTTTAGCTAGTTCTAGCCCTGTGGAATGAGCATGAGTCATAAGGGTTTGGCACAGTGCTGCTTTGTTAAGATCATTTTCAGAAGCAGTGGAGAGGCCCGGTTGTCTACTTTATCTGATGTCACCTCTTAGAAGTAAGGAGCTCTGCTGCAATTTTGTTAATTTTCAAATAGCTGGATGGTACAAAACTTGTATTTAATAATGATTTCTTATCAGGAAAAACACTATCCAATATCCTTGGACATTACGGAGACGACAGGCTCTTCCCTGAGGGTGCGTGTGCAAGCACCGTCAGTGGGAATGTGCTACAGTAGAAGGTCCCGACATCCAGCGTGTTGGGGCTGAGCTGAGCTGAGCTGGGGATTTTGTGTTCCAGGCAGTCCCACTGCGTAGCTGAGCTCTTGCTCTAGTGAGGAAACATGAAGAAAGAAGTTTGTGAGGTACGGAGTTTATCTTCAGAATTACCACCTAGTGCTTTGCAATAGAATACTAGATAACTCTGTTATCTCCCTCCTGGGATCCCTCACTAGACAGATACTGAAATTTTGTTCTCGATGGAGACATTTACTTTGATGGACTGTGCCTTTTTGATGCCCGGGATAGCGTACGTAAGCTAGTAATCTGTTTTCAAATGGAATGAAGGCAATCACACAGACCCTTAGTTTCTCATTGATGATGATAAGATTTTTAACTAGCAATGAGAAAGATGACTTTTAGCAGCTGGTTCTTCCCCATTAGTTTCATCACAGTTCTGTCATTCACACTCGCCTGTTGTTGTATACAGCATGTCGCATGCACCACGGCTGCTGGTTATGGAGTGCCTGATGGACTTGAGCCAGAAGCTTCCTCGGGAGCTGAAACCTGTGGTAGCAGGGTCTGGCTTTGGCCTGCTTCACCCTGTGCGTTTGCTTATTCTGATGGAAACAATCTGATTCTGATGCAATCACGAGATGTATCCCTGCCATAATTCTTGGTGTGATGAATGGGGTTTTGACTTGTGGGAGACTGTAAGAAAATAGCGTTTCTGCTCATTCAGTGCTGTTGTTTTCTTTAAGGTAGTCTTGTGGTAAAATATGAAGCAGATAGAGCAATTAGAGAAGGAGATGTGTGGGCATGAAACAGCTTTGAAACTTTTGACACTCTGGGTGGGAAGGATAGACTTAAAGTGGTGTTAATTGTGATGATGTTTTGTGCTAGTTTTTTCCCTTTGGTCCTGTTAACTTTATATAGGAAAGATCCCAGGAGGGTATCAGTGCCAATACTGGCAAGTTTTTAGAGGCTTTCTTAAACCTCTTATTTCACAGAAATCTGTGAAGTTTCTGGCTGGTCTGTCCTTTTCTAGCCTAAGCCTTTCCTAAGAAATCCAGCAATTTTCCACTTGAAAATAGCTATGGGTAAAGTCACACACTACTTTCACATAAGATTAAGGGTTTGATGAGGGTAGTGGGAACAAAGAAATTCCAAATTAAGTCTGCTCCGTATTTAAACCCCTCTCTCCCAGCCCCCCTGTTGCACAATAGCAAGCTTTCCTAATGCAAGTAGGTTGTTGATATACTTCCAGAAAGAATTCCAGTTAGCTGAGAGATGGGATTAAGTGGATTAAATAGCCTCCTCATTTTTCAGTGAAAAAAAAAGGAGTTAGGTTGAAGGCATGTACAAATGCGAACTTAAATGATTTTGGACTAGATTGGCCTTCCAAACAACCTCAGATTGCCTCGCAAATTAGCGTGCCCTTTCTTGGCAAGGCCCTGCGTGTTGGTGGTGGGTGTGCATGCATGCCGACACACGTGTGCAGGGTGGTGGGCGCATGGAGTTTGCACTGCAGCCACAGCGATCGTGGGCCGGGAGGCAGGCTGTCAGTTGGGTAGAAGAGCTGCAAAGAATATAAAATGGTGTAGAGTGCTCTGTGGCCAGGCTGTCTGCATTTAGGGCAAAACTGGTGGGCTCTACTCAGCCAGACCCGAGCCCTAGGAGAGCCCGAGGACTTCCAGTCCACCAGCCTGCTCCTATGCTAGCATTCTGATGGCCTCTCCCATTTTGCCACTGGGTTGTGTGGTTACTAGGTGTTACCTTTTCTTCCTCAGCACAGATATTTGACATGATATGAAAACCAACATTCTTTTAGGTCTTGGGGACTTCTTTTCCTAAGAATTTATAAGGCATCAGCTTTGTACAAAGTACATACAGATTCTCCCTAGCTTATTCTTCTTCATAATGAAAGCTGATTTCTCCTCAGCCCTGCCTGTGATGTCTTGCTTTCATTTTTCTGACCCCTGAAGACAGGAAATAGCAATATGAAGCTCCACGCCAAGGTCTGTCAGCAGCTGATAACTTCATATGTGGCAGATAATTACTGCAGTCATGACTCGTATGTGGACAGCCTGACTCCATAGCAAACCTAACTTTGTCTTGGTTGTTTCATGGTGTCCTTTGTAATTCTTTGTCCTGTGAAACTTATTGGCCACTTGTTCAAGAGGCAGCAGTAGTGGTTTTTTCATGTGTTACTAATTTTTCACCTATATCCAAAAGACCTATTCTGTTAGTGGAAAGATACAGATACTACCATATACTTTAGGGTAGTATTGATAATGAAAACAAAACAAAACAAAAAAAAGGGCGGGTTGGGAGGGATTGGGGGGGGTGGAGCGGCAAGATTAGTTGTAGCAGATGAAAATTGTCAGGAATCCCTAAAACTTTTTTTGGCCTCCTTCTAAGGTCTGCTAATTTGCCTTAACCTATTGCTGTTATGAAGAGTTACATCTGAGAGGGTAAAGATTAATGCATGCCAGATTTCACGCATCCAGTCTAACTGGTCTTAAGTATAAGCAGTAGAGTGATTTTGTATTGTGTGTGTTTTTTCCCTTTAAAAGCACACTTCTTGCTGTCTTTGATTTCTATATTAATTTGGAAAGCATGCGCCCAGAGTAAAATTTGTTTCACATTTGTTTCAAATTCAAATTAAATCCCTTCACCCCCAACCAAAGAATTTTCAAGAAAAAAAAGGGGGGAGATTGGTGACCTTATCATGACTGGATCTCATCCTGATGAAGGGCCAAATCTTTTTAGCATTGAAGGAACTAAAAGCAAGAATTAAGAACTTTCTCTGATTACCACTGGGATAGCAGTGTTTTCCTCTTTCCTCTGCCTGCAACGAAACGCTTCAAAGCAGCCATTTATTCAGGCAGTGTAATTCTTACCTCTTTTTATCTGGCTTACATCTTTTATTTTACCTTAGCACTTGGGCCTGTGTTCTTCCCACCTGATTTTATTCACCTGAGACATGTGTCTTCGAAGGGTGGTGAATGATTGCTTCCTGGAGAGGAGGAGCGGAGAGAGTTGGGCATACCCCAGCAGCAAAGCAGCCTGCCTAAGATACGAGTTATTTCCTTGCCATAGCCCTCTTGCTCACTTTTTCTCCATCTTCATTCACCACGTAGGGTGACTTTGCTTCTAGCTTGCTGTAGCAGATTAGATAGGAATATAAGTCATTAAAATTAGTGCCTCAGGTTTTTTTAACTGTAAATCGAACAGCTAGAGCAAAGGAAAAAGGAGGAGACAATGTAAAAATGAAAGTTTACTGCTTAGCTATAGGGGTACTTAAGTGCTTGCCTAACATTCATGTCTTTGAAAATCTGCCCTCAAGGAAAATGATGCTGCACTGTGCATAACCTCTGCAAAATTTAGCAAACATTCAGAATGTATTTGGCAGATTAATAACATCATAATTTTCCCACCCCTGTGGGTTTTTTCCTCCTCCCCCCCCCCCCATAAAGAGGTGTACTAGGGGCTCGTGAAGTTGTGCGTTAGATAATTGAGTTGTTATGACAGCAGGCTGTGCTGAAAGGTGTTACATCAGTGATTTCTTTTTCATCCCACTGTGCTTTGATCTCCTGCTATAAAGCAGAAGATCTAACAGTAGAAACTTTTGAAGATGATAGATGAATTTTGCTAATCCACTTTTCATAATCCTTACAAAAAATGTCTGTCCTTATCAGTCAGAAAAGATTTAATAGCTGTTGTCTCTAGAAAGTCTCATATTATCAGGATTGCAAACTGTGGAATTACTGTTATGAAATATTTTACTAGCATGTTTTGAAATGTTGTTGTAAATGCTTTAGAATATATGAATAAAGATGCTTCTTTGTTAACCATGCTTTGTTTGTTGTATTTTCTCACTAAAATGCAAAATTAATTTGCAAGAGAGCACTGTGCAATGGTGAATATTTGCTGTCCTTATTGGTGTTAATTGCCCTGCTTTAATTTCGTATTATTGGAATTCACTGAAACAGTCAACTTAATCCAAATATACTAATTCCAAACATTACATAGTGCTGAAACAAATGGTAAAAGTCTTGGCTCACAAGATGTAAAGCATTGTAGCTGATGGAACCACTGCAACAGTAAGCAGTGTGTAGAATACTGTTTGCAGATGTTGGGGCAATAAAATGTGGCATCTTCTACAAAGGAACAAGTGCCTGTGCTTGTCCCTGGATGAAATTCACACTTCTATCATCCAGATGAAGTCAGTAAAGTTACTGCAGTTGCCCAGGATTTCGTCCAGCACAATCTTGCCCAATACATCTTTCGTTAGTTGAGTTCCCCACGTCTCTGGAAAACCCTGCTTATAGAAAGTTGCCAGCAATGCTTAGGATTATAAAAAGTATTCACCAGGTCTGATTATGTTTTATCTCTTTTCTTTACAATAGCTTTGGGCCAGATAATGCTCTATGTCGATGGCATGAATGGAGTAATAAATCATAATGAAACCATCCAATGGCTGTACACACTTATTGGGTCAAAGGTAAGACACTCCAAAGTTCTCAGTTTATATGTTTTTGGTGTTCTTTAATGCATTTTATTTGTATTACATATGCATGTAGGGTATAAACAGACCACCTGTTAGGTTCTAAATGAGTACATAACACTCTGCATGGAAAACAGGGTGCACTGAGGTGTTATTTCTTTTCTACTGTTTCTATACTCTTTTGTGCTGTTGGCACACACTCTGCTCTTAAAAGCAAAGGTACTGAAGATGCCCTTGTTACTGTCTGTGCTGCCATTGCAGTTGACCATGGAAAAGATTTTTTAGTCTTGCAGTTGCAGTTCCCAGGACATTCTTTGGAAGCACTTTTGGGGTGTCTTTTTTTGTCTTTTTTTCTCCTTTCCATTCGATGAGTGCAAATCCTTTTCTACAGTTTCACCATTCTACACTGCTGAACTTTGCTGAGCATTGGGGGAGGACAATTTAGAGTGACTTCCTTCTTAGAACAGAATAGAATAGACTATTCAGTTGGAAGGGACCTACAACGATCATCTAGTCCAACTGCCTGACCAATTCAGGGCTGACCGAGAGTTAAAGCATATTGTTAAGGGCATTGTCCAAATGCCTGTTAAACACTGAGAGGCTTGGGCCATCAGCCACCTCTCTAGGAAGCCTGTTCCAGTGTTTGACCACCCTCTCGGTAAAGAAATGCTTCCTCCTGTCCAGTCTTTTTGTGCCTGAAGAGCCCTAGAAGACGAAGTCTGGTACCTGCCTACAGGGGATTCTTTGTTGGTCCCTGCATACAAGGAGGCAAAAGCTGAAGGCCAGAATATATGCCGCTTGGGTTGATCTTCTCCAATGGAGTAGTGATTTATATAGTGCACAACCCACTTTTAAGGCTACCTTTGCTGGAAGTTGAAAAGGAAGCAGAACACAGATTCTGCTGGCACGCCATCCTGAAGGGCTGTAGGGTAGGTAGTAAAACCACAAATATACCATTCTCCAGTCTGTTGGCTTTCCAACTTTAGGAAGATTTTTAAGGCCTACAGAGGCTGCTGCTGCTCTTGCCATGTAGACCTGCTTGGGATAGATTTGTATGATGCAATAGCCGGAACAGGGTATGTTAGTTACTGTTAACAACTCAAAAGTTGCTGTAATTGGTGTTGAATCCCTAGTCAGAATTACTAAGAATTTTCCAGGAGCTTTTCCTCAAGTGGCTGAGTCACAGAAAGTTGCTGTTGGATACTGTAGTGGCACAGGGATGCTGCTGCTCTGCCCCTTTCCCCTGATAGCTTTTATACCACCAGGAGAAAAAGAGCTTTGTGTCCCAGGGGCCTTTTTTAACCAGTACAGAATTTTTTCTACAATGTGCAAACTTCACTGCTGCAGCAGATTATCAAGTCAAAGAACAGATGCTGCAGTATTGAAAGAACTGATTTATTTTGGGTTGACATACCTATATTGGTAGATATGTAAAAGTAAGATAATTATGGTTACGAAATCTCGGGCTTGCAGGGCATGGTTCATGATTGGGCGAAGATGAGGAGAAACTTTTCCCCCATGTAAAATGTTCCACTGTTCTCTGGACTTTACGCTGGGTGGTTTGCCCTCTTGAAACAGGGAATATTAGCCATGGTGCAAGACAAGAGAGAAATGGTTTGGTCGGTATAGATCCTAATTTTCAATGGAACAGATAAAAGAGGCAAGCAAAAAAGGGAAAAAAATATTGCTGTGTCTGTGATTATTTTAATTCTCTAACGCACCTAATGAGAGTAGGATGGGGGAGAAACACAACTGTATTGCTACCTAGCAGATTAAATTCTGTCTAGATTTTCTTGACCAGAGTACTTCAGCTCTCGGGTCCTTAAGCTCCTTTCTCCCTCCCCCGTTGCCAGCCCAAATGATTATCTCCATGTCCTGGCTCAGTGCCTGCAGCTGAGGAATGCAGGCAATGTGCTTTGAATAGTTTGGTTTCAGGTAGCATCAAAGTTGCTTTTTCATTATTCTTTGACTGTCTTGGAAGAGATCTAAGTCCCTGTCTGTGTGCCAGAAGTTAACCAAAGGTATGGCAGGCTTACTGTCAGAATGTGGTGGGACAGCTGCTTTACGCACTTAAAGGTGGTTTTGACATTCTGTGAAAAATGAACCTCTGGAATTTGCAACGCATCTACAGTCTAATTTGCAGCCCTGCTATGGTGGTGCCTTCTCCGCAGCAAAGGTGGCGAAAAATATGTTAACACTGCTGAACAAAAAAGGAATAGTGAAATTGCCAATTAAGTCTTGGGACAAATCCCTCTAATAGGATGCAGGACGAATACAGTCATTCAGCTGCCACAGCTGCCACACGTGGTTTCTTGCCTTCTCAAAAGCTCTGACCAGGTTTAATACACTCAGCAGTGGAGGTCGTTGAATCTTTTCCACTGATATTTTTTTTTTTTTTTTGGTCAAATTCTATCATGGTTTTGACCCTTCACTGTTACTTGCCCTGCCATGCACTGTTTGCATAGGGCTGCTCACTTGGAGTAGTGGGTTATTGCATGTGCTTGTCCACTGCAGCACTCGCATTCAGCAGAGGACCTGAGGGTCTCGGCACTGCAACACTTGTCGTTTTGGTACCCGGCTCCCAGATCACTTTATGCACCTAGTAATACTTCTGTACTGGGATAGCGGAAGGGGGTAGGAAATAAAATTTGAAATTAGTGAGAAGAAAGGACTAGAAGCAAATTACTGAAAGCCTGTTTAGATTGTTGCCATTATTTTCCTTACTCTTGCTAGTTCTGCTGCAGTTTTACCCCTCTGAACATCAAGGCATGCTTATATAGATGGATTATCAGAAGTTGCTGATAACTTTAGTGCTGTTGTCTAAATTTGCTCTGCAAAAAGTTACTAGTGAGGTGGTTAAAATTCTAACAGTGTGACTGCACTGGTATTGCTGCCCTTGTGCTGAGTAAGAGGCACCGGTGGTGTCAGGGTGAGGAACTGACAAGCAGGAGGAAAGTTAATCTTAGATGACTCGTTTGTTAGTGGGCAGAAAGAGCCTTCTGTTTCAGATTGGTATTATATAGGTGCTAGACTGGAAATCTGAAGTTAGCAGTATCCTTCTTCTGCCATGTTATTTAAAGAGAAGAGCATTATCAGCGCATCCCAGACTCTTGAGGCCACTGCCGGTCCTTTGCAAGACACATCCAACCATGTGTGACCACACCAGTGTGTGCCACTGGCCTTTCACAGGCTGGCTGTAGACCGCTTTCCACTCATCAATGGCTAATACATCCCTGGCATAAAACATTTACAGCATAATCCCAATGTCAATGTACATTACTACTCTTGCATCATTAGTTATATAGGCAGCAATTCATCAGTCTTTCCCTGTTTAACAAAACATTCAAGTATGTACTTAATTATAGGTTTATGGTTATATGCTGTTGGCTTCCAGGGAGCTTTAATACATAACTGAGGTCAGCAGTGTACTGCTGTAGGAGTGCAAGAGGGCTATAGCAGGGCCAAGGCTCTGACCATCTTATATAAGCTAGAAGTTATGTAAATAGGAAATATCTGTGTCAACAAAGTTTTCTTTAAGCATTCATTGGTAGCAAGGAACATTCATGCAAGATAGTTTGCTTTTAAAAAGACAAAACTAGGAGTCAATGAATGTTAGTTAACAGTGCTTTCAGAATTGCTTCTTAAGTTTTACTTTTTTTTTTTTTAAAGTGAGTAAACTAACTTGTCAGGGATGTTTTCTTAACCAACCACGTGCCGTAACACACATGTTTCAGCCTCACAGCATCTCGGAGATATTTCACCGCTTTCTCAGTATTTCTGCCAGCTATACGTTGCTGCTGCTGAAGTTGGAATGAAGTTGGAATGAAGTCTTTGCATTACATTGCAAGTTCTATTTAGCCTGGTTGTAAAGGGACCTGAGGCATTTGTTCATGCTGGCAGCTGGCACCCCAGAGCCCTGTGGAGCTCTATGGTGGATCACTTGCAGGTAGAGTCTCAGTTTCGTGGTGATGGCAAGGGCTCTGGGAAAATTTCTCTTACTCAAAACAGGGGACACCAGGTTAAAGACATAAATGCGCTAAGCCAGATTAAGTCCTTATAATTATTTTTCATCTGTTAGCATGTATGAGGTAATATATATATATTATCTTTCATATATGTTGGTATTCCCTCTGACCCGGTAATAGAAAGTGTACAATACTCTATCAGTGCCTTACCCTCTCCAGGACTAGCTACTGAGTGTTTACAAAAAGTGCTTTTCTGAATGAAACATCTTGGAAAAAACCCAGGCGTTTATATCGTCCACTAGAGAAGCAAACATTCCTTTGCATCACAAACCCACAGGCTTTTGCCACTTCACCTTGATCTTCGAAGGCACGTCTAAGGCATTAAGTGGTCCAAAACCTGAGTCTGGTTTCACCTTTTCTTTCCTCCCATTTCTGACTGCTACTGATAGTAATTATTTTTTCCCATTTGATGATCCAGACTGTTCTAATTTCCCCCAGGGGAGCTAAAGCCCCTTTTTGGCATTGTTTTCAGAGGAAAGTAATCCATTTTCAAAGTGGTGCTGGGTAACCTCAGAAGACAGGGTGGAATGCTGGGTCCAGGCTGATACAACGAGGTTGATTAAAGATTCCTATCTCACATCTTGTTTTAATTTTTTTTTTCTACTTTGCTTCTGTCTGGGTCCTAGATTGCAAGGTTAAATACGAACTTTAACTAGCAAGTTGTTCCCTGTGCCTTGTGTGAATCTTTTGCTTCCCTTGGTATTGAAGTAATGGCTTTTTGAATGTTTTAAAATGTAATTCAATCCAAAAGAAAAGAAAAAAAAATTCAAAGCAAAAGGAAAAAACCCACAACATTCAAACAGAACATAGTTGTAGTGGGTGAATTTGTTGATTTCAAAAGAAAAGTCCAATAGGGGTGCTCTTCCTGCATGCTCCCAGTGACATGTTAAAACATGCACATGGTTGGTAAGTCATTTCATGAGAATTTTGAGAGAAATAATATTCTTAGTCACAAAAAGCACTAAAATTGTTTTTACAAGTGAATCATTTTAGGTATGTAGAGGTAAATACTCAATTTAAGAACTTGATTAAATCAGTCTCCTTTTCACAAATCATTTATGCGTGTGCTCAACTGAAGTCAAAGGCAGAGCAGAGAATACCACATAACTTGAATTTGTGCTTTTCTTTTCCTTAGGAAATTTCTCACCATATCTTATGCAAATGGATGTTAAAGGGGGTCTGCATATATACCAAAAACTGGTTTGTAGTCATGGAGAAAGTTACAAATGTAAGGGGCTTAGCAGATAGGAATAGGACTAAAATAGTAGCATTAGGAGTACTAAAGCCCAAAGCATGTTGAATTAAGTCATCACCAAAACTGGATGGTATACTGTCTTGTTGAGGGTCTTGGAAATACAATGTATTTGCATCTCATTAATTTTTCTGGCAATATATTTTGAAAATCATTGTGTGTATGGATGACCTATTCTGAGTTAATGTTGCCTGGATGATGAGAATGAATATACGTTGGAATATGCCTCATCTTTGTGAGCAGGAGGTTGCGCTGTAGAGCTGTCCTGCGCTTTATTCTTAACATGTTTGGAAGGTGATCTAGAAAAGCTGGCCAGCTAAAAGAATTAAGCATCCAGGAAAAATTACACAGCTTGGGGACCTACTGTGATTAATTTCACATGTTGTCTTCTTCCCAGTTGGCTGTCTTGATAGTTAACAAACTCTTGCAGCCTCTGACAAATTGGACCCTGCATACAGCTAATATACAAGCTACCTGGATTGCATCGTCTCTCTTACCTCCAGCCACAGCTCTGATAAGCCTGTGGTTTTGTTCTGTTTTCAGGTCTAGCCCAGGTAGAAATGTCAGTTAGGTGTCAGTCTGACAAGCTTTCAGGCTCCTTTGCTTCCTGGAAGGATTCAGAGCAAAGCTGAGCTCTCCCCTCGAGCCCTAAAATCAGTGCAGTTTCACCCACGGGGCTGCCCTGCGCTCAAGACCTTGAGCTGTGGTGAACAGGTACAACTGCTTTGAGTTCAGTGAAACACTGAAGATTCATGTCAATTTAGCAGCTGGCTCTTAAATTTAATTCGCTACGCATTTGGCCATTGAACTATTGTTATGAAAATGGTTGTGTGAGGGAGAAACAAAATCCTGGATTTATAGGAACTTTCCTACTTCCTGCCTCTCAAGGGCTTGAGCCAACGCTCACCCAGGTCGGCAGAGAGCTCCCTTCTCTTTCACTTAGAAAGTGTAACGGCACTGTTGCATGAACAGAGTTTATTTTGAATTGTATTTAATTAGTGCTTTGAAGATAAGGATCGGGATGTTGCAACAAACTTGGAATAGGATACGCCAGCCAGTGCAGACTACGTTACGCGCTCACTTTGGTCTGTCCAACTCAGCAGACAGACTGCTATGAGTGCTGCTTTTCTTTACCAACCATATTTGTAGGTGGGTTTCAAAGTCATTCCATCAAACATGAGAGTTTGCAGTAGTCCAGTCCTGCAGCAATA
Source organism: Sagittarius serpentarius (assembly GCA_034782735.1). Classification (NCBI taxonomy): domain Eukaryota; kingdom Metazoa; phylum Chordata; class Aves; order Accipitriformes; family Sagittariidae; genus Sagittarius; species Sagittarius serpentarius. Next base: position 18,527,101 of record JAVKLA010000047.1, on the reverse strand, counting down.
ACTACTCCTCTAGCTCTGTCTGTTGCATTCAGTTCTGAGTATTTTGAAGGGATAAATACCCATTTTTGTGTGTTCAAAATGGACTCTTGTAGATTAAGGCAATACTAGAAAACACGCAGTTCCCCCACATCATATCAGAGATCTGATTTCAACTCATTTGAAGTGGAGAATGAGAAAATGTAATGATTAACTGCCAACAATGTGGCAAATGTTCAGACCCAGCTTTTCAGTCTCATCTGTTCAGATCTCTATGAGAGTATGTCCTGTTAGCGATGAGTGAAATATGTTCATATATTTCCAGAAAATACCGTGCATCTATGCAGATGTACAAATTTCTTGTTGTAAAGGAAAGGCATGAAGAAAGAAAAAAGCAAGTGTTATACTAGAATTAGGTAGGGGGAAAAACTGAAAAACAACCTGAAACTCAGCGCTAGCTTTTAGAATTACCTTGGTCTCTCTCACTACAGTAATTCAGTGTCACGGATCTGTTGCCATTCACATTTGTGAGCAAATTACTGTGCCTCAGGCCCTAGCTGTTCGTATTTTCTATTAGCTACTAGTGTTTTCTAACAAGCATTGTGTCCAGCATTCCTGTGAAAGGAGAAGGGTGCAGTTGGAAAGTTTGTCTGTATTGAGGGATAAGACTAAAGAAAATGGAGCCTACTTTTTCCCCGCATGCTTGAAGCTGCCAGTGTGAAAGGTCTTTGACTATAAAATCAATTGCCTGAACAAGAAAAACAGAAAATTTTCGACCATAAGTTGTCAGGTGGAAAAGAGTGAAAAAATGGGAAAGAGTTGCTCTGAGGATAAAAAGCAGCTGGTTATAATCCAAGCTTATAGTACACACCTGAGATTTTTATGCATATTTAAACACAGAATTCAACTTGGCCAATTATAAAACACATTGCGGTCATATACCAAACCTTCTGGGATAGCTAAGTTATCATTTTGCAGGGCAGAAATATCATTAGTTTTAAGTCAGGAGTTTAGTAAGCTGCATTTTAAGGAGTGTTTTAAAATTAAAATAAGCACTTATGTCTGAACCTTTTCTGGAAGCACTGTTTCATGAACTCGTGTGCATAATGCTTCAGTTTGCAGGGTTGTCTGTTTTCTAGTTTCTGTTGCTCTTCGGTGAGGCAGGGATGTATCTTCTCTGGCAGTGGCTATGGTGCTTGGCAGAGGGCATGTGAGCTATTAGAAAGTTTTGATGAAGAGTGGGGAGAGATTTTTCTGGTGCACAGTCAGTTATTGAAAGGCCACCAAACTCAAATTTGTTAGCTGAGACCTTTAGTGAAGTTCAAGTGATGTAGTTTTTTAATTTGTTTAATAGTTAAAATAAGTGTATATGAAAAGTCCAGGTAATGCTTCACAATGAAGTACTTCCTCTGAATTTCCTCATGGGTTTTTTATCATAATCATTTCCCTTTGGTCTGGTCCACTCAGTCATGTTGATGTCCAATTGTGTGACTTTTTAGCACTGTCGCAGAACTAGGATGCAGACTGTACAGGTAAGTGCCTCTTCATGCAGGCACCTACACGTGGCCTGAAGTGCAGATATCCTAGTGGGAAGCCACTTGGCAATCCTTCCTTGCTCCCATGAGCCTTGTTGTCCAAGATGGATACTTCATGCTGCCAGACTTGACAGCTTCTGTCACTGGAAGATCTTGGAAGTCATTTTCAGTCTGATACGACTGCGTGGATTATCAAATATGGCTGTATGTTACACTAGCTGTTGTGCCAGTCGATTGGATGACTGATTCTGGATTATATATTTACACTCATCAGTAAATGGGTATCAGAAATCAAAGTCGTAGGCTCATGTCAATAGCAAATATCCTTTGTACTCTGTCCTTCTATCCCCATTTCAGCAAACCACTGGGCAAGTCCCTCCAGATCAGCAGTACTTTTATGCAATAAGGCCTTGAATCATGGGGAGTGGGGCCCATGTCTGTGCCATGGGTGATACATGAGATAAATCAGTATGAAAAATAAGAAAATGCACCACAGTGAATGGGTATGTTTCCAGAAAGTGCCAAGTACCGGTATCTCACCTGTGCTTATTGCCAAATTGTTATATTGTTTGTCTTCCCTCTGCATAGTGAAACCAATAGAAGAAACAAACCTGGCATCCAGATCTCCTGAGGCTTAATTAAGTGTCCTGAGTTTTAGACAGAGCTTTTGGTGGTTCTGCCAGCAGAAAGCGCAGAGGGGTGGGGGATGCTGAGATGACTCCTGCAGTTCTGTAGGAAGAAAGGAGGTGGTCAACCTTTTGCATTCTTCAGTGTGTATTAATGTTCTGGGGTTTTATGACTGTTAAAGGGCGTTATGCTTAATTCGTACTTACTCCCTCAGATTTGAAGAATGTAGGTAGTCTTTCCTTATCTTAATAGAGTTTTGGGCTTACCTTACATATTTATCACAATAACCTATGATAGTAATTCTGTGAAAAGCATAGTTCAATGAATTTATAGGATATGGGTAGGATGCTTTTGTTAATCGCTTCGTTTTTCTCACTGTTTATAGTAAGCTTTTGGAGACTCAGACATTGTTACCAAGTTGCTGCTTCCTCTCACCTCTATTTTGATGTTTATTGCATTGTTATTAAAGATTTTTGAGAAGAACTGCACTGTTGATGTGGATCCTTTTTACACGATTTTGCAGAAATGGAAGTACAGTTTGTGAGGAAACAACAGCAGAAATTCCACACAAAGTCTGTTCAAATTTTTGGCTGCACAAGGATCTCATACTCCTCTAAAAGTATGAATTGAATCCACTGTGTACCCTGTGTCTGTTTGATGTGGGGCATATAGGATCCATCTTTTTCTGCAGAGCTGTGCTGCTTAATCTTCTCTCTCAATTTTTTTTCTGAATGTCCTAATTTCTGGAAAATCCTTGAGACAAAAACGGAATTAGTCAATGCTGCATTGCCTTTATTTTTCTTCTTAAATTCGTCTTACTTTTCTTCTTAAATTATTCTCTGTCCTGGTTGCCATATATATACTGCAGTAGTGGAATCCTGCCTGCAGGAAAGAAGGTGGTATCCAACATTTTTCGCAGTGTCATGTAAACCAGATCCGAGACAGTTCAGCCAACACAGCAGTTAATATACCAGTGTTTTGCTTGTAGCTTAGCCTGGAAGAATGGCCCAGCTAGGGAGGGAGTCCATACATTGGGAGACCGGGGCTGAATCCAGCTTCCAGGCACATTCTTGAACCAGTTTCAAAATCCCTTTGTGCCCTGGTCCCTCATCTGGAAAATTGGTATTTGGATTTTAGAGCCCTGGGGGAAGAACATGAGGGAGTGGAAGGACAGATTATATGTGTTTAACACAGATACACAGGTGAAAGTTGAACCTAATACTAATTGTTACCATATCTGTCCTTCGGCATCACTCAAAAATGCTTGTCATTCCTTTATTTAGATATAGCTGTTCTTTAAAGCAACAGCTACTAGCTGAAGGTACTTGGATGACAGTAAAAAATATGCTGTACCAAAAATGGACATCACCAAAACTTACATGATGGCTTTATATTCAGCATGTAGTGCACGCCAAGGAATGCCTGAGTTGCAACCAGCTCAGGTCCCTCACCAGGTTTTTGCCCTAGGAATCATCGTGGTTACCGCATAGGCCTCCTATGAGGCCTCCTATGCTAAGGATTAGTCCTTAGCAAGGAAGATGTCTGGTAAAATGTGTGGACTTCAATTACTTCATAAGATCAAGATCAAAAGAAAGGTTCTCTGATATGTTTTCTTCCCTTTTTTTTTTTCTCCACAGTCCTCTAGTAGTAGTTTATGCCATATAAAGTCTTTTCAGAATAATTTCCAGCGTACCAGCAGGTTCTCTAGCTGACTCCCATGATACGCTGAAATGAGTCTCATCTGGACGTGCTGTGTACTCTCTCTCCATATTCTGATCCTCTTTGATCACAGCAATCGAACAGGGAGCTCAGATGCTTCCTGGTTTGCCCCCCTCTATCTCTCTACTTTTTTCCTTTTTGAAGACCACATTAATGAAAAACAAGAATGTAGTGTTCAATGTAAAAATACTGTTAATACCTCAACCAGCATGGAATTTTTATAGATTGTTCCCTTTTATTTTTTAATTTCCTCCTCTTATTAAAAGACACAGAACTGTAGCAAATGTATGCTTTGTCTTTTTTTTTTCCAGCAGCGTGTAGCTGCTTCCTTCTTTAGTTTAGTAATAAAATTAAAGCATCCTCTCAGAAGCCATTTTTTCTCCATTGCACTTTAATTTTCACTCTGTGGTTGTCTAAGCATCTTATTGTTTATGATTTTGGAGGGAAATGCAGCACTTTGCTAATTTGCAGTTCGAATGCTTCCCTGGTCAAACTTTGCACATAATAGCCTTTCTTACAGAATATAAACGGAAAGAGTAAAATAGGATGAGACACCCCTGCAGTTATTAATGTATGGAGTTGCCTCAAAATTGTTAATCCTATGTGGGTTGAGATTCTGTTCACCCTGTTTTCCTTTAAATAGAGAGAACAGAATTCCACTTCTTCATGGTTTTTTTCTCCTCTGTGTCACTACTACTCTCCATGGTTTGCAGTGCTCTGTGCTCAGGTCACTTCTTTTTGTCTTCCTCGTTGCAGTCTAGCTTCCCCATATACACGCTCTCCTCATTTGATGTCTGCTGGGCCACTCTTCCATGCACAGGGGAACTGCAGAGCCCCCTCTAGTAAGGGTTCTACATGGCTGTGAGGGGAAAGACATGATAGGCCACCTGAAGATAGGTTTGCTTCCAGATCTGCACTGCCTGGTGATTTGCTGTCCTGGTTTCGGCTGGGATAGAGCTAATTGTCTTCCTAGTAGCTGGTACAGTGCTGTGTTTTGGGTTTAAAATGAGAAGAATGTTGATAACACCCTGATGTTTTCAGGTGTTGCTAAGTCGTGTTGAGACCAAGTCAAGGACTTTTCATGTTCTCCTGCCCAGCCAGCAAGAAGGCTGAAGGGGCACAAGAAATTTGGGAGGGGAGACAGCCAGGACAGCTGACCCAAATGGCCAAAGGGGTATTCCATACCATGGGACGTCATGCCCAGTATAGAAACTGGGGGAGTTGGCCTGGGGGGAATTGCTGCTCGGGAGCTAACTGGGCATCAGTCAGTGAGTGGTGAGCAATTGCATTGTGCATCCCTTGTTTTGTGTATTCCAATCCTTTTATTATTATTGTCACTTT
>JAVKLA010000047.1:18474616-18509992 GCA_034782735.1 Sagittarius serpentarius | reverse complement strand
CCAGAGAGGTTGTGGATGCCCCTTCCCTGGAGGTGTTCAAGGCCAGGTTGGATGAAGCCCTGGGGAGCCTGATCTAGTGGGTGGCCCACAGCAGGGGGGTTGGACTAGATCATCTTTAAGGTCCCTTCCAACCTAAGCCGTTCTATGATTCTATGAACAGTTATAGAAATACATGGAACATGTAATGTTGTAAGAAATCCTAGGAGTATCTCAATGCTTTTTTGTTTATGCGCATCTAACTTTTTGATAGATAAAGTAAACATTTCTTGTACTTATTTTTGATGGCCTTGGCAGTAATGCTGCAAGCTCAAGGTGAATGTTGTTAGGACTAAGTTTTCTCATGGCAGGTTTTAACTGGCACTTTTTGTACATCTTTCTTTTCTGCCTCTTTTCTTCATTTGCCACTGATTCTTCCTTGAAAATTACCCTTTAAGGGTATTGAGTCCTGGTAACTCTTCTTAAAAATCAGGGAAAATTATAGTTGTTTCTTTTAGCATCACAGCATTTAATTCTGTCTACTCATTCTGAATAAGAGAATATGAATTTGAACAAGAGCTTGTAGTGTCCCTGTGTGTGAAAGAAGGCCAAACGCATCCGGGAGTGGGTTGGTGGGAGTGTAGCCACCAAGCTGAATGAAGTGCCTCACCCCATTTGGTGCTGGTAAGACTGCATCAGGAGTTCAGGGGTCCTGTTTTGGGCTCCTCAGTACGAGATAGGTATTTACCTCCTGGAGTGAGTCCAGCGAGGATTCACCACAATGGTTAGGGGGTAGAGCATATGATGTACAAGGAAGAGGCAACTGGGTTTGTTCACCTAAGATGAGACGGAAAGTGGTATTACATCCATTCCAACTTAAATTATTCTAAGATTCTCTCAAGCTCAATGCATCTGTTTCCTTTTCCTTGCTTAATACAAAGGAAAATAATAAAATATTATTATATAATATATTGTTATGTATTTCTTTTATATATTATATTTATAATTTTACACATACATACCATATATATTATGCATTTTATTTAAATACAAATATACATATACAAATTACATATATATATAAAAAATATAAAATCTTCCATTCCAGGAAGAGCTTTCCTCCTCTTGCGAACAGAAGGTGGTTTTATCCCCTTGCAAAACATGAAACTGAGCTGCTTTGCAGGTGCTGGCGGGATGCCAGCGGGCGGTTCCTGCAGCACTAGATCTGAAGTCGGGGGCATCTTTGCACCCCACAAGAAAGAAGAGTTTCAGCTTGTCTGTGCGTCTCTCACCAGCAGGATGGACACTGGTTGCACTGCATATTTCTTCAGATGCAGCTCTGCCTGGCTGTGTCGTATCAATAGGATGAGTACATGGCTGATGAGACCGTGTCCCTGCTTGGATAAGGCCTCAGGGGAATTGGCTGTAGTAAATCTTTAGTTAAAAATCCAATGCCCATTTCTACTTTAAATTTGAATAGCATAAATCCAAAGCAGCTACATCACCCTGAGTGAAATACTAAGGTTTTTTCCAATTTTGTTTTCACTTCCTTTTTTTGAAAAAAAAAAAAAAAAAAAAAAAGAAAAAAAATCCTGAATTTTTAAATCTGAACTTTGCAAATATCGCTTTGGTGTCTAAGTAAATTAACTTTCTGACAACATTCCTTGTAAAGGCTAAAGCCTTTCCTGGCAAGTGATTAACAACTGGGACAAGCCCTTCCACGAGACATGAGTTTTGCAGCCTGTTGTGTGGTCTGTTTGGCTGGGTCTCTAACACATTTCCGATTGTCTAAATATAAAGAGATAAAAAGGAAAGGGACTGCCAAACCCCACTTTATAACGTAAAGTGAGTCAGAGGGAAAAGGTTTGTAATTTTTCTTCTTCCTTTTACATTGCTGGCTACATCTTATCTTTAGCCAGAAGATGCTAGCATCATTTCCTCTCTATAAATCAGCTTGCATGTGACACAAAAACACAATATGATTTTCTTTTCTAACTTAATAGAAGTTTTGATACTTTGATGTTTTGACATTCGAGAATCCTGATTTAATCTCAGAACTGTTAAAACATCGCTTTACTGAGCCAGTGGGTGTGTGTATTGCCTCAATGAGCCTTCTTTTTTAACTAAGTGGTAATATTTAGGATGGAAATTTGGAATTAATTGCAACAACCAGTGTTTGCAAAGTGATGATACCAGAACTTTTTTTGAGCTAGCACAGCATACCTCTGCCTCTTTTATTGCTCTTCTGACATCTAGTCCTGTTTGAAGTAACAGTGTGATTGCCCCATGGATTTTAACAGAACTGTGACTCTGTTGAAGCTGATTCAGAAAGTTGTGCCTGTCTTCAGTACTAAATGAGAGCCTGGTAAATCCCAGAAACAGCCTTAAAAGCCATCATGAAGTTCTTAGTGATTCAAATGAATAGTGATTCACCTACTCGTGAATGAAATATGAAACTTGTTTCTATAGCTCCCATTGTTGTGCCATCTGGGTACATCATGTGAAATAAAACCATACCAGTGACTGGCAAAAACTCCCGTGGCTTCACAAAGGGAAGCAAGAAAGTCAATGAATTGCTGCCCTTTTTTCCTGCTAAGCAATCTCCCAGTTTTGAGATTTACAGCTATTTTATTTGCAGTGTAGCTGTCTACTGTTTAAATAATTGAAAAGGCGTGCTGTCCTTGCAAACACATTTTATAATTCATTCATGAAGATATGAGGATCTCCCACTTTGACAGTCATCATAGTTAGTCAAAAATGGAAACTTTCTGAATAGCTCTGGTATTCTGAAAGTTGTGCAACAGTCATTCTTGGTCTTGGTTGAGACCCTTCCCATTGCGATACCTGACGCTTAATGTGTCATCAGCAGCATGCATTTGCTGCTACAGGCAGGTCAGGCCCACAGGTGGTCATGAAGGGATCATTTAACAGGTAGGACATCACATTGGAGGCCACATAAGAAAATATACCATGCTTCACATGGGTCTTGGCAGCAAGTATCCCTGGAACAGACCTTGGTGCCGTGGTGTATAATTAGAGTTTATTTTAGTGTGAGCATGTCAGGTTCCGGACTGTCCTTGTATTTGGGGGTGACAGGCTATCTATCGGGTGTCTTGGAGGGGTTTTGGCTGGCTGAAGGCTTCAGCTTCCAAGGGGCAGTGCAGCTGCTCTGTGATTGCTTGCTGCTGTCAAGAAGCACTATTAAAACACTATTACAAAGCCTCATTGTAGGGTATGTGCAAAGGTTGTATGGGTCACAGGTAGTAAGTCCCCAGTGTAGGCATTGTGTGGCTTAGTCTAGGGCTGCAGTATTTTGGTTTTGTGCTTGCCCAAGGTGTCCAAAGCAGCATGCAGGCCTAAAAGCACCCACAGGGCTCTCAGATGCCATTTTCTATTGAGCAGGAACCAGCGTGCTTTAAATGCAGTTTTTCTCAAAGCTAGTGGCTGTGCTGACTACCAGCAGAAAGCTTCCATGGTATGTACCTTCACCTACAGACACCTCCGATTCCCAGGGCGGCTTGAGTATTTTGTGAGGAGTTGGATAAGCCTTGAAACTTTGCATACTGAGGAACTGAACTTACAGTGTCCTTCTACTAGCTAAGTGGCAAGCAAAACATAGCTTTTCTAATCACTCCTTTTCTCTGGGACTGCTTCTGGGTGGTATTTATTCCTTATGCTGTCATCTGTTAGTTTGTTAAGCGCAGGAGGTTGACACCTGCAGACAGCACCCAACTACTCAGCCCGCTCGAGCCTTGGTCTGGTGCAACGACAGTGGGCTGCCCTGAGGCTTCACAGGATTTGTGGCGTGGCAGATGCACAGTGCGTAGGGACTAGCTCCTTATTACAGCAGCTGCCGTGGCCAGCAGGCAACAGTTAGAGCAAAGGTATTGCAGAAGGTCCTTCTTTCTGGAAGAAGAAGAGATTTGCAAAAATAGACATAAGCCCAGTGTGTCCCCCAGTGATTGCTGTCAAATGGAAACATATGGGAACTTTGCCATGGAGTACTTATGCGTAAACGCATCCTGTTGTCTCCATGTGGCCAAGCCTTGAGGTTTTAAGAACCATCAAAAGTAATATCCAAGGTTTCCTTTCTATGAAAAGGATCCTGATCACATTAGTAGGCAGTACACAAGTGGTTTTCTGAGAAGTATGTTAATGCTAGAATTGTTTACCGTAATCTGGTAACTCCTATTTTACAAAGTAACTTTACAAAACAAGTTGAGGCTTGTTGGAAATACTTTCAATAGGTCTGTTAAACAATTGAACTTGATTGCTAAGGGAAATGTCACTGCAGAGCAGAAACAGTGTGGTATTGGCCTGACAGGCAAATACACAGATGTCCAGTGCAACAGCAGCAGATTTTGCATTGCTAGTAGCATCGGTGCAGTGCATTAAGCTCAATTCAGCATGAGTGGGTAAAACCCAAGAAGCTGGGGAAATACCTGGGTCGCTGTTGGCACTAAACTGTGTTTATAGCAGCAAGCTGCATTTTAGCTCGTTACCTTGAAGTGAGCTCTAGTATGTCTCTCTGAGTGGCAATGTGAAAGCAGTAGCTTGAGTGTATGCCTGTTGTACTTGCAGTCTTTTTTAGAATATAGACACAGTCGCTGTCTTTGAGTGCATCTCAGAAATGATTAATGGTGATTCTTTGCCTCTTAGGAGAGTTGTGTTGAGAGGACTTGAAAAAATGAGGCAATGGGAATGAGCTAATACTGACAGAAACTATATGTATCCCTGAAACAGTTTAGCAAATACAGTATAATGATTTTTATTTTTTTTCCTTTCCCCTTGGGTGAGACATTTTAATGGCTGTGTTTCAGAGTGCCTACCAACTTAACGTAATGAGACAAAGACAGGGATTTTCTGGAGCATGGTTTATCTCTACATGAATGCATCCTAAAGTAGATTTTAAAATCTGTCAATGGCAAAGGAGAGAGTAATGACCACATTACTGTAGCTGTCTCGTTAAAAATCTTACACGTTGTTGGATAGATTTGTTGCAGAACAAGGTAGCAGAAAAACACAGTAAACTTACAAATAGCTGTCTTTCTGGAGCTTCATTCAATCACAGTAAGTTGGAAATTGCATTTCTGGGACAAGTGATACATCACTTCTTATTTGGCTTTAAATCCATTATTTAGATTGAGGATATAGCACATTTGACCTAGAATCAGTTGTCCTAGTAAAAGCCCTTGCAGCTGGGCATGTAGAGCCCTGCCTATCAAAAAGTCCTCTGTTTTCACATCCCCTTTTATTAAAAACTCCAAATATTCCCTTAAGTAAAGAGTTGGTTTTTCACATACCTGATCATGCCAAGCAAGTCCCTAAATATTCTTACTCAGTGCTTTTAAAATTATGTAGTAGTCAAATGATCCACTCTGGAAATGGAAGATCTGTTATGAAACCAATAGAGTTTGGCTATATATTTCCAGTAGGTCCATTTTACCAATGTTGAGTCTTTGCTGAACTCACAATCCTGGGGATGTACAAAAAAACGAGTTTGAAAACTTGCAGGCAGAATGCTCAGTTCCAGTAAATCACACATTTTGTGAGGGGGTGGGATAGTCAGAGATTAAACACACTTTCTTCCAAGTTGTGTTAAATAATGAAGATCGATCTATTTAATAATTTAAGCATTAAATAGTAACATTATAAGAAAAGAAGAAAGCATGAGGAGAAAATCATTCCATCATACAGCAACTTGACAGCGTTAAAGCTCACAGTGAAAGAGGGAAATAAATGTTTTGAGAAATAGAGGAATATATGCGTTCTTACCTCAGTAGGTTCTGTGTACATCAAACTTTGGATAGCAATGTTGGGGATACGCATAGATGCATGCATAGGTGGGATGTTCAGCCTTGTATTACATGTGGCAGCACTAAGCTTTTGTTTGGATTCATTGACTATTGAGACTTCCCTAGGAGAGCACTGTCCGGTGAATGAAATTTTCAGCCAGCTGGCTACCTCTCATTTTTTCGGTCCTGCCTAGCACTGCTTAATCTTTTCCACTTGTGTGTTATTACCAGATCTGGATTGCTGTGCTTGTGTCTTGCCCAGTGTCATTTAGCACATCTGGAAATGCTGTGGTTTGCTGAATGACAAGTCACACTCTTTTCTTCCAGTTCCGCCTGGTGGTAAAGACAGCACTGAAGCTGCTGCTGGTGTTTGTGGAATATACCGAATCCAACGCACCACTTTTAATCCAGGCAGTATCTACTGTTGATGAAAAGAGAGGTGAGTAGCCTTACTTGTGGGGGGAGTGCAAAATCCCAGCACCGCTGAGACCAGGGTTACGTTTCATCACTGATTTCAGTGGTTCTTGAGTTGCTGTCGTGGTGCTTGCCTTGTGCGACATACCCTTCGTTTCTTGATTTAAAGCATATTTTAAGTATTCATGCAATTTAAGATTGTTTTGAGGAATGAATTATAGTGGGAAAGCAAAGAGTGAAAAACTGAGGAACTCGACTGTCCCCCTGGGCACCACAGGCATTGCCCTATCCCTGCACCCGTGCGCAAAGTAAGCCCCATTGCACCTTCCGGCCTCGGAGGCTCCTTGAGGCCAGGCCGTCTTTCCAGTTTCTTCTAAGAAGCAGCAGTCTGATTTAGAAGAGAAAATTATATCTAATCAGTGTAATCCCTTTGAAGAGAAAGACGAGGTCAGTAATAGTACAGGCTTTATAGTAAAAGGAAAACCATCTGTTGTTACATTAAAATAAAGCCCTTGAGCAGATATTATACTATGGAATCTGTTACCCTTCAGGCTCATGAAAAATACTTGAATATGTATACTGTATTTTTTACAAATAAATAGAACAAAAATGGTTCTTTTTTGTTCTTCCCACAAAGCCATTGCTAAGCTCCTGGGGCATTCTCTCTTGATGCAAAACATTCCTTTGCCTCAAGGAGAGTTTTTGAGGTTGGGAGAGCCATTGTTGTGGTCTCAAACACATGGAGGTTGAAAGCAAGATCCCCTCTGTGGAGCAACTGCCTCCATGCTGAACTTGTTTGAGTGACTTGATATGGTAAAAGTGAAACAAAAAAAGTTGGGGGATGGAGATAAAGGTGGTGTCAGAAAGAGGAGAAAGTAGCCAGATTTTGCTTTCAGCTATCAGAATGAGTGCATTGAAAAGACAAAAAAAACCCAACAAACAAATTGTCTCATATGGCAGGAGAGCAGACAGGGGCAATTCAAAAACAGTGCAACACTATAAACAGTGGACTCTTCAGGTTGTCTTTCTGTTTTGAACTAAAACCTATAAACCTTACAATACCATAAGCAGAAATGTAATTACAATATTCATGTAATTGTGTGTACTATGATTTATTTTTGCAGTCATTCTTAGTATTTCCTCAGCTCTCTGAACTCAGTCATATTCTCAACATACTCAAATTGCCATCTGTTCACATGCTAGTAAACCTCATAAAAGAAAAAAAGAGAAAGAAGGGGGGACTCTAAACACACTACCATGCGCTTCTGTATCTCTAGAACAACCTTAGGCAAACATTTACATGTCCCAAAGTAATGAAACAACTTAAGTAACAACATAGAACATGTGAAAAAAAATTATGCATGTAGTTAGTTGGATATGTGTTAGGAGCATGAGGAGAGGGTTTATGGGAATTCGCATACCAGCTGGCAGATTGTCTCATGAACTCTTGTAAATAACTTAGTCCCAAATATCCAGTTTTCCTTCCTTTCTTTCTTGCTTTCTTTCTTGTTTTCATTATTAAGTTGCACTTCGATACAATAGAGATTAATTAATGACTGATTTAATGGAATAGAAATACAGAGGAAGAAAAAGCGATGTGCCTTTTCTTGAAACGTTGTCATAAATCTTCCAGGTACATAATTAAGTTTAGCACTGCTTTGACAAAAGTCCAATGTTTCATGTACATACAAGGTGATGAGATATGACATAATTCCTCAACATGTGCACCACACATGATTAACATAAAGAACTCCATATTAACTCAGCCTGGTTTCAAAGCGATCCCATCTGTGGCTTCTATGTGAGAATACATCCATACGCAAACTGAAGTAGAGATATCCATGGAAGTGCCGGCTTTACTGTCAGATACAAGCAGACCGTAAGTGAATAACTGCATGGCCTTCATCATATAGGAAGTAGCTTCTACTTACACTTCCATCTAGCTCCCCCTTTCCCCCTGCCCTGTCTTGTTTCAGAGCCCCAGAGGAATTTGATCGCTTCTCAGTTTAAGCGCACTGGGACTGTGTGGGCTCTGGAAAGTGGAGCTGGCATTGCACTCTGCTGTCTGGGGCTGCTTTATCACAAGCATTTTTTAGGACAGAGATTAAAGCCCTGTGACTGATCCGGACACTGTCGCATACTGTTAGTGAATTAAGTTTCTGCTACCTGCCTTGTTATGTTATTTGTAAATGGCCTGCGTTATCAGTTCCCTGCTTTTCCTGCCATTTCACGCATAGTTAGATAGCCACTAAATTAATGCCCATACTGTAGGTATGATGGAAGGCTGTATGTTCACTCATATTTAAATAGCCGGGAATACAGGATGTTGAGGTCTTTCCAAAAGTATTACTACCTTTCCATGCTACGGCTACTAGAGGCAGGCACTCTGTAAGTTGGTGGCAGTCCTCATGTATGGTTCTGGCCTGATGGAAGGTTTTTCATGCTTTGTACATACTTTGCACATCCTCTGTAGTTATAATGTCAAGTTTTTGTGTCAGACGTGAATGACAGCATTAAATTAAATACGTAAAAACATTTAAAGGTGAAACTGAGAAAAGACTAAGACTTAAAACAATGGGCAACATTATTCAATAAATAGATTGTATTAATTTAATATAGGCTTAATTGTTGCAGCCCCACAGTTCTCCACGTGTTTATGCACCATGAGTGACTACTCAGAGTGCTGTAAGTAGCATCAGGGTTGAGGTTCCAGCCTTCCTGTCAGGAGAAGCCACAATAATGAGGTGTTACAGGTGAGAAGCCTGTGAAAGGCAGTCAAGGAGTTCTCGTTTTACCCATTAGAAGGCAGGAGAACACAGACAAAACTCGACCTCTGGTGTTTTACATCAGTGAGCCTGTTCCATCACTCCCATCAATTTTGCTGTGAGTTCTGCATGCAACTCATAACCTTATGGGAACATCCCAGTCTGCTCCCAGAAGAATCACTGGGATGCTACATCATCATTCTCTTACATCATCATTCTTCTACATCATGATCGGGTGGAGGAGACAGGCAGGAAAGTAAACCTTTTTGAGAATTGGCAAGTGTACATGATTACACGTACTATTTTAAAAAATAAACTCTGTAATACACAAATATTAAATGGATTTATGTTTTTTACTAGAAATACATATGCATTGCCAAACCTAGATTTGAATTTAGGTTTTTCAGGATTGGTTATATTCTGACCATTACACAGAAAATGGAAGCTGTAGCTTGTAGCTCTGCATAATAGTTTCCTCAAAGGTTCCTCTCCATCTATAAATGGAGAGCTTTTAATATTCTCCACAATACAAATAACCTTTTAAAGGAAAAGAGAAAAACATACATCATGTTTTTCGTATCACTTGTATAAATATCATTCGTTTACTACAGCAGCCAATGAGTTTAGAAAAGTCAACAATTTTTTTAGTATGATTTTCCAGGGTAACTTTCACAAAGTTTTTCTATGCACCTGGAAAAGAGAAGTAGTTTTTTCACTGTCATCCTATCATTACAAAAATATTGTCTTGAAAATTAATTTTTTCATGTAGACTCCAGCCTGTGGTCTCATCTTTAAGTAGTAACTCTCCAGGAACAACGTATTTGGAAATTCAAGCTCAGGGCATGAGAGTGGATGAGAGCAGACACCTGCTCTAGATCTGCCCATATACCATGCTGTCTGGACCATAGGTTGGAAACTATAGGCTCTCATTACATATTAGCAAGGAATATTAACCCAAGTGTAGTAATGCAATAAGTTCACAGTACAACTTCCACACCAGAACTGCCTTGTCCCCAGGAGGGTAGACAGCCTTATGGCTATTTCACTCCTTGGCTGTTCAGCTTGAGATCATAATGAGGAAAACAGCATTTGAAAAGAAAGGTTTTATCCGGTACAAATTAGAGTAGCTCTGTCAAAGTCATTGATAGTACTGCCTCCTCTTGATTTTAGTGAGGGAATAGATGAAGAATTTCAAATTTTAAGGCTAGATTTTGGAAATTGCCGAAGTTTAGTAGCAGCACCTTAATTAATGCCTTTGAAAGATGGATGAGAAATTACAGGGCTGCCTTACTAGTAAGTATGCCTGATAAACAATTTTTAAAAGCTGTATTCTGAAAGAGAGAAGCAGCACAGGTAGAAGAAAATTATATGTCGTCCTTGCAGGAAAACAGCAACGTGATCCTGAAAATACTCTTTTATGATAATGGAGAAATATTGAGACATTCAGGGGGAAAAAAAAAATCAAACACCAGGATGCTATCTTTAAAAAACAAAACAGGATTGTTCCAATAAGAATAAAACCTGCCTGCAGAATTAAGGCATGTTTCCCTAGAAGGACTCTCACTGAATAATGCAATGGATTAAATAATTAATCTTTTATGTTGTTGTGAACTTGCTTTTTTCCAAATGGCATTGTCATAAGTCAGATTTGCATAGTTTCCCCATTTTGTTTCTCTTTTTTATTTTCTTCCATTTTTATTTTTCACTGGAAACCACAGGAAGACATTTTTGTAGTGAGGATATCATTCCTGCTGATCATATATCATTTGTGAGCCGAGTGAATTTGTTCCACATGTCTTTTGAACATGTACTGCACAAAATGTCTGGTAATATAGAGACTCTGGTAAAGAGGTGTCTAGTGTGTTTTCATTACAGCCATGTATTTGAATTAGTATTTAATTAGTAATGCAGAGAAATACATCTGGAAAGCTGAGAGTGAATCCCCCCCTCCTTTGATTTTGCTTGAAACAAGTAAGCTCTGATTTATTATTCAGTAGTAAAGATCAGAGACTGTCTCAAAAAAGGGGGGAGAGAAAACAGGAGAAATATCACTCTCTGTGCATTCATTAATAGACAGGTTTTTCCACACAGTGCGCTGCCATCACCTTGAAAATGGAGATCCTTGATTAGCAGAGATTTGATGTCTGTGTAGCAGGTTATATGTATAATATCAGCGTGAATAAACAAGGGCCGTTATCTCTGAGAGTAATGCAGAGTTTTAACCTCGGGGTCACTGATCAGTCAGCAACAAGTGGTTGTGGTGAAACATTTGCATTTACTGTCTGATAATACTCAAACTATCGTCATCCCTATAGTGTTTATGGGATGTGGGCTGTTGGAATACTTTGCATGTTTCCCTCTGAAATTCAAAGACTCTTGCAGTTAATGCTTGTGTAGTTGAATTGAGTATCTCTCAGTTAGGGTTAGCTTTCTGCTTCGTTCTCCTCACCTTTAACTTTACTCCAAACAAAACACTGAATTAGAGTCTTTGATTATTTACTCCAGTTTCCTAGATAAAATAGTTATGTGGGTTTTTTCTGTATTAATGCAGGCATCTGCCTTTTAGCCAAATGGAATAGGACGATTTTACAAGGTGCCTTCCACAGAAGAGGTTATCTTGAGTCTGGCTGGCATTGCCTGTCTGTTGTTCTTGGCACAACAACTCACTAAGCCACTTGGGTTTAGGCACCAAATATGCCTGCAAATGCAAATCAACATGCAAATCAAGCAAATATGTCAAAACTAAAAGCACAAATTTTGACCTTACTTAGTAGAACAATGAGACAAACATATCTGAAAGTTCTGTAGAGGGGATTCTTATTAAAATAATTGGAGTAAGAACCACAGCAAAACTTTTTTCCCCGCATTGATCATTTCTTTTATCCAAGACACACAGCCTGTAATTTGAGAAAACTGTGTTTCTCTGCCGCACTGTTTTGTTAACAGGACTTATCTTAATGCAGAGTAACTCGGTAATAGCACTAGGAATGTGAGCAACAATCGCACTGAAAGCATAGCATGTAGGGTTTTATTGAAGATTTAGCTAAGCCTATGTGAACCTATGATAGGTGGAGTAAAATTCCTCCCACCTGATTTTTAGAAGTTCAGTGTCAATCAAACTGGGCTAACAAAGCTTGCTTCATCATCAAGGGAGAGAAATTGGTATCTTTGGGGAAAGTCCGCTTGGCATATTTTAGATCCCTGCATTAGGATGCGCCATAGCTTTCACTGTCTGCATGAACTTCACTCTCTGTGAAGGAGGGTAGACTGTAGAGGAAGCTGGATCTTTCCACATGATCTTCCACCTGGCTACACTTTCCAACTTGTGCTACTTCTTGGATAAATGTTGATGCTGTAGCTTTCTGTTTTGATCAATGTCACCAATGGTTTCTGCTTTTCCTCTAGGAGCCAAGCCGTGGTCCAACATCATGGAGATCCTGGAGGAGAAGGATGGGGTTGATACCGAACTACTGGTTTATGCAATGACCTTAGTTAACAAGGTTTGTTTTCGTTGTTAGCATAACTGGTGGAGATATTGTTAGCATTTTCAATTGTATAATGATCTTCCCTGTTGAGAATATATGACAAAGGAGACCTGTCCAGAAGTTGCGGGACCAGCTGTAATCAATCAGCACACTCTTGGTACTTGTGTTGCCGTCACCCAGAGGCAGCGGCTGGGAGCAGAATTGCTATTTTGCTAGATGCTTTGCGGAAACGTGTTATGACATGGCTCTTCTCCCAACGCTGACAACGCAGTACAAAACAAAACTCAACAAACTAACTCAACTCATTATCCAAGGGGAGGAAGAAAACAAGTGCTGGTGAAAAGATCACATGCTCACAAAGGCTTACGTTGTGCATGATTTTCGAGTTCGGATTGTTTCAATTTTTTTTTTACTGCAAACCAGAAGTGATTAATTTAGCAGGTCTGAATGCTAGTAAAAGTGTTTCTGCTTAAAAAAAATTAGGTTACATTTTTTCTTTGTATTTTCTGGTGTCCTGTATTGAAGGTGGTAGTTCTGCAGTAAAATCAAATGTTTTCCAAAATACTTACTTGTGCTATGAGGAGGGAGAAAGTGAAAGGCCTGTAAAAGTTATAAGTTTGTTAGTGTAAATTCCTTAAAAATTAGCATCTAGTCCTAAATAAATCTTAGGGTGCCTAAAATGAAAAATGGATTTTTTAAAGAGCACAGAAGATCAACATACTAGTAGCAAGTCAAAATAACCATGTGTTTTATGATTATATTTAACAGGCCAGAGTATTATGGAATATTATTATTATTCATTATATTCATTTAAAGATCCTGAGTTTGTTGGTGGAGGTCATAAATCAAGCTGCCAGCTTATTATGCTCACGGCTACATGGCTGGGGCTGTGGGTTGCCTTGATGTTTTTTTGATAAAATTATTTCTTTATGTCAAATAGTGTCCAGCAAAGATGCCTGAGAGGGACTAACCTCTCCTGGTGACATCACTGATGTTACTGTACTTTTGCTTAAAGCCACCCTTGCTCCTCCTTACGTGGTAGTAAGGATCCTCTTGAATTTAAAGGACTGCCTTGTCTCAGTGATGTACTCTTTGTGAAAGGCATCACCAGCTTTATATGCTTCTGTCTGGAGCTGCTATTAAAGCTGAGGCAACTAGTGTTTAACCACTCTGTTTTACACCTCATTGTTTCGTGTACGGATTCCTCTGTCAGATAATTCTCTTCTTCATTTGCACAGTTGTCATCCACCTGGTGTTTGACTTCTTCAAAAATTCTGTTCTATGTTGACTCTTTTATTATCCTGTAGTTGATTCCTTTAGTCTGAGTTTTTCACTACATTTAAAGCTATTTTTAGGAGGAGGTAGTCCTTTAAAAACACACAAAAAGAAAAAGCATCTCACAGTCAAAGGAGCAAGGCAGTTATGAAGATCAAGGAAGAGAGGAATCCCACAATGCCACACTTATAATTATGATCTGGCTTATGGACAGCTTTATGATGTTTTTAATGGGATTTTTTTCATGATTATAGAGAAAACAGCAAGCAGCATGTCACAGTTGTAATTTTTTTCCCCCGCAGAGAATACAAAGAAGGCTCAGATGGTTTCAGCTTTTCTAGGCGGGGAAATGTCAAAGTTCTCAGTGAAGGCAGAGTCCTAACAAGGGATTTGTCTTAAGGAAGCATACTTCTACTCCTTTTTTTTTCTCCATGTATACATTTACAGTTTTCCTTCCTGCTCAGGAGCAGAAAACACATCTGCCCAGACATAAGAATTGCTCCAGCCCTTTTATCCTCTCCCTCTCTTTTGCTGATGCTTCACCAATTTATTTATGCTAACATTTCATTAACCTTGTCTTAGTTTGGGGGGATTTAGACATTAACGAATCTCTTAGATGAGACTGATCCCAATGCAGATACTTCCCATTATGTATAGTTCCAGTATAACCTTTGTTATCTTCCCTTGGTTAGTTCCTATGATCTGTTAGATCTTATTCTAGTCTCTACTTTCTTCATTTTTATTACTGAAGTCCAGATAGATTTAAGCCTTTGTGTCTCCTTTGTATTAAAAAAAAAAAAAATCTGTGTTGCATTCAATTCACTTTCTATTTAACTGCTATAAAACCTCGTCATTACTGAGATTACACTGGAAGCTTTGTAGTTACAAGATTTCTGTTGATTTTCTTTTTATCTGTGTTTAATATTGCTTGTTCTCTCATATCATACAATACATTTTTAAAAAAATATAGATAAAATAATTAAAAGGTACATAAAAATTAATATGTTTTACTCGGATTAAGCACTGAATATTTTTTAGCAGGTCCAGTATAAGACTAGAATTTAAGCGCCAGCTTCCAGGCCAGTAGTGGGAGCTTAGAGTACCACCCACCAACAGTCTATAAGCTGTAGTTGAAAAAGTGCTGTTCCAGGCCAGTGTGGTGTTAATACAGCAGCTGGCACATCAATTTTCAATGACCTGCCTTAAGAACATCGCAACTGCCACACTGGAACAATGATCGTCTTATGTCCTGTGTCTGACGTTGGCCACACCAGATGTTTTAGAAGTTGTGGGTCCTGGGAAAAACAAATAGATGAGAGAAGCTTCTTCCTATCCCAGAGCAACTGAAAACTTGGCTTATGCCCTTAAGCATGTTTATTTGCCATGTCATGTTTCTCAACGTAGCATGGAAGATTTAGCTAATGTCTCTGTCTGGTGCACGGGCTCTCTAGTGAAGCCCAGTCTGGTGGATGTTCAGTAGCCAGAGCAGTACTCTTGCATTACTTGGGCTTGCATGTGAAGCACTGCCCACCAAATGGCCTTTCTGTTGTCTGTATCCTCTCTGTACCACTGCTTTATACTGTGTTTGGTTTGTAAATGATAGAAGGCACCATACTTATTAGTTTTACTAGCTAGTATCATCGAGGGCTATGCATTTTAAAAACTGCAAATAAAGAGAGCTTTTCAGTCTGAAGCCAGGCATAGCCTAGCAATAGTTTATGTCAGGTTTCATTTAGAAACCTGAGGATATGTAGTGATAAGAATATAGTGCTGTTACCAGTTGAGTATGTTGTCCAATAGGTTTCATCATCTAGGAAAACATTTGGCTGTTACACACCCATAAAACTCTTTTTTTTTTTTTTTTTACACCCCTGATACAGCTTAATTAGTTTTCTTGCCTTTCTTTCCATTGGGACTGTTACATTTAGTGGTTGGTAAAATTTATTGTTTAGGCTTTGACAAAAATGTTGTTAAGAAGATATATCAAGCTCAAAACTCGTGGGCTGGGGTTTTGGTTTTAATTTAGTTCACCATTCCAAAAGCAGCCGCTTGAGAGGGAAGAACTCAAAGCTGCACAGGCTTTCCCTCAGTGGCTTGGGAAAGCAACTTGGAAAATCACACAACAAACAAATGAAAATCTTAATTCAGGGATGTTTCCTGAAACCGAAACTGGATAGAGGCATAGGAATGAGTCTTGACATTCATACACGTTTCCTTTGTACACCTGAGTTCTGACGAGTTTAAGATTTGAAATCCCAGTTTTGGTCTAAGCCAGCGAGACTGTTGCAAAATTCAGCAAGCAAACCACAGAATATGGTTTAATCACACTTCTCCAAGTGGCTAAATTTTAATTCTTTAGACAGCTTTTTATTTTGTAAGGTTCAGTCTTCAGAGCCGGAGGAGCTATTTGGGACTTGTATGTGTATTTTGATATTGGAGTATCATTTTGAACTTAACCAGGTACTCAGGAAGGAGCAAGGACCTTGGGAGAACCTGCCCAATTTATGACCTCTGCTCTGCTGTTTGCAGCTTTTGTTTCCTTTATAAAGCCACCAAGAAAATGGGGGCCCACTCTTGTTTTCTAATATCATAAACCAGAATTAATCAGTCATTTATGCAAGCACTTCATGTCCCTTGTGTTTAGTTACAGCAAAAATCTTTCTCCTGCGCTAGACTGAACTGACCTTGTTGTGACACCAGTCGTGCCCTTTTACATCCCATTTTATAAAGTTAGAATTCGAATTTGATATGCATTAGGCTCTGAAAATGGATCTGTGAGTTTAATGACAAAGCGTGCAAAGGAAAAATATTTGATTTCTATACTTGGGAGGTCAATTGCCGAGTTCTGGCCAGTAGCATGCAGTGAAAATTGGATTTCCACTGCTGCATGATTCAAAATTATATTAACCAATAAAAGGCTGCTGACAAAAGCAGGGTTGCCAGTAAATACTACCTTATGCTGCTGTTTTCCCTGTCTACAGCCTGCCTTACCTCAGATTTTAAAAAAGCTATACTTGAAGTTGGGTGAACTGCATATCAACATTAAGACCATTTCCTGATATTTTAAGACATAAATGCTCAGAAGATCTGTGCAGAAGATCTGACTCTTTGTCCACGCTTTTGCACATAAAACATCGCATCTTACTGTGCATGAAGACACTCGGGTCAGCGTAGTTGCTGTCTGCTTCTTTCATAAGCAAGAGAAAGTCTGATAGTTGAATATTGTTTTCTATTACAGTATTTCCATATCCATGTTAAAGCTCCATTGAATTTACAGTGTGATAGCTTCATTTGCTGAATCCTCAGATTTTTACTCAATGGTAGGTGTCAGTTTAGGAAGGAACAAAATGTATGTGGTATCTATTTTCAGCACTGTTCAGGACAATGTTTTGTGGTCTTCAGTGGGTTTTAAACAGATGCTTAAATACTGTCCTGGACAGAGACAAATATTTAATTAGAGCCTGAACATAAGACCCTGAACATATAACCCTAACACTTCACTGGTGTTAGTGCTAAGCATTCCTGTTGCAATGGACCCCACCGGATGTCAGACAATAGTCCTGTAATGACTGAAGAAGAAAATGTTGCTGCATTGTGTTTAGTTTAATAAAAAAAATTAAAAAGTACCTTGGTGATGCACATTTTCCAGTGCCTCATTTCACAGGAAAGAGGTGCTTTAACAGGATATGTCAGTTGTCTATTCCTCTCTCTTGTTAGTCACATAATTCAGACCAATTTTTCTGAATATAAAGCTTCTTGCTATAGGGAGGTAGCCCAGAGTGGCTGCTCTGTTCTGCACTTCGCTGCTCAGAGCCACTTTGGAAAAGCCGGGCTCCAGAAGACCAGTATTCTCAGAGCACAGTTCATCCCATCCCAGGCATGAGAAGATGAAACTCTGGAGAGGGCCTGGTTTTTGCTTGTGCTGTCTCTGTATCTTGCTCTTTCTCTACTCTACAGGGGGTATAGATAAGTCACTTAGCTAATTAAATAGAAAAGGGGAAACTACTTCAGAGGAAGCATCTCTCTGGTGAGCTAATCTAGAATAACTGTGTTGCTTCCAGTCTGCACTCTCACATATTTTGCAGAAATGTCTCTGTATAGACTGATTTCTTGCAATGAGGTGTATGTTGCTCTGCAAGTAGGTTGCACAGGATGTTCACTAGTTTCTGGTCAACGTGTGCAGGATTACACTCGTTTTTTCTGCTTATCATCCGTAAGGAGCAGTAAAAAATCAGCACAAGCTGAGTAGAAATCAATGGCAAACCAGAATAGTAGTGTTTTCTGTTGTCTTTGTAAATGTCTGCAGGACTCTGGTGGATGAAGTTCACTTGTGCTCTAACAAAGTTGTCCAGTGCCCGTGTCCTCTTCCCACACACCACACTCCAGTAAAGCTGTGAGCGGCTTGATTCAATCCCTCTTGCTCCATACACGGCAGTAGCATACTATGCTAGACATGGTATACTGCAGAAGACCACCTTCCTTTTCTCAGTTTTCTGAATTCACCAAAAAATGAGGGAGTGACTATGGTAAGAGAAGTACTTTTTCTTGGACATAGAGCAGCTGTCATAGAAAGCTCTGAACTTAAACAGTTCCTTTTCAGTAGCTGTTATTATTGGCATTCTTTATTTTCTCGTATGCAAAAGCTCCTCTCCAGTGTCACTGGTAACAACTTACCCAATAATCAGGAATTAGTAACTCTTTTAACATTTGATAGGAGTTAAGGAGTCAGTGTACCTTTAGAAAGACTTTTCAAGTTGAAAGGGAGGAAAGGAGGAGAGGAGTCGATATCTCTGTAATATAGAACAATTTGTGCGCTGGGAGGATGACCTCTGCTGCAGGTGTGGAGGACAGTAGGCACATGGCGCAGGATATTTCCTGCTGTCCTGACATCACACAGCTGTGCATTGGACTTTTTCTTAAGGCCAAACTTACAGGAATCAGTAGGAAATCAGCTTCACTCTTTTTAGCTAAACCATTTTTTTCTCTCTCTTTGCTTTTATCCCTGTGTTTGATGCTTTAACATTCTCTGTTCTTTAAATCTGTGCTTGAATGAAGCCAGGAAGAATCCAACTGTGTATTTTAAAGACCCACATTTTCCATACTTTTTTGTATGAAATAACAACATTGATTTGTTTTGCCAATTATTCATTTTTCTACACAGTGCACAGAGTTGTTTGTTAAAAGCTGTGCCACTTGTTTTTTATTTTCTAGCGGTGTCTCTAATCCCACATCATGGGTTTTACTTTATTGAAATCATACATAGCACCACTTGCCACCCGCTTTTAAAAACCTTTGTTTAATTCTTTTCAAAACAAACAGATTTAAATGTTTTTCCTTTGATTCTTAGACTCTGTCGGGGTTGCCAGATCAAGACTCTTTCTACGACGTGGTGGACTGTCTGGAAGAGCTAGGCATTGAAGCTATTTCACAGAGACACTTGAACAAGAAAGGAACAGACTTGGACTTAGTTGAGCAATTTAACATTTATGAGGTAACATAACATGCCCTGTTTTATGCATCTTACAGCTTGTGCAAACTTCAAAGCCAAGAGGAGGGGGGAAATGTAACCTAGGTGAAATTTGGTTATCTATTTTATTTTAAAAGTAAAACATCTGGTTGCTAGAACTATTATACACATTCGTATATGTGACCTGCTGCGGTACATAGCTGCGTTTAATGCAAATGTGTTTCATACTAAAGCTGGGGCATACTCCAAGGCAAACCAGCATATTTACTCGCCTCCTTAGAGGCAATTCTGCCTGCAATTAAAACTTTCTCAGACTGCTAGTTACACATCCAGAAGTAAGTAGAAGTTCTTTCCATATGCAAAAGTATTCAGCTCGTGAAAAAGGTTCGGCTGAGCTCAGCTTCACAAATACTTGTTCTGCAGCTGAATACCCAGCAAGTCCTTGTTTATGAGTTTACACTGGACCAGATCCTATACAGTTTGCAGCAATGGAGTAATGAGTGACTCCACATTCACCACCTAAGTATAAAATAACTACTTCTGAAGTATTTATATGTAAGGGTAGGATATCCAGTTTCTTAATAATTAGCCGCTTTTCAGACTTTGGGAAGTGCTGGAGTGGGGAGGCTTAGGCTGAAGTTAATGTAATGTAAATGTGAATTCATGTTCTGGTGTGATGAAATGAAATTACTTTATCTCACTCTAAGTTCAGCAAAGGATTTAGTAGATTTGATTCTCCGGTTTCTTCATCAGCTCTACACTCATGTCACTTCACTAACTTTAGCAGAGTTAAGTTTTATGTACAGCAGTTTGCAGGAAGAGTCAGGCCAAAACAGGAACATGAGAATGAGAGGGCTCCATGTTCTTTCTTTTTCTATTGTCAGAGGCATCAGCTCGTAAAATGCTTGTTAAAAGATGATCATTAATCTTAAAAGCAGGTTTTCTTGCACGTGTTGTGCTTACTGAAAGAATTGTGAAATTAGCAGTTGGCTTAGTTGGGTACCAGCTTTCTCTTGATGACCAGACTAAATTTGGACATGCTGTCATGGTTTAACCCCTGCTGGCAACTAAGCACCACGCAACCACTCTCTTGCTCCCCAGCCCCCTCGCAGTGGGATGGGGCAGAGAACTGGAAAAAAAGTAAAACTCATGGGTTGAGATAAAGACAGTTTAATAGGACAGTAAGGAAGATAATAATAATAATATGACAAATATATAATGTGACAATAATAATAATAATAGTACGAGAACTGGAATATACAAAAGAAGTGATGCACAACGCAATTGCTCACCACTTGCTGACTGATGCCCAGTTGGTCCCTGAGCAGCAATCTGCACCACACCAGCCACCACCCCCCAGTTTATATACTGGAAAAACTTGCGGCCCCTGGTTAGACTATACATATTTCTTTTTTCTGCCAATGTTGTTCTTTATCTGAAAAATCTCTTCTTCCCCATTGAAATAGATTTTACACCCTAAGCAGAGATAGCACACTTCCCCCTGCCTTTGTTTTCTTAAAGTCACTTCTGGTAAGAATTATCAGAATAACAAGGCTAATAGAAACAGGAAGATAGGCATTCTTCTGATTACCCACATTGCTCTCTTCTGTACCCCTGCCTATTTGAATGGATCTTTCTCATACAAAAATTACTTAAACATTATGCTGCATTTCAGATGAGATCCACCAGTAACTCTGTTGTTTCTGCCAGCGCTTTCTCTCCTTACATACCCTAAGGTAGCACTTGCTTTGTTTCTGTTAGAGGTATGTCACATTGGCATGACAACAGCATGCTGTAGTTCAAGAGAGCAGGTATTGTGCCCGTATTTTACTCCTCTACTATTTCCAACTGATGAGCTCCCATCCTGTGTCAGAAGTTTCTGTCAAATGTCGTTGTGGCCATGCTACTCTCAGCATCATTCTTTGCTGGTATTATACGTATGTTCCCCTGTATCGACAGTGCTTCTGAACTGGCAGGAAATACTGAATTTTCCTCTGGAAAGCATATGTGAAAGTAATTATGCTAACCTAAAAATTGGGAGGCTTAGAGGAGATGTGTGGTCTGTGTTTTTAATTTTAATCCGTTGTGGTACCAGTTCACAGAAATAGTTTTGTTTGTTAGGTTTTTTTCCTTTGTTTACTTTGCAGGGAGATCTATCAAAATGGAGATTTTTAAGAGGAATGCAGTTACATATATATCTGTTGATATCTTCCTTGGCTGGGAAGAAATGATGGCACTATTCTAAAATACTTTCTGAAGCAGTAGATGATAACTTCTACTTGATCATTACAAGTGTCATGTCTGACACGAGGAAATGTTCAGTCATTCAATGCGTGAGAGTTTTTTCTGTTGATTTCACTGGAGTCAAGACTTCACCTAAGTATTTTGGAAGGAAATAAAGAGAGCTAGGTGTCCAGCACTGCTCAGCTTCCTTGAAAATTAAGTCCTACGTAAAAAAACCAAACAAACTAGGAGACAGATAAATGTGTTGTTACAGGTCCTGTAGTGTTCTATACAAAGTGTCAGTATGTAATTCCATTATTAGAGCTGCTACACTGCACTAATGGATAGTCAGCAACTTACAGGGATAGCTGTAGAAATGGTGACACTAACAGGAGTTAACGCTGTTGAGAGCAGTTAATTTTTGAAGCATAGGTGTGAAGACCTGTGGTACCTAAAGGAACCGTGTCAGAAGCCTCGCCTTTCTTCCTTTCTTTCTCAGATGACACTGAGACACGAGGATGGAGATGAGGGTGCTGACCCCCCTCCCAGTGGGCGCAAGGACCGGAGAAGGGCCAGTCTTGGTGCTGGTGAGCGAAGGGGGTTAGAGCGCCGACGGAGCCGCAGGCACTCAGTACAGAACGTCAAAAGCACTTTATCAGCCCCTGTGAGCCCGTGCAGCCAGCCAAATTCTAGCTTCATGCTAGGCCATGGACAGCACGTTGAAGATCTCAGTGAGAGGTAAGTGCATGAGCTAGGGAATAGTCCTTTCTTTTCCCTTATTACTTTCCATTATGTTTATTGCACTTTATTAATCTGACAGACTTTTCTCTATTTCCCTCTTTCCATTGAATTAAAAAAGGAAAAAAAAAGCATATTTAAAGGTAAAATAAAAAAAAAAACACTAACGATGAAAAGAAATGGATTTGTAGGTGACTTTTCTGCATAGCTAAGTTCTTTGGCACCATCTACCCTAAGCAAATGGACCCAAACCACATGAGGTAGAACATTTGATATGGGAACTAACCAAGCTTAATTTCATCCATTGACAGATTTTATATTCAGTGTATATAACAGAAGATTGTAATAAGGGCACAGTCACATTAATGCAGAGCTATTTGTCCTGTATATGTTACAGTTCATTCTTTTTTTTTTCTCTCCCTTGCAATCAACATTCCAGCATAACTATTTTCCTTTGAGGCTGCACTGTAGTAGTGAATATATCTAATGTTTTATAATTACTGAAAGAGAGACAGTAATGACTAGTTGAGCAGCAGTCTGCAACATTGGAATCAGTCGAAGCTAGTGTCATTGCCAGTCCCATACCGGTTGGCTTGGGCTATGCATGCTCAGGAAAAAAGACCTCAGCATGTCTGACTACTGCACAAGAAAGCTGAAATTAATTTTGCCCAAGTTAGATGTCTGATCAGCTTGCCTCCCTTTGATGTCAGTGGAGTGCTGCAAGCACTGGTAGGCCTTCAGTTATCTAACGTATTCTACATGCCTGAAATTTCAACCAAGATGAATCATGCTCTGAAACTGGTTGTTTCTCTTTGTTGACTATAAAGGGAATCTGGCTGACTAGCTCAGGTGAAGATACATACACTGCAGATAGCTAAAGCTGGACACCGTCATCCTGTGGCTGAAGGTGAAACCTTCTGTGAAACCGAAGCGTGCTGCATGAAGAGCATATCTTGTGTTAATTATAACATTTGGGAAATTCTTTGGAGGTTTCTGTTGGTTAGCACTGGATGTGAGCTTAGAGCCTTAAAATCCTGCATTACATGTAAAGCAGCCCTTCTTGCAAAGCAAACTGAATAGACTAAAGTTTAATGGCTTCAGGCAATATGAAAATAGAAGACGAGGTAATTTAAACAGTACTTGCATATTGTATACCGCATAATGGCTTTTTGGGTGTTGTTTTTTTTCATTTTTTTTCTTCTCGCATTTGGCAACGCATTCATGCTTGTTTTCCATCACCTTCTATTGGCCGGGTCTTTAGTGGGCTGGCAGCTGAGAGCCCCATGGTCTTACAGGCTGATGACAAGGATGACAGTGCATTTGAGGCTGAGTTTAAAGCATCTTCAGTGTGAGTACAGCTGGGGGCTTCAGCCGCTCTTCATGGGATGCCTCGTGCATGATCTTGGGCCCTGCTTCGTGACTCACCAATGTGACTGGGAATCTCTATCCATGGATGTGCAGCAGATACCAATTTTTTTAAACTGATGAATTTGGACTGGAAATGAGGAGATGTTTCAGTTTTACAGAGGTGGTTGATTTTCTTACTGTAATTAAACAAATACAAGTCATGCAGGACAACATCCACCAATACATTTTCTCACTATTAATGTTTGTTTACTAGCTTTATTTTGCATTCTTCAGGAATTCGCAATGAATTTGTGTTTGAGCTGATTTTTAGTATCAGGGGAGTAGAAACATGGCAGATTAGTTTCGTAAGTTCTTTGAAAGAATTTTTCCCCAACATAGCATAATTTCAATAATTATCCTACTTTTTTGGAAAATAATTATCCAGTTCTGCTCCGCACCCTCTTTGGCAGTGACATAATTTAGAGCATAATTTAAGTATAAATGCAGGAAAGAAGTCTTCATTTAAGCAGTCAAATTTAATTTCATGTTGCAGTTGTCCTTGGAATCTTCTCTTGGAAAATAATTAAATTCCCTTCTGCTCCATTTGGAATTTATAACTTGCTCACCTGCATCTGTAAGGAAACAGGCATTCAATTATAAATGTATGTAACACTGAACTTTACTTCATGTATTAGTTAAATAAAAATCCTTTTCCACCCCACTCCCCAACCCCCCATTCTCTGACTCTCTTAGCAGGTAAAGACAGGGAGCGCTGCTTGTAGCTAGCAATTTTTTTTTTTCCCCCATTAGACGTTACAGACCACAGAATATGTTCCAGTACCTGAAGATGCAAGTTCTATGCCCAGTGAAATTTTTAAAGTTGCCATATCAAGAAGCTAGTCAACTGTTGGCTCTTCTATAGATCCTGCTAGGTTTCTGGTAAACAAGCGTTTCAGAAAAGCAGTTTCTGTCCTTCACATTTTTAGTCTCATCATCTGCCCAAATCTGTAGTTGTGGTAGGAAGAGGAAAACCAGCCTTCCTGCTTTATCATATCTCAGTGAGTCTCTCAGCTTTCAGTGAAATAGTCCAGATGAATGCAACAGTATCTCTACACCTGATAGCTAAACTGGGACAAAAAAATAAAGTAAAAGCTTCATGGCTTCTGTTCATTAAGATTTAAACAGAAGAAGAGCGAAGTAGAATGACTTCTACAAAGTTTTTACTCATTTGTAAAGTTTGAATTAACCTTAAGCGGAAGGAGGTTTTTCTCTCTGCATTGTCCCTGCTGGAATCAGGTTTTCAAATTTGAGCACGTGGTCCCTGATGCAACATATTTATTGGTTTGAAGAATTTTAATAGAGCATCATAAGTTTAGGTCTTGCTGCAATTCGTAATGAAATTTTAAAATCATATGTTAAAGTACAACGCAGGTATCACCTGTGTTTGTCAAAAGAAATGCTTGTTGTGTCCCTTCTGATTCCATCGTTAATGTTGTAGAGAGGGATCTGTACAAATGGATGAAAATTACTTATTACCTCTCTAAACCGAAAGTAACTTTAGTTCATCCAGGGAAGATCTGTATTCTGCTAATGACCTTCTTTTGGTTCATAATCCTAGAACCACTCAAGGAAGGAAAAAAGTTCGCAACCATTTTTTGCAGTGCTGTATTTTCTGAAAAATAGTCTGCAAAATGGGTTTCAGTCTCTTTATTCCTCCTCGTCATTTTCATTACCAATAGGAAACATGTAACAATATTAATGATAATCTTACTGTGTTGCTGCTGCTGGTATCTAAATTTTGTGTGTGGTTGCAGCTGTCTATGGTTTTACAGTGGATTAGCACCATCAAGTTCAGTGGAGTTGCTTCTGATGGACATGGTTAGAGATTAAAGTCAAACTCTTACACTGTACTAAACTTTATTTTGGGCAATATTCTTGGTTATTTTTGGACTTCACTACCAAAATCAGTAGAAGGTTCAAGTTCTTCCTTAGCGTTCTCCTTCCCACAGTGTTCATGTTTCTTTTCTTTCTAACTCTGTCAGCTGGTTTGGCAGTTACTTTGCTTTTGTTTACCACATCAAACAGGTTGTCCACAGTCATCTGCTTTGTGTCAACCGATAAGTCTTCCAAAAAGAGAAAAATCCATGGTGCTGGTAAAACAAAAAAAGACAATATTGGCCAAATTCTGTTCTGTCTCACAGAACTCCATATCCAGAAAAGCTGTCTGAAGTCGATGGAGTTGCTCTGATTTATGCCAGGCTAATTGAGAGCAGACTTTGGGGTTTGAGCTGGGAAAAGTTGACCGTAAATGCTAAGGGCAACCAAAAGGAAAACTTGCAGGCCTTTTTCATCCATTTGGCAACCTTCTTCCAAACTAAATGTATTGCTTTTTTGTTTGTGGTTCAAAACAAATAAAGACCCAAATCTGCTTTGTGTTAACTTTGTGTTAAAATAGTTTTCATGGAGAGTGAAACCCAGCCTAATATGCCTGTTACTAAATAAATAAATAAAGAAGTTGATAATGACTAGTAAGAAAGGCTGAAGGTTGGTTTAAGGGTATGTAGCTGCTGCAGTGTACTTTAAAACGCCAGTCCTGACTACCAGCAGGTTTGCTTTGCTCAAAATTTCTTTCTTTTACTGTGATGGCATAGAGCATCAAAAAGCCTGGGGGGGGTCTTCATGTCCTGTTAACATGACATTTTAAATGCTTTGCTGAGGGCACCTTCTAAAGTTTTCTGCCCTGGTCCAAATTGAGTGCTTTCAATCTGTGGTCTAGCATACTGTTTCTTAAGCAGTAGACTTTTAAAAAAAATTCTTCCATGTTCTTTTTTTTTCTTTTTAAAGTAAAGCTAGCTTTTCTCAACCACACAATGGATAGAGTCGGGGGAAAATGTAAGGAGTGGCATGGAACTTGCACTAGATTGATGTTACTGTATGCAGTGATTTCTGGCTATATAAGCATTGAAAACCAAATTGCTGTCTGTCTGTCTTTCAGTCTCGTCATGTCTGGCTTCAAGGGAGTAGAAGGCAGGTAGTTCAGAAGTTCTCAGTGCCGTCTTGAGCACTGAATAGGTGCTCTGCAGGAACCCTATACATACAAACCAGAAACAAGTACTTCTCCCAGTCTTTCAGATCAATGTGTTTCACATTTTGCTGTGCATTTCCCTTTCTTCGGTTCTGCACAGCAACCATCCCTGTCTCTCTCTCTGGGTGCCCCATCAGAGCTGTGTGAGCCAGACTTAGCAAACATACTCAAGGGAGCTTCTATAAGATTTACAGTGAGACCTCTTACGAGCATTTGAGTGAATAGCTTTGTCAAAGCTTTGTGAAATTACTTACAAAGACTGAGGTTTATGAAGTTGTGAATAGCTAGGATTAGGTATTTACCTCACTTCACTAGACTCTCTGCCTTTTTCTTTTTCATAGCTTTGATTTGTTTTGTATCATCAAAAATCGCAAAAGAATTACTAAGATTGATCATATAACATTATACACGTTCATCTAGAGATAACCAGGCCTTGGTTAGGACTTTCTCGTCAGTTTTTCTGTGTTTGAAACATAACAGGCAGAAGCGCTGACTGCCATCTTAAGAACCCCTGAGAGCAGAGCCTGCATCCTGAATCAGCGACCAAAGTTGGATGTAACAAGCCATCTTTTTTAGACTGTGGGGCTATAAAGGTACGAGGAAGAACAACTGTTCAGGTTCACCTGAGGCTTCCAGTTTTTTCAATCTGAGGAAACTTGGCCTCCAGGAGAACTGTATTGATGAGGAAAAAGCAGCAGGGGACCAAACAAGGAATTATGTACCTATAAATGGTGCTTTTGTTAGGGTCCTGCCTGGAAGGCTGCTATGACTTTTCCTCTGAGCAAAGAGTAGCACAGGGAATTCCAAAGTTTCCTGCAAATTTCTGGGCTAGCTGGACACAGCACCATTGCACGGTGCACAATGGGCTCAAGGGCTTTCACACCCTTTACAGTCCTAGAAAAAAAATTGGAAAATTGTGGTCTAAATAAAGCTGTGCTGAGAAGTCACAAGGGTCTGTTTGTTAGAAAATACATGTTTCTGATGCTTGAGGATTGCCAAGATGCAGGAAAAGATCGTGACGCTATTTTGGTTTTACCAGAAAACAATGAACACAGCTGAGCCTCTGATGCTAGGCATTTTTTCTGCTTAATTTCGGATTCCTGTCAAGTTTCTAACCAACAGCACAGACCTTAGTTTGGCTATTATGCCCCATTAACCGATTATTCAGATTGCTTCATGTAGAGCCAGGCCTGCAGGGGTGGTTTGTCCAAAATACAGCTGAGACTTCTTGGTTTTTTATTATGATTTTCCATGTTTTCAGACATCCTAAACCATAACTAATCTTTAATTTTTCTTTAGCATTTACTATGGCAAAATTCTAGTTTTTGTCATGATGTTTCAAGTTCTGGTGACTTTCCACTACGCTATGTGAAACGTTTTGATAATGTAAATACTTATGGCTATAAATGTGCTGGTTACAGTGGTGGGTGGTGTTTATGTTATTTTATTTAGGATGGGTACATGCCACATCTCTTAGAGTTGCTGTCTGTAACAAATACAATGAGTGGTATGATAGGTATGAAACAGCAAGGTGGGGAGACTCAACATCAGCATTTAATGCAGGACTCGGGCTGTGATCTGGATTATTAAAGGCCCAGAAAAGAAACTGATTTGTTTTTATTGCTGTAATAGAAGGAAACAAATGTATTTTTTTTCCTAGACGTTTATCTCTGGTTCCTGGTTTGGAATGTTTAAAACAACTGAGGCATGAATCTAGACAAAGAAAATGTCTCCAGGATAAACATGCAGCCACGTATCTGTGGATATGCTAAGGATCTCTTTAATACATATACCTATGAGCTGAGCTACCTAGCATTTGCAGGGACTTTGAAATAGAATGGCATATCATCAGTTAGGGGGGAGATACTTTTTTCACAATTTAGTTGGTATGGGCAAAAATGGAAATGGGATGTAAAAGCAGTGGTTTTGGAAAGAAAATTTATCTATGAAATTAAAAGGCTTGGTAAGGTAGCATCTGTTCATAGCATCAGACCTTTATTAGTCTTTGACAACAATAACGTACAAAATCTGATCGGCTATTTTAGGTTTGGGGCAGGGAGTACATGTTTCTTTCTGTTGTGCAGGTAGGGTTATTTGAAGCATGAAGTCAAGCAGATTTGAAAGGAGAGAGAATAAAAATGTGAAATCTGTGATCTTACTCTTTGTAAGAATATCTTGGAAGCTCCTGTAAGGAATGCAGTAGAGGAAGAGACATGAGATGGGTTAAGAAAAATTTTCTTGCAAAGCCATACCATCAACAAAAGATTCCAGTGATGTATAGATAGGGATTGACCCACTAATGCATGAGTGATAATAAAAAAAAAAAGATTTAAAAGTTACAGCTTGATGAGTATCTCAGGTACAGGTTCTATTACTGTCTCAGGTTGATACCAGCACTTTTATCTGAATTAAAATACCTCTGTAGAAAAGTCAGGTTTTGTAGTAGGGGTACAGTTTGCTGGTTGTGGGTCTTGCTGAAAGGAAATGGTTTATACTTGGTATAGATGCAGAGTGCAGTTGACAGCACTTTACTGTAAAGGCACTGGTAGATTTTCCCTGTTTGAATTTCAAGAGGCATGAAGAAAGCACTGAAACGTAAATGAGGTTATAGCTGCATGGCGAATCAAAGCACAGTGTGACTTAGTCTCATTTTTTTTACTTTTTTTTCCACTGTGTATTTAGCTTTGGTGAATGACCTGAGGAAATGTGATGCCAAACGGGGAAGTGCATAGGTTTCTCCGGAGGTCTATGGCAGCGTCTTACGTGCTGGACTATACATGCCTTAGAGAGTTCACCTCCACAGTGTGTTCCCAGTATTTGTAAACATGATCCTCTGAGGCCAGGAAAGTTTTCTTACACATAGGATGCGATGGGAGGAAAAAAAGAGAGCAGTTTGGCAGGATGCCATTTCCAGATCCCTCCCTTTGAAGTAAGGGGTAATAGCAGTGACCTTCAAGTGTCAACCAGTATGCAGTTCCAAGCTCTGAAAACACCGTTTCTTCTCTTTCTGTATATGTTGTAGTATTTATTGCTCCTAAAGTCTCTCTGCATCATGATTCTGTTTCTTTACCTCTCTGCTCATACAGATGTAAAAACAGCAATGCTGTTCAATTATCAGAGAGTTGGGACTCTTGAAATCTTTGCAAAGCCTTGCCAGTATCTTAAGCAAGAGTCTGCTGTCTTGCTCTGCTTTGATGTGTCCTATATAAACCAACTGCAGCACTGAAACAAGTGTGGAGGCATTCCCTAGGTATTATTTAGGTGTGAGAAGTTGTTACTGATCATATTTTAGGGATAAGAAAATAATAGCAACCTAAAGATAAAGAAGAGCATGATATGAAGGCATAGTGAATACATGTAATTCACATTATTTGTCATTTCCTCAACTTTTTTTCTGAACAGTTTTCTTTATTTAGGGCAGAAATACCAGGATAATTTTCCTTTGGACCTTTGTAATTATGCATCTTAGTTTCTGTTCTGTGCAGAAGGCCGAATTTGGAGGCTTTGCAAGTTGTTATCCATCGCATTTCATGTATTTTCATCCTCACATAATTGCACCAGCTGCAGTGGTCTATCACACGTAGCAGTGGAATGGAGATGGGCGGGGGCTTAAAACGTGGTTTCCTTAGTTTTGTTTTTAATGGAGGAGGAAAGTATATTGCCATGTCTTTATACAGAGTAATAAATGATGAAATTAAATTATTGCCACTTTCAGCTTTCACATAAAAGGCTAGTTAAATCTGTTTTGGCAGCTAGGATAGAAGAAAGGAAGAAGCAGCAGGAGCGTACCAAAGCGTGCGTTTGTTTTGCAAGGACTTAGGAATTTGGCTATGAATTGTGCTGTCTAACCTATGAAAGTGGAATTTCACTCATAAATTGAGGACAATGGCAAGCGATTGCAAGCAAAAATAAAATTACATCCACTGCGACTTGTAAAGATCTCTCCTTGGTGGACCGTTTTTCATTTTCTGTTTGTTCACCTGTGAGGGGTTCAGGGAAGCAGCTTTCAAAGCGCTGTGCAGAGGTAAAACAGGTCAGAGGTTTGAAGGAGGGGGAACAACCTTGAAAGAAAAAATTATGAGATCAACTGTAGTATTTCATTTGGAATAATATTGTGGAATGGCTAATGGTGGTCTTACTTCACTGAATGTAGCCTATAGTCC
The DNA here is from genome assembly GCA_034782735.1 of Sagittarius serpentarius. Lineage (NCBI taxonomy): Eukaryota > Metazoa > Chordata > Aves > Accipitriformes > Sagittariidae > Sagittarius > Sagittarius serpentarius. Next base: position 18,479,259 of record JAVKLA010000047.1, on the reverse strand, counting down.
TAGTCAGGAGCTGCCCCTCTGGAAGGCAGTGAAAGTTGAAATGAATGTAATTTAAAGAAGCTAAACTGAAAAGCGCTTGACTTAATTACAAGAAGAAAGGGAGAGAGAAACTTCATCATCAGTAATTACTGGCACATAGGGTGATTTTCAGAGAGTGTGGTAGTAATGGCCGATAGCTTTACAGTTCCCCAGTCCTTTCTTATCTGGGTCGCTTTGTAACTCCAAGGCCCCTTTTCCTACTGAAGTCCAGGGTTCGTATTTCTTGGGGATTTCTATATAGTTCTGTGGGTGGTCGCAAAAAGCTTAGAAGTACACTTAGGGCCTTGTCTAATAACCTGCAAAATTAAGAAGGAAATATTTAGTAAGACTTTAGTAAAGGCTAAATGAGCCCTACACAGATTGGAATCATATACCAAAAGTGAGGTATTTTAATGTGCTGTTATCTCATGAATTAACTTTCGTGTACATTGTATGTGCAGACCAAAACATTGGTAGCCTAATGGCAAGGTGGCAAGACCATCCTTTTTTCTTTTGTTCTATATTTAAACATCAGTGGTTAAATTTTTCCTGAATTAAAATGATTTAAAGCGTATCTTTCACTTTAACAACTTCCTTTGATACCAAGCAGAGCAGAATGTGTTTCTGTGCTTATGCTCATTTTCTGGCTTTGTATTTTTTTGTTCCTTCAGCACAGCCTTTGATTTTTCTATTAGCTGTATCTTTGGGGGTTTTTTTGGAGAAACTTGTGTTTCCAGCCTGCAAGCTAGAACAAAGCAAGCCTGAGTTTCTTCAAGCTGACTTCATCAAAACTTGCAAAGGGAAGAGTTTGGGGGGAGCTTGGAGAGGACAGAGACTACATAACCTTGTACACCTTGTTCAGCTCTAGGGACCAGTAAGACAGAGAGCATTTTTTGGTGCTTTGAGTTCTTGTGGAGTGAGAGTTGCTGTCTTCAGGGTGGTGCCTTAGCTTTAAAATCATCTAGCTGTGACTAGGTTAGGTGTGTTAGGTATGATGCCTAGCATCTTACGGACTTTGCCCCTGCCTTCAGCTAAACTTGGTAGATGAGTCCCTTGATTATCATTTGCTTTTATCAATCTGTTTTTGTTGATGTTTGTGTCTCTGCAACTTAAAGTAGCTATTTAATATCAGCAGGACAAGTTTGATTGGCACTCTTTTTATTTCTTTCTCCTTTTTAAAATAAATAATAAAAAAAAGGTTAATCCATTAGTTCTAAAGCCTTTACCTAGATTTCGTTTTGATGCCCTAGTGGTTCTCTATCCATAAACTGCACTTTCATAGTCTTTTTAAACTTGCATGTATTTTAAGGGGCTATAAATACTTTAATGTCAAACTTTAGTTGAAACAACTGAGCAAAACCTGTGCCCTAGTAGATGCTTGTTAGTTGCTATGACTGATGATATACTTTTTATAAAGATTTATGAGGTTTTTGGGTTTTGTTTGCTTGGTTGGTTGGTGGGGGTGTTAACCTGTAGCAGTAATCCATTTTAAAGATGAAAATAAACACAGCGATTGTTTTGAACTTTGTTTTCACTACTATAAAGCTTTTGTTTAAATACTTCTCATCTGGTACTGTTATCGTGGAACTAAAGTAACCCAGCAATAGCCTTAAGGTTAGCTGAATATATCTGATCCTTCAGCATTAGCTGAAGGCCTTCCTGCCTGCCGCAGGAAAAGTATTTGCCTTTTGTTGAACAGGATGGGTTCCTCTGTGCTACTGAGAAACACTCTGGCTTCTGCAACCTAGTTTAATGGAAAAACCTCCCTGTGAATCATTTTTCTTCATTTAATTCTACTATTAAATTGACACCAAATTTGCCTGTGTATGTGGGAGGGAAAGTGAGCTCTTCCACATCATGCCTTCTCCATTGCACACAAAAATGAGCACATAACCCTGAAGGGTCCAGATGAATTCACAAATCTGTCTGCTGTTCTCTTTGAGCACCTGACTGCCTGATGTTCTTAGCTTTACAAGAATGTCATCTGCCTGTAGTTAGTGTTTTCCTGCTTTAATAAATATTCAAGTGGAAATTTTCCTTTTCTACCTTTCAGGGAAGATTTAGCTAGCAGGTACTACCTGTTTTCATGGACAGAGTATCTGTTCTCTAACAATACTGAGAAACAACTGCCACTATTGCTTTGGTTGAAAGAAGAGCACACTTGATTCCTGCCTGTGAGCTTATCCCTCTCCTCTGATCTGAATCTGATCCACTTTCTGGGGATAGTGCAGGGATCTGAAAGTGTGAGTTTAGTTGCTGAAAAAGGACTTACCAAGCATTGAGCATCTCTCCTAAGCACACGCTTCTTTCCATTTGCTAGGTTAATGATTGGACTAGATGATCTTATAGGTCTTTTCCAATCTAGGCAATTCCATGATTCTATGATTGTGCAAGTTTCCCGTGACCAAATTGGCTCCCGCAGGCTGGGGAGCACGCCTGCCTCTGTGCGCAGCACCAGTCATCGCTGCAGCCAACACACGCAGAGCCAGCTCCTTCCGCTGGCTTTCCCAGGCAATTGCCGTGTACCTCCCAGAGTTACTATCAGCAGAGGAAGGGAGCTTTTGCATCAAAGCTTCGTCTAAGCTTCTGGTATGGAAGTCAAGGAGATTTGAGGAAAGAGTCCTTGGCCTGACAGAAGAATGATCTCACTGGAATCTCTAAAGTTAATCCACCAGCTAAGGTATGACGATGGGCCCACAGAGCCACTTCCTTGTTCCTAGACAGCTGGAGGGAAGCAAAGACGTCTGCTGACTTCCAGCCTCTGTCATAAGAAAAGCTGAGTGAGGAGATTATAGAGGACCTCTTTTTGGGTCAGGAGTGAATAAACTCATTTTCATGATTTTCTCCATCTCCTATCTCAGCAGCTGACTCTTGTGGAGCAGGCACTGCTGTCTGCTGGCAGCAGCCTTGGAAGTGCCAGTCCACCAAGCCAGTCGCTCTAGTAGGCACGTAACACGGGCTTGGTGTACTCCATGAGCTCTAAGCGGATGGGGCCGGGGTGTGATTTGCATATGCTCACTGCTTAGAGCCCACCCAGTTAATTCAGGTATTTTTGTTATTACCCACAGTTCAGATAGACATGCAAAAACCAGTAAGAGATTAACTTCCAACAAAATATTCAGCTTAGAAACAGTACTCATTAGGGATGTGTTAATGTCTGTTTATAAACTGTAAAAGCAAGTGTGCCACACAGGGTTGCTGTATATGCATAGTTCTTTTGAAATACGATATTTTCAAATAATATCCAAATTAAGAGGCTGTTACTCTTGATCTGCTCCTTCAGAGTACAGCAAGTCATAACATCTGAGAAGTGGGCTCTTGACTTTTACTTCCTCAGACGAAATTGCAGATAAACATCACAGCAGACAGAAGTATTTCCTTCATGTGACATAATTAATAGTTCATAACCCATCATGAAGGAGGACAAGGGCTAAACATTCTCTTCAGCTCCGTGTAGCTCGTATCACCTCCTGGTCTGAGTTCTGTTTCTCGTTGTAGGCAGGAGTGTGTCTCTGCCTCTAGACTGAAACCAAAACCTTACAGGTCCCAAACTGGTCTTTATGTGATAATGGTTTTCAGTCCAGTAACTGACTTACAGATTAAAATAATTTCCTGTTTTATAAATTAGCCTTCAGCACATGGATGTATCGCACAGCCCACTAGAGAGAAGCACGTATGTAAAAAGCTAAGGTCCTTTAAGCATAGCTATCATATATATCTGAAGAGCTATTTCTATTTTAATCGTGGTTTTAAGTAAATGCTAGTGCTTATGGAAAATATGTCATTGATGCCTCTGGAAATTGAGATACCACAGTTCTGTTTCCTGGTTTGTTTTTCAACTGTTAACCTGAGCTTATATGGACATTTCTGTTGTAATTCTAAAAGCTGCTTGGCTTTCAGGATTTTTTTGCAGACAACTAGTCCTTCCAGGGTAAGGAGCAGTAAAATTTTTGTGAGGGATTGGTCATGTATCCTTACTTTATGAAGGCTATTATATATAAGCTTAATTTAGGGTGTTTTCATACTTATAATTAAGATAGTTGTATGGGAATCAGGTTTTCCCAATAATGGATTAGAACAATACTTTGCACAGCAGTAAGAAACCCAGAGGACTGCATTTTAATTGATTACTGCTCTCTTGTAGTATTTAGTATATGGTTTACTTGACAGTTGTACACGTTCTACGCAGAAGCTCAGCATTTTCAAAAATGGGGGCCTAAAATTAGAGTAGTAAGTCCCCGTTTAGTTCCAAACTTCAGCTGGCTCTAGGGAAATAGACTGTAGAGTAAAAGGAGATTCAGGCCTTTAGGTACCAATTAAATATCCTAATCTGATTAATAGTCATTACAAAAACTCTGAACGGCGGGGAAGGGAACAGCTTTCACTGCTGGTATATAAAAGACGATACCAAAACACTTCAGGGTTACTGTCGTGGTTTAACCCCAGCCAGCAACTCAGCACCATGTAGCCGCTCACTCGCTCTCCCCCCACCCAGTGGGATGGGGGAGAGAATCGGGAAAAAATGAAGTAAAGCTCGTGGGTTGAGAGAAGAACAGTTTAATAGAACGGAAAGGAAGAAACTAACAATGACACTAATAACAAGAAAAAATGACAATAATAATAAA
>JAVKLA010000047.1:18416243-18474516 GCA_034782735.1 Sagittarius serpentarius | reverse complement strand
CATACCGCACTGAAAACACAGCACTGTACCAGCTACTAGGAAGACAATTAACTCTATCCCAGCCGAAACCAGGACAGTTACAAACACAAGATGTAAAAATAAGATGGCAAGATCTCAAGGAAAGTATCCAAGGTGTGTTGCTCACCTGGCGCATGTTAGTGTGATCACTGATGATCCTGTGTTATGAAGTGGTCCTTAAACATGAGCTAACCCTCTTGGTTCTGGATGCTTTTTTTCTTTTCAGCTTCTCTTTCTGTTCAGTGCAATTATAACTCATTGGTTCCCAGTTCAACCCATATTGTATAAACTCCTGTCCTTACTACCATGCAGTCCTGTGAATGAATAAATTCTCAAAGAACCCTTTCAAATTTATGAGATCCACCGTATCAGATAAGTATTTCACTTATGATTTTGCGCATTTTGAGACAGTTGAGGAGAGTGAGGAGTTTGACGTCATCAATCTGGAAACTTGGTGGGAGCTTAAACCACAGTAATAATGGGGCCGCTCTTGTTCATATAAGCAATAGCCATGCTATCAGCAGTATAGGATACATTGCGCTCTTATCAGAGAACCGTGATCCCAAAGAGCTTCATGAGTTATTTCCCAAATGTGATTGCTGTAGGACTGGCAGATGCAGACATCTGGCCTTCACAGGAGATAATACCAAAGCTAGTCTTGAGCCGCTCGCTAGTAAGGAGAATGGATGATGATATGAATGCTCCCTGGTCAACTGCTTTTTTTCTGGTTTTTGGTATACCAGTATATAAATGTGTGGAAGTCGAGAGGTGTCTTTGTAGGGGAAGCAGATGTTTGTGAAGAGGACAGGGAGATGGAGAGATGACAACTGAGATGGTTATGTCACTATGATACCTTAGCAATGGTTGAAAGTGTTTACCTTGTAGATGTTTGCCGGAGTATTGGAAAAGTTCCAGATGCTGCCATTTTCCTGATTATTCTATAACTAACTCCATACAAATGCAACAAATTTTGGATTGACCCTTTGCATCGCACTCGATGAGTTCATAATCTCACATTGTAAATATTCATTATTCCTATGACATGGAAACTAATTCTAAATGGAAAAAAGTGCACAGAGCATCCCTGCAGAATTAGAGAAAAGAAAACCAGCTTTCAGGAAAATGCAAGGAATGAGTGTCTTACAAACTTTATTACTGTTTATATGTTTTATTTTTTGCGTGGAGCATAACCTAATGATATACATCGTTAAATCAAGTGGAGAACTGGATCAGCTGCAAATGCAAAACAAGTCCAAAGAGAGAATTTTTTCTAAATCTTCAATGAGTCTGTTGGTTTGGGGAGGAAAAAGCATAAATGGGAGGGAGAGGAGGCAGGCAACATAGCCTTTTTTCTTTTGTTTAATACAGTTTTCTTTTTACTTACATGGTTTGCAGGTTATGGAGGCTTTATGCGTGACTTACAATTCTCCTCTGCCAGAATTACTGCTGAACCGAAGGCTGCTTTGACCATACTAATGACTCTTTACTGAAATAATTCATGTACTGGAATCCAATAACTTATTTGCAAACAGTCCTGAACTGATTTGGTCTCTCTGTTATTTCTAACTTAGTGGTTCACCCTATTCTGTTTTCCAGTTGAGCTATCGGTTGCTTAACAGGAATGTTTTATTTGTGTTAATTTAGAAAGTGTGATGCCCGGTGCCAGCTGTCCCATGCCAGCACAGCATGTACTGTCCTTTAAGCCAAATAGACACAGCTTAATGACTAATGAGTTGAACATTGGTATTGTCATGAATGTTTTCCATTAATGCCTCTGCAGGTAGGGCAGCAGCAAATGGAAAGGCAAGCTTGAGAAAAAACAATGGTATCTTTGGGGTCTTAAAAATTAATAGTAAAAAAAAGTAAATAGGGGAAAGGATAAAGTTTTTGTATTGGTAGCTACCCTTGTGCCAATGCATATTTAGTGGGAAGTTTTAGGTGGCTTTTTGTCTAACATACTGGGGCCATAACTCTCTGCCCTCAGTGTTTTCCTTCCATTTCGAACTTCATTGCATTTCTTTTTCTGGGGACTCACATCGTTTTCTCTTCCACCTTCTCTCTTTCCATCCCACTGCATGCCTCTTTCCTTGGTCTGACCTCAGAGAGGAGGAAGAGTATGAAGAGGAGGAAGAAGAACAGCCAGTCACAGAGCCCAATACTGAGGATGAGGGGGAGGAAGAGGCCAGTAGGCAGGTCAAAGCCAGGTACCGGGTTTCAACATCCACCTTTTCCTCAGGCTCTGGCATGAGCTCACCAGCACAGTGTGCAGCAGTATCTACCTTTTCACTCACGTTCCTAGATCACCTGTTAAAGCCACTCCTCAAGGAAATCTGTTTGCATTTAAGAGCTTTGTTGGGGGTCTGTGTGTGTGTGTTTTAATGGAAACATGTTTAATTATATAGGCTCAATGCACTAAGAACTGCTTGCACTCACTCCCTTTGTACAAAATGAGTAGTCCTCACAAATCTTAAACAATTTAGCAGAAGGCATGACTTCTAAGCATGGTTTAGATTTATCTTTTTAGTTAAGGCAATGGTGAAACATTGCAGCGCTTTGCTGAGGATGTTGCTTGGTATCTGAGGTTTTCATCCCTGTTTTCACGATACAACCTTACTAGCAATATCTATCGCTATGAAGAAGACTGACATCATTTTAATGCTGCCTGTGATTTCTATCAATTTTGTTCATGTTTTAATAGGAAAGAACTACTTTGAGGCAAAGCTGATAGATATATATATCATTTTATACATACCTGCCCATCTGTGTATATATGGATATAAACAAACCACCTATCAAAACAACATTCTCATGTAAAATTTTCCACTTATTTCTGAGGTATATATGGATTTGGCATCTGGCAGCTTTATCCTAATAAATTGGAAGAAAGAAAATATGTTCTTTCTTCCAGACAGCCATTTGATTTAGGTTAAATTGTTTGGCTTTGCAACTCGGCAAATGAGATTGGATTTTTTTTTTAAATAAACCACATTCATGCAGACGCTGTACAGCACGGAAGGAAGAAAGGAAACTGTTTAATGTGTGAATTCCAAAGAAAATACTGTACTGTTGTTATTAATATCTTCCAGTCTGCAAATCTTGCCAGTGGCTGCCTGAAATTTCAAAATTAAGTGATAATTTCCTCAAATCCAATTCTTAAAAGTCAAAGCTAAGGCATAAGTTATTAGTAAATCGCATGAATATACTAAAATACTGTTAAAAAAAACAAGGAAGAGCCATGTAAAGGGTGCGACGTGCTTTTAGGTCATCGGTCTTTTAAAATAATAGTCACTTGGAGATAACTGGGTGATATTCCCCTGGCTTTTCTAAAGACCTCCTTTCACTGTCACTGTAGCATAACAAAAATGATCTGTACTATGGCAATTCATGTTAGATGCTGTCAGGACAGGTAGGACTAGCCTGGCTTCAGTGACTCCTGTCATGCACAGCTCGTGCAATAGATGAAGGTTTCCAAATTGCCCATGGTACTTCTGTTGTGAGAACGATTACCTGCTGTATACCTGATGATTAACTTCATAATATCCTAACATATATAACATGTATTATGTTGCATACGCTGTGCCAAACCCACACTCCTCAGATAAGGGCCGTGCCTTGCATGCCTGTAGGTGGATTGCAGAGGTGGTCGCAGGAGAATGAAACCAGCCACCTGACAAGTGATCCAGCCCAAAGCCCATGCACAGTGTTTATGCTGGAGATACTAGTGAAAACAGATATCCCGGAGTGCAGATCCCATGGCTTTTCATCTGCCTTGCTGCTTCTGTCACTCACAAACACCTGCCTTCACTAGAGCAAAGCAGATGTGTTTTCTGTTGCACTTGGTGCAACTCCGCAAGTCTCTAACACCAACATGGGTTGCTGACGCTCAGAGAACTTAGTGTCTTCGTATCTAGGCAAATGATCTGGTAAGGTGTTGCTTTTGAAATCATTCTAAACCTTAATTTTGACAGAACAGTGCTGATTGAGTATTTTTTGTTTTCATCTTTGGTGGATGAGCATTTTTAGTAAAAGGGTTAGATCACCAGGGAGGATGATAATCGGGTATCTGCAGATTGCATCTTGAAGCATCTATACTCTGTGGACCGTGTTATCTAGCATGTTGAGACTGCTTTGTACTGCTCTGACAGTGCTTACAACCTAACTTTGAAACACTTGAAAATTGTTCAGAAAATGGTTGTGAAAAGGTTCATGAAAATTAGTTCTGAAACCTGTGGGTGAAATCCCTTCCTTTCCTTTAAGCTGAGTCGCTTCCATTCCTCAGTATTTCTAACCCCAAGAAGAATCCCACTGGGATACAAAGATGTGACTTCTCTTACTTTATTTAAAAAGATATGACGATTGTCTAAATTTGGGAAGTTTTTGTTTCTCTGACTCTCCTTGACTATTTTTTTTCCTCCAAGTGGTACTATCTATTGATCTCTCTTTTCCCCGTTTTTCTCTCCTTCCTTTTCTCATGATGTTTTTCTCCTGCAGTGGGGTCCCAGGTGCGTGGGAAGCTCTGAATGAAAACTTTTCACGGTGTTCTGATTCTTCAACCATCTCCAGTGCCGTTTCTCCAGCTGAGAGACCTCTCCCCTGTTCTAGAGCAAAGAGCTCGTCTAGCAGCTCTTCTTCTGTGCCTGACTCATCTGTCTGTCATCATAATTCTGTCCTTTCATCACCATCTTCACCTGCGGCAGCACTGCTAAGCTCTTCCCAAAATTCATCAGCATCCATTACTCCAAAGGCATCTCCAACAGTGGAGAAATTACCTTATGTACCACATACTCCTTTTCACCTCTTCTCGTACGACTTTGAAGAGTCTCCAGCATCTGTGAAAGAAAAGGAAGCAGAAGTGATGAGGGAAAACAGGTAGATTTTATACAGCTGACATTAATTTTTAGGTAAATGAGTAGCACCTTTTAAGAGTTTTGTAGTGGTTGGTAATAATGCACTCTCTGTGTTGTATTATTTCCAGAACATACTGTATTAGTTTAGTCCTGTAAGCATGTATTTTGATTTGATTGATATTCTCCCCTTGCCTTTGTTGCCTTCATTTCATCTTACTCCTCTTCAGTGTCTATAGTTAATAATCCTGGCCTCCTCTATACAGCAGTAGATAAATAACCTGTGATTTGGGAGTACACAAAGGAGTACCATTTTGCTCTCATTAACAACAATGTAATTTGCAGACATGATTTCATGAAAATTAATGGAGCTTTTCTGCTATAAAACCAAGAGAGATCAGATCCGCACTTGGAATTCAGGGTTGAAATCCTGGCTTCAAAGACTGAACTGCCAAATCCCAAATTTGTTGTTAGATTACAGTGCATACCCCTGTCATGTGCAATTTTGACTCATGCTTGTAATTAGAGAAGTAGATTAAACCCTATAAAGAGAATATGGCGGTCAGAATAGGCAGTTTTCCCTCTGCAACATCTGCTCAATTCAGTTGGTCCTCATGCATTTCTCTTAGTTTTTAATATCCCCATCCCACCCATTTAAAAAACGAAAATAAATTGTTTTGTCTCTGTCTGTTTTCAGATAAAACAGATTGGCAATAGGTAGGACTAAAAACAATGCTAGAGAATCACCTTGAAAAGACGTCAGTGTTCTTTGAATTGGGTGCTGAAAATGTCACGTATATTGTGAGTGTGTTTATTTCTTCCTTTCTCCAGCAGCCCTTCTGAATTTCTGCATGTGAACAAATATTTTGATTCCTTTGATCCTTTTAATTGTCGATCTTTCTCTTCTAATAGTTGGGTGGTTTTTGTCACTTTTTCATTTCACTGAAAAGACTGTAAACCCAAGTAGCTGTTGACAAGGGACTTAGTTCACTTATCTTTCCTTACCTGCAGCTTGAACACTGGGATTCCTCTAAACTTCCATTTTCCTGCATAGGTGCAATTTTCCCTTAGGCCTCTCACAGTCACTTATTGCTCTCTCATTGCTACTGCTGTTAGTTATACTTTTTTAAGAGTAGATTCCTGTTCCGGGAATATTTAGTATTCGTGAAGTGATTTTTTTTTCCTCTGACCATCCTTGTACTTCTAGTTACCACATAGGATGAAGGGTGTGGTGTGGAGGAGGATTGTGCTGGGTTTATTTGGAGAAAAAGGAGGGCAAAGCTTGCATGATTTGGGCAGTAATGTGTTCATAAAAGAGGTAAATATCTGGGGTTTCTTCAGAGTGGAGGCTCCTGGAACAAGGCGATTGCACTGCATTGGTATATGAGAAAAGAAGGGAAAATGGAAGGAATAGCCACTACCAGAGGAAGGTTAGAAAGATGAACATTGTGTACAGTGTACAGACTTACCCTGGTGTGCTAATTTTGCCTTGCTACTCTTCCAGCATCTCTGTCTCCCTCTAAATTTGATACACAGGGATGCCACGTCCAGGCCAGTCCCTCTGAATTTGATTTTGTTAATACTTGTAGGTCTGAGTCCATAGAAGGTGTGTTTTCTTTCCATTTTAATAAGAGTTATCTTTGGACTAATTGAAATTCCTTGAAATCCTGAAAAAGGATTCTGCGCTGTGTCAGCTTTTTCATGGGGTGGAGGAGGAGGAAAGTAAATGTAATGGTTGATAAGAAGGTCTTCTTTCAGTTTATCGAAATGGAAATGCAGGTTTCTGTTAGTGTCAGGGACATACCAAATGAGCTCCTAGTTGTTCTCAGGACAACAGGGTTTTCTCGTCGCTCACTCAATACAGGCACAGGCAGAAAATTTTCTGAGCTGAGCCTGCCGGAGAGAAGACCCATGCCAGTTCTGTGCTACCAGGGAAGCCCCACACTGTCCACCCACACAGCCCTCCCCTGGGCCACTGTCTCCAGTTTCTAGTTAGTTTTCTTCTAGGGCAAGAATGGCAGGAGGGCAATTATTTCCTGCAAAATTCCTTTTGTAGCTCAGAAACGTGCATGTTAGCATTTTTTTTCCAAAATTATTCTCCTGTTTCTGGGCAATCAGCATGGTGTCTCAAAAACAGATGGTGGTGGTGGTGGTGGCACCAGCATGTTTTCTCAAACATAAACCTGGAATTGTTGCCAAAGGGGGCATATTCTTTAAAGCATGATCCCTTCCATTATAAAAACCCCTAACTAAAATCTGTTCTGATCTTAACATGGGCCTTGGCAGGCAGCAGTGCTGTTGTACCCTAAGGAATGAAGCTTGAAACTTTGAATGAAGTTTTGCATGGCTAGATGAGTGTGCTAAATGGAGCTGAAGGAAACCAAATAGCCTTCTCAAATAAAATTGCTGAGTGAAATTACTGAGTGCTGACGTGTGTGGGAGAAGAAGCAGCAGAGAAAAGATACGGTGAAGGAGAGTGTATTATATCTTATAAATTATAATAAGGAAAATGATGTCGCCCTTTTTCCTGAAGTGAATTTTGTCGTTTGGAGGAGTTGGCCTTGCAGAGTACTCACCTACAGAGCATCATACGCTTTCCACGTGGGAAAATGGTATCGTCTGTGAACGGAAATGTTAACATTTTCCCAAATCAGGAATTTCTTCTTGACATGCTGTTTAAGTATGATGGTTAAAAGGCACAGGAAAGCAACACAACTGCCTTTTCTATTTGGTACGGGAGCCAGGATGAAAACATTGATACAAGGGACTCTGGGGAGGTGGCCATTCCAGGAGTGCTGGAAACAATTTCTCTTTGATCAGCAAGCTCACATTAAAGTCAAGGAGGTTTGGTTTTTGTTTTTTTTAATGGAGGGAATAGCTGATAGAAATTTCTAAAGCCATGCTTCCAGAGATGTCTTTTTAACCATAGTGATGATTTTTTACAGACATTGTAAGAAATGGCACATAAGCTATGATTTACGTTGGAGGAGGGGAAAGAAAATACTGCCTGCTTTAAATGAAAAGAATGTGGATGCTTTCCATTTATAATGCAAACATTCACAACTCATGGACGTCCATGTTCAGATCATGTCTCGGGAATGCTGCTGTTTTCCTTAATTTCACTGGATATGAATACTGCTGATGTGGACTGTTTTGATCTCTTTTCTAATGGCTGTGTATCGGCTCCCAAAACAGCTAATAATTTTGAGTAACTGAGCAGTGATTTAAGTATTCCTGCTCTGAGTTGTCACTTGGGAGGACCATTCTCATCTCTCATTATTTTCCACACCAATAGCTCACTATTTGAATCAAGTATGTCTGCGGCATGGTTGGTATTAAAATGAGATGATAGGCTGCATATTTTGAAGCTGGGATTAGAGCAGTATTTTCAGAAGGTGGATGTTTGAGAAGTTCAGGGGTGTGGGATCACCGCCACCCCCTAAACAAGAGGATTTACTGTTGCATGCCTGCTTGCTGACAGTTTCTTTCCGTCTCTTCCTTTCTCCTACTTTCCTTCCCATTTCTTCAGGTACAATAGCTATGGCAGCAGCTCTTACTCTTCTCCACGACCTTACTCTGGTGTGAGTGCCCCTACAACACCCACTTCTCGTTATGGGACAACTCTCTCGCCACCTCAAGAGGCCAAATCTGACAGGTTTGTAAACTAATCAGTGTTTTGACAACGGTTCCTCTATAGACAGGACAAAGGAGAGAAGTGTAAACTGTTCTGAATGGGCACTGGAAATATCTTCTAGCCAGATATTTTCAAATGTTGGAAAGAAAATGGACAGAAATCTGGACATCTTCCTTTCCCACTCATTCTCAAGCCTTTCCCTGACTTGGTGTTAAAGGCTTGGATGTATTTCCATCCCACTTCTGCTTCTTCCACTTAAATGGATAAAACAGAATTGCTTCACATGTATGCTGTTCTAAGTATTAAAAGGTGAATTAAAGCACATTTTATTTCTTTCCACTTTTTAAAAAAAATTCAGACAGATCTATTTTCACTTCTATCATCTTAAATCAACTATAAAATCTCAGAAAGGTGCTTAGCTCAGAATTTCCTAGGCCATAATTTTGTCTTCCTTGAAAATACATGATATATCTCATTGTATTTCATCAAGGGCAAAACTTTTATTGCTGTAGGTAAAGCAGACTCATAATAACCTGCCAGTTATCAGCTCACTTTTTTTAAAGGGAAAAAAGCCCACACCAGCAACAAAAAAGCAGTTTTTTGAACAATCAAAATATTCTTTTTTGATTTATGTAAGGTACTAGGGGAAGAAAAAAGATAGGAAAATATTATAGATACATGAAAGAAATTCTTCTTGGCAAGAGGTTTGGACCACCAGAAATTAACTGACTGTTGCAACCTGAAAGTAAATGACAGCTTCAAAGAATGTCATGCTGAGTTTAAGGAGGAAAGGTAGAAGCTTTTAATTAATTTAGTTAAATAATTTAATATAATAATTTAATAAAATAATTTCCAGGTAGGCCAGGAGGGCCTCTAATTTGTAAAAATTCCATCTCCCACCCTTTTTTTGAACTGAAGACTGTTTCTGGATCCTTTGTCTGTATTCCAATTAATTTTTATTAATGATTTCTTTGAGTATTTATATATAGAAATACATGTATATATGTTTCTGTGTGTATGTATATATGTTTGAACCTACCTAATGCCTCACATCCTTTCCAGCCTACTACTCAGAATGTTTCAAGTTAGGTTCTTCCAGCATGCATGTATTTCTAGCCATGAGGTATTGATTTAATCCTTTTTTTCAAGTGAGTAATTACATTAAGTTTATCTTTTGAGAAAGGCATCATTTTTCATTTGCTCATCTTCCTAGAGTAACTTGCCTCAATTTGTCTTTCCTGGCCTGAATTAAATTAAATTAAATTATTGCCAAGTGAAACCATAATAAAAAACTCTGAATTGTCATTTTCACCTCTTTTTACCTCAGCAGAGTAGATGCAAGATAAACAAGAATTAAAAGTATCCCGCTGCTTTTGAAATTTTAGATTTCCAGGCCCCTGCTGTTGTAAGCTTCTGATTGCTACTGCAGCAAAGAAACCCCAGAGCAGTCAAACACTGAGATGGCTAAAGATCGTTGGGCCTGTCCTGCAAGAGGTTGATCGCCCTGGCCCCGCTCCAGAAAAGGAAGCAAGCTTTCATTGCAGCATGCACGTAAGTGCGTTGCTGGTTTGGAGCCAAAATGCCTTGGCCCCACAGGATGAAGCTGTAAAATTCACAGATTCATGGAGAGTCAGGCCAGAGGGGAGCTCTGTAATCATCTGTTGTGACCTGTATTGGGTCTTATAGAAGCTAAATGAAAGACCCCTGTACCTTCGTGTGTTTTCAAGTGGCAGCGCGTGACTTCTCCTGGAAAACATTCCAGTATTTATCATCACTGCTAGAAGAATATTTCATATTTTGAGGCCCGTTTGTCTAGCAGCATCTTCCAGCCATTATATCTTGTCCTGCTTTTCTCTGTGAAACTGGAAAGTGGTCTGCCTTCGACTATTAGATCTCTCTGACATGTTTTAAGTGTCTGAACACAATGCTCGAAGTTGTATCTCTGTCTTTCCTTTAGGTTACGTTTGCCGCTTTCCACTTCACATGACAAAAACCTCTCTGCTCTTTTTAAAATTTGCAGCTTTCTGTTCATGGTAGTTGAACTCACCAGGATTTCTGCATCTTTATATTTGAGGGATGTTACAGCCTGATGCTTTTTGTATATTAGTCTCTGAGAAGTGTGAAAAATGTCTGTAAGCCACAGCTACATGTTGCCTGCAGAACAGTGGCAGTTATTTCTTGAAAGATAATTAAATTTACAGGTTCAGATGCCATTTTGCATCAAGTCTTGTTCTTTTTGAGTGCACTACCATTGCAGATGTATAGTTCAGCAGGCTCTAATGCAGTGACTGCTTTGAAGAAGGGCAGAAGCCTGCTTTTATTTCATTGTCCCAAAAGACATGGGTAGCAGAAATGTGCACACAGAGATCGGTGAATAGAATTTGCTCATTGGAGGGTAGGCTGTGTAGTGCATGACGCAACACTCAGTGCTGATTAGTAAGTGGAAAGTATTGTGGAAGTTTTCACAGTCTTCTATCTATGATGTTTGCCTTAGATTATGTAAACATTATTTCCTACCTCCTGATGGTAAAAATTTACAAGGATTCAAACACAAAAACAGTTAAAAGATGAGGCGAGGAGAGGAGGACACTTGATAAGAAGCAGATGCGTATCTATGGGTAGCTCCAAGGTGAGTTTTCTGCTTTCAGCTTACAATTACAGTTATCAAAAGGCTCCACAGAAAGATTCCTGTCTTTTATCATGCAGGGAGGAGCTTCAGATGTGGTTCTCGGTACTGGTTATCTGACCTTTGAGAATGAGGAGGAAGGAAGAAGCAGTATTTAGAGCAGTGCCCAGTGAAATTATTCATGCTGCATTCAGCTACCTTGACAGGCCTTTCAAACCCTTGGCTGCATTTTGCTTAATGTAAACGAGAGCTACAACTTAGGTACAAAGAAGCAGTGTGGTTGACGTTGTGACATTCATACTTTTATAACCCTCTTTGGCTAAGATCAGTACGGAGTCCAAAACATCAGTATGATTCAGTGCAAAAGTAACTAGATTTTGTTCTTTGAAATCTACATAATGTATATATTTCTGATTGTACAGCAGAAGAAAAGGCTTACTTGACTGTTTCTTGTTTTCTAAATTCAGCTGCAGCCTTTTGCCAACTTCTTGCAATACTGTTGTTCTCTCTCATTTCCCTGGGTCCGCTGTGGAGAGCCATGTTTCTGAAGTGCATATTGCAGCCATGAGAATCCTGCTGAAGGAGGGCAAATTGCAGGGCGCTTTCTGTTCAGCCCTTTGTGGGGAGAGAAGAAAGGGTATCTTGGTTCTCTCATGTCTCCCTGATTGTGGAAGTTGCTTCTTATGCATAAGTATGACCCAGTCCTCCTGTTTTCAGCTGCCAAATAATGCTTGCTACATAAATATACTGCTCCCACTCTTCACGACTTAAATTATTAATTAACTCTCTCCCCAGTTCCTAAAGGAAAAAAAATTATTGATCTCGATTTCTTAACCTCATAAATTTTGGTATCAAAGGGGAAGAGCAAGATAAGGCTGGAGCACACCAGGGACAAAAGCATTTTTCTGTACCTTCAAATTGTCGCCTTGCCTGGGAGAAGAAGGTGTTCTAAGACTTTTCTATATTTCCATGCCTTTAGCTTACACCTAGGATATTTCTGTTTAGCCAAAGACTGCCTTCTCAGGCTCTGAATCTAAGACGGTCACTCAAATTGAAAGCTACAGCCTGGAATCTGTAGCTGGACAGCAAACTCATTACTTGCAAAGCTTCACACCCCATCGTAGTTTGGTTTTGGTGGTGAAGTGTATGTGTTATTGATCGTGGCCATAGTTAGAGGAGATCCTGAAGGAGTCTGACTTCTAAGGCAAGAGCTCCTGAATTCAGCACCAACATTCTGTTGCCAGAAAAATATCCTGCTGGTGTGTTTGCCAAGGTAGGTTTCTTCTGATGCATTTTACAGGAGACAGTTCCCATTGGGCTTGATAGTCAAACAGTAGTGAAGTTAGCCGAGCTCAAAAAGCCTTCTTCTCAGGGCATTGTGTGCCAAGGGAGCAGGAGTTCATGGTCCCCATTCTCTTGCCTCTATCTGTGAAATCAAATGCCAGAAAGCTCAGCTTGCAAACCTCTACTTCTGGATCCTCTTGGCCAGTCACTGTGAATTTAGTCTCCACCTCTGGCTGGTCCCTCTGAAGTCCCTCCAAATCTCCAGTCTTGGTAAGGGCCTGCTATGTTGTTTGCAAATTATTCCTGTTTGATGCACTCTCCAATTTCTCCAGACTCCAGTTAGAAAATAGATTTAAGAAAGGTGAAATATGTTTCACATCCCTTAATCTGTTTTCTGGCTTACTTGCTTTAGGATCTGCAGCAGTACATTACCTTGGGCTCCCGTGAGGCGGGGCCTTGAATATTAAGTGTTCATCTCCATGTTCTTATATATCTTTTAAAGAAATGTACTTTCAAGCATTATTTCTACAGCAGGTGCACACAGACACTGAGATTAGCATGACTAGATTATCGGTGATTTTTTCTCCACCGATTTTAAAGACACTTTAAACACCATACCTGAAGTGTAAACATGAAGTGCAGCAAAAGTCTGCAAATACTCTTCTTTTGAGTTTTATTCCCTCTCCAGGTGCCTGAAACAGTGATTTTCTGGCAATCTGGTGCTTTTCTCAAATTTGCGTCTCTTAAAAGCAAAACCTGTTTGAGAAGGTTAAACAGCTTTTCAGTTAGACTTTCTGCTAAAATTAAAGGTCCTTGTAACTGACAACACCAGGGAGGTGCTGCTGGATGAAGCTTCTTGGCAGGTTCTCTTTTTTCTTTTCTTTTTTTTTTCATTAGCTGTCTATCACTGATCCGCACTCTGGAGTTACCTTACTCCAGCTGTTAAGTACTAAGGAAAAACAAGAAACCTGTGAAACAAAACCCACTATACAGCCTACAAAGCTGCTGCTCTCCCAAGAAAGCTCCTCTTTCCTTGGCTTTCTATTCTTTCTGCTTCTACCATCTTCTGTGCATCTTAATATGTACTTCTGGGCTCTCAGACCAGAGACCGTGGCTGTTTTCTCTTCTGGTAAATGCCAAGCACATCTTTCACTCTGAATAACATAATGAGGAAGGGATAGCTTGGTAGTTGATAATAGTGGTGCAGGGCAAAAGCCTCAACTTTATTGCTGAGATTTTAAGAGTAAAAGTGACCTTAGGAATTACTTGGTGATTTACAATTTGGGAAGCAGCGGTGGCTTACACTGGCTTAGCTGCTTGTTGAACTACTGTGTAAGCAGTATCCTTGACTGCAGCTTTGTAGGCTTCATCACAGGGCATATGTTTAAACAGAAAACATGAGCTGGGTTACGGTGTCAGACTGCAGCACGTACCTTAGCCTGGATCTGGGCGGGGGGGGCTCTGCAAGCCACTTGCAGGCAATTTGTGATTCTCATGAGGATGAGAAGCCACAGGTTGGAGACAGACAGAAACACAGTGTAAAAGCTGTACACGTCAGGCTGCGAGAGGAGCGTGTATGTAGAAAGTCTTCGTGCATTGCCCTGGCTTTGCGCAGCTGTGCCCTGCTGTAGCTTTATTTTGCGTAGCCCCTCAGGCGAGTTGAAAGTCTAACGTTAATCAGTTCTTCTCTTGATCATTCTCAAGTTTCTTTCTCAAAGGAAGCATTAGTCAGTAGTTTCACCTCTCAATTTTGTGTTTATTTTTGAGAGAAGTTTTGTAAAGATTCCCCAAGTAATGTTTAGTCTGTTTGCAAAATCTTATATCAACATGCTTTTGAATTTGCCTTGTCATGTAGGGAGACATAACACACGGAGAGTTTCTTTAACTGTGAAAAGCAATATGGCTCTTGGCAGCTTTGCCTCCTCTTTTGTCTCTTTCTAAGCTGGAAAGAGGATTTATTTTGTTAAAGCCAGGAGACATTTAGTGTTACTTAAGGCCTGAGTAGGAGCTGCCGACTGTTGTTCCTTCTCTGTAGCATTCCCATGACTGCTGGAGCAGGAGCACTTTGGAAAAATAGGTAACTGGTGCTTCCGTATTAAGATTATTAATGATTCTGACCCTTACTATATTAAAGAAAATCCTGAATATTAACCTTATAACCTAAAGGGATTTACTGTCATAAGTCATCTGTTAATTTTTTTTTTTAGCTCCTAAAAATATGCATTTGTATTTTGTATTGCTGCTATAGATACCCATTTCCATTTAGCAAATTTTTAAGATTCAACTAATGGGGGAAAACGCAGCCACAAAGAAGAGTGTTTCAGAGTTAACGTGAGTGAAGAACATTTGAAGTTGGTAACTGCAATTTTTCTGTAGCAAAGTGGCTTAGAGTAAGACAGAAATATTTTCTTCAATTTTCAACAAGATTAGAGTAATTCAGGTCACATATTCCCCTTCACAATATGTAGTCTGTGATGGAGTATTGTCAGAAAATTGGAAGTACTTGCAAAAAAGGGTGAGATATCTTGTGTCTCCCTGAGCTTGTGCTTTTAATAATGATTACTAATTCACTGCTGTGTTAAATGCAGTAGGTCAGGTTCGCTGAATTTTTATTCAGAAGAGTTTTGGCCTACAGTCAATGTTTTGGCTTTGTACCCTCTGCCCTGTGTATATTTTTGTTGCCTTCTTTTTCCTTCTTTTTTTTTTCCTATTCTTTGCTCTTTCCTATCTTCTTCCAACAAGATAAGTAACTAATGACCCCTTGGTCCCAGGTCCTAATGCCATGGTGTGGAGCTATATTCACAAATCCCCAGACTTAGACGTATTCTTGCTGTGTGTTTTCTTTCTGGAATGAGAGTGTAGTAACATAGCTTGTTTAGCTTTTGTTGGTTTTAACAGCAGGCAGAAGAAAGCTTTTCTTAATATTTTTCTATTAACAATCCAGTCTTAATAGCCTTGTGTTCTCTACAAGACTAAAAATAGTAGTCAGAGAAAGCATCCTTCTGGATTGTATTTGTGGAATTGAACAAATGGTTGATATTACCAGCTGGTAACATATGATACCAACATTAAAATGCTGGCATATATTAGCTATAACCCCGTTTTGTGAGTGATCACTCTATTATGCTTTCACTGAGTATTCACATACTCTTTTCTGTTAAAATCTCTTACCACCTTTGATTCAATGCCAGAATTTTTTTTAGCCTTTTCCTTGCTTACCCATTTTTAAAATGCAGCCTATAGCAGTAAGAGTTAAACATTCCTGAGGCCTAAAGGTACTGTCACCCTTTAAACAGCAACAAGGCACCAAATTTACCTGAAGGCTCAGCCCAAGCTTTCCCGCCGGCTGGTTTGGCCCTTCCTGCTGCCTTTTGCAGTTCAAGTGTGAGTTCAGCAAAAGGGAACATTTACTTTAGGCGTTATTACCAGGGGAATACAGAGACAAAAAAACAGATTTTGCAGACAAACTAAACATAGGCAAATCCCTTTTCAAATTGTTTAGAGTATTTGAGGAATACCTCTTACCGCTTGCTTTTCCTTCTGGCTGTTGCACAGATTTGTACACCCTGAAAGTAACACCTGTTTCCTCCAGGTTTAGTTTATGCACATGTAGAAAATTAAGGATAGAGTTTACTAGATAGTAAAATCTGCTCGTTTACAGTTGCAGCGCATTAAAAAGAGGGTTGGTGCACCCAAATACCAGTTGAGTTACAGTGTTCGATAGCAACAGTGAAGCTGTGAGTCTGAGGTTTCATAAGGCAAATGGTCTCCGCGTTTGGCATGAGGTGTGGACTTCACTGAGGGGAGATGTGTCTGATCAAGTGGGCTGGACACTGCAGGGTCTAACCACTAAGTGAGCGCTAACTCAGCAATATCAGTGCTATTTCTTTGCCTGTCCTTTTCTAAATGTGACTGAAAATCCAAAACCTGGCTATTTGTGTTTTGAGAAGTCAGTGCCACACAAAGAGTCAGCTGGCCATATTCCTGCCTGTTTAATTATGACCTGTTTCAACAGAACCTTCTCGCAGCTTTGACTGTTAGTTGTGACCATTTCATGCCATAAACTGTTGTACGCAATGTGGCAGTCCAGAACTGTATTTGGGACAAATGAATTGAATCAAGGATGTGTGTACACACTATACTGTAGCTTGTAACTCAGCTGAAGTATGAACTCATAAAATAAACAGTGGGAAATACCAAGTTTAGGCTAGTTATTATTGATTTGATTAGTTTCCAAGAGGTGGCAAGCTAATACAACACATGGATACTCAGTTTCAGTTTCTTAGACATTGGCTTTTTTTCCGGCTATATGGCTGTGGATCTTTTATTTAGATTGTGAGGCTGCTGTTCACACATCTGCAAATTTTAGCCGAGCGAGCAACGCTAGCCAAACTGTGCTAGATCAAGCCTCCAAACAAGGTGTTTTGGCATGTGGAGACATTTTACTACCAGGGTCAGGATAGAATCCCGTCTGCAGGACTAAGCTGCACATCTCCATGTGATGCCCCTTTAATCCCTTGGATAAGAATGTATTTTTACTGTGGAGCCCCAAAGAGTTTAGTCAGAGCTGAAGGTTTCCAACCTGCTAGATGCTGTGCAGACCTACAATCTCTCTTTTGGTCTCTCAACATCACCCCATCCTTCCCCTTAATTTTTCTTCAGGTTTTATTAAGTTGTAAGTTCCTTTGACTCCAAATGGAGTTTGCAGACTTCAGGGCAGCTGGATGGAATGGGATGGGATAGCAAGCTAGATACACAGAACAGATACGAGCACAGAGTTGATAGGGACCCTCTTTTTGCCATCTCTTCCAGTTTATTTCCAGATGTCTTCATGTGGAGACACTGTCCAGTTTACCCCTTCTGAGAGCAATTTCTGATGATCTGTCCAACCTTACTGCCATGGTTTTTCATGCTACCACACAGATGGAGCTCTAGCTTTTCAATCTTAGTACAGTGGTGCTACTGTTTCTACCGAGAGCTTTCTCTTGCAACATGCACTAAACGGTCAAAAGTTAAAATAAATTTAAAATATGTTCAAGGGAAAATTCACCACGTATACTTAACTGTCAGGGTTTGAGGATTTTTTTTTCTTTTCCCTTTTTCTTAGTGCTGAGGCATATTAGAGATTTTTATGGTTTTGAGTGTGATCCAGCATTGATACTGTAGCTCTGGAGAATTGCCAGCAGGGCGGCTTACAGAATATCAAGTTTTATACCATCTTATGTAATGTTTATGCGGGTGGGATGTGACATATTGAAATTCAATTCATTGAAATTATTGAAATTATATTCATACTGCCCTGCTGCCAGTGGGGCTGAAATAGCTATGTTTTGTGGCATTCCTGCTTGCACAGACATAGACACTCAGGGAAGATAGGTTTGCATTGATGTTTTTGTCTTCTCCTGCACCTATTTTCACTGGTGAACTGGTGCCATTACACTCAATGCCTACATTGTGCAGCCATAGGCATGTAAATAAACAAGGGAAAGGGTCCGAGTTCTTAAAAATAGTGGAAATTTATTCAGGTTTGCATTGCTGGTTTAGGAACCTTCTTTTGGATGGCGTTTAGTTTCTTTTCAGAAAAGGCAGTATCTATTTCTTTCATTAATCCTTTCATTGCAAAACTCATGTTACAACAATGCGCAGAAACCACTCTACATGAGTTATGTCTGTTTGATTTTATCAGTCTAATTCAATCAGTGTGGATACATTTACATCTGTGTAAAGTTGCCCTGTACAATACAGATTTTTCCTGTCCAAGAGACAGAAAGAGAGGCATGTTTACTCTCAAATCACTCTGTTGCCATGTGAGATGTTGGTGGTACCAGTACCACCATCTGGGGAGAAAGATCTGCGAGAGGAACCACTCTCCTAGCCAAGGTAGTACTTGCAGTGAAAAAAATAAAAAATCTGTGTCAAGACCAAACTATTAAGTGTATATAGATGTGGCTTTTAAAATGTATTTGCTACTTGAAGCTATTTCATCTGAAAGAAAAAATCATTTCTATATTTGAGAAGTCTTTACTGTAGAGGTTGCCATTTCTGGTGAAAAAGTCCCACATTTTTGGCTGGGCATTTACCACCATATCTCATGCATCTTAACAGCCTCCTGAACAACAGCTAAAAGTTTGATACACATTGCTTGTGGTGGCATTGAGCCTCCTTCGTTGTAGTAACCTGCTGTGGAGCACCCAGTTCATAGTTCTGGTCAGAGGACTGCAGAGAAAGACCCCTTTCAGGCTAATTCTTGCTTAGCCATAAAGCAGGTGGTAGTAAACTGTTCCTTTAGTTCACTGGAATAAATGGGTCTAAATGGCAAAAAAATAAATAGGCAATTTAAGCTAGACAGCAAAGAAGCCTTTCTTGCTGGCAGACATAATTAAGCACTGAAACAGATGGGTGTCGTACATCCATCATTAAGGATTTTTAAGGCAGGTCGGACAAACAGTTTTCAAGAATGATTTGAGAAGACTAAATCCTGCCCTGGGCAAGGAGAGGAAAATGGGTAATCTATTCTCCTTCAGCCCCATTTCCTCTGATTTTGTTAATAGCAATTTTGATGCCACATAATGATTATTATGACTAGCTGTGCTGTCCCTGTGTATTTTATTGATATGTTCCCATATGATTCAATTTGTTCTTGCAGCACGTGCAGGAAGGAAACTATGATAACAGAACTTGTTAAAGGAAAAGTATGCCCCTACTTGAGAGAGCATTTAAATTCTGAAAGGCCAATCTTACATCTTCTTTTACTTTTGTTTTTCTGTATAGAGGGTTCTCAGGTGTTCGTGACACATCTGTTTTTAACAGCATTGCATAACATGTTTGGAAAATGCTGAAAAAATATTCCAGCTTTTTTTTTCTTTAGAATTTCAAAAATTCATTACAGGATTCAGCTTTTCAGTCAACAGGATTATACAGTAAAAAAAAAATTATTTAGACAATATTGCAGTTGAAATAGACTAAAGAATTCTTACACGTAGTTTATTTGTGCTTCAGAAATTTGACAATTTATGAAGCCTACCCTATCTGTCGTTCTTAAGCTCATCACAGTATCTAAAATCAATTTAGCAAGAAGATACTTAGCCAGTGCTTTGAAGCATCCGTACATAAATATTGCCATGTCATTCTGTTGGTTGGGATTATGTTACTTACTGAATGATTGCTACTCATTTTTTTGCCAGTGTAATCAATAAAAGTGACACTGAGAAATCTGATCTTCCTTCTTTGCAGGCCAGCTTTGGGTGGTCTCCTTACATCATCTTTTCGGCAGCACCAGGAGTCCTTGGCAGCAGAAAGAGAAAGACGACGTCAGGAGAGAGAAGAAAGGTTGCAAAGGATAGAACGTGAAGAAAGAAACAAATTCAAGTAGGAACCAATTTCACTATCAGTCTATTGCTTTAACATGTGATGGGTCTGTAAATCATTGAGATATTCAATTGCAAAATAATTGAATTCATTAATAGTTTGTGTGTCTCTTTAGATACCTTTCTTGATCTGAGTGTCTTAAGAACTGATCTATTAAACACATCATGATGAATTTTGGCATTTAATAAACCAGCAATTTTTTTAAAGACAGCTAAATATTTGCCATTATACTGACTGGATATCTGCAGAGGCCAGGTTTTATTAGCTAATATGCCCCTTCTCAAAGTATAGTCTCAGTGAGGCATAGGGTTTGAAGACAAAACAGTGGGAGGAAGGTATCAAGAAGGGAGGAAGGGACAGCACCAAGACATCTTTTTGCTTTTATGTTCTGCAAAGTAAAAGTGTTTTGAGGTCTCGGGATGTACGTAAACTGCACTTTTTCCTGCTTTTCCGAACATGTGTGTCTTCCTCCTGGAAACAGCAACTGACAGAAAATAATTATCAAAATTATTGCTCAAACCATGGCCAGAAAAAGGCTCCAGTTGAATACAGAACTGTCTATTTTCACATCTGAGACCATGTGGTGTGCTGTGGGATCCCAGGGTGTGCTACCTGAGAATAGTAAGAGGCAAGTCCTCTCCCCCTGTTAAATCCATGCCTGGAAAACCCAGCACAGGCATTAATAAAGACTGCAGTGGGCTTAGGATAGATAAAGTGCCTATACCTGAAGTGGTTTGCCTACTGTCTGAAGAGTATACGCTGAGAAACCATCTTGTTTCCTCATAAACAGGAGTGAAAAGTAAACATATTTTTAGTAGCTAGAAGACATAACATAGTAATCTAAATAATGGTAGGATAAATGTTTCATAGCCTTAGAACTGATATTTATGGAAAAGATGGCACTGGGATTCATGTTAGCTTGTTTATTAGTATGAAGGATTGTATTCACTGTAATCATCTCTTTAGTAAGAAGTGGAAATGGTCTGTGTCATAGCGAATTTGGAAAGAGGAGTAACTTAGTAGTGGTTGGTTGGTTGGTTGAAGGAGATACTCTCCTGGCTCCAGAAGATAGCTAGTTTAGAAGAAAATGAGAGGCAGAGGGAAGGTGGAAGAGCACCATAATAGGATCTTTGGCAGCCAATAGCTGCCCAAGTTCTCCTGAAACAGAAACAATCAGGTCTCAGACTTCAAGCCTCTTCCAAAAACTCTCCCTGTAAGTGGTATCATGAGGCTGCAGCAGGCTGTCATGGACAGCCAACATGATCTTTCAGAAAGGAAACTCCCAGACCAAAAAAGCCACCAGGACATTTGGCTGCTTGAACTGTTTGAGTAACAGATCTGCACATTTCACTAGAGGTTGGCTACAGTAGTTGTTCTGTCATTAAAAGAGCTTACTTAAAGGAAAAAAAAAAAAATTAAAATATACATCTTCATCCCATTACTCCAGAGTCAGAAACTGGTTAACTAAATGTCATGAGTGTGTTGCATATTTAAGATGACAATTTTTCAGTGCCCAGTGTTTTCGTCTTCTAGATTTGAGTTCTCTGGTCACCCAAAAGTTCTGACTTGTGTTTGAGTAGAGGGTCTCCAAAGCCACCAAACTTTGCAGACAGACAGCATCCCGCAGTTGATTAAACAGCTGGCAGGAGGAGGACAAAGCCACAGCAAACAGTCATGGACAGTTTCATAAGAGTTCTTGGGATTACATTATCGTATCATCAGTCTGGCTAGAAACCCAGTCTCTGAAGATGTATTTTTGATTAAAAATAGCACTTGCAATTCACAGCCTTTAAACTCATGAGCAGTACTGGATTTACCATCATGACTCATTTGTTATCTCATTCTTTCCAACTCTGCCTCAAGAAGATTGCACTCGCTTCTGGCACCATTATTGACAAATTGAGGATAATTTAAAGGAGAGCATCACCAGTTGTGAAAGAGCTTGGTTTTAGGAGTGGTGTTAAAAAGCTTCATAAGCTATTGCTAGCAAAAGGAATGCTTTATATAATGAACTTTCTTCTCAGTAGAAGGACTATTGTACCCATTGCTTATATACAACAATATGTCCTAAAATACAAGGGTTATTCTTCAGCTGTCGGGAAGGGTGAAAGTTGTCAGAGGGGAAAGAGTAATGTTAAAATTTGCCTGCTGAAAAATTCCTAGATTTTTTTTTCTCTTGGAGTTATTCCCATAGCTATCGTAATTCCAAAGAATACTCTGAAAATATGATAAAAGTATAACCGGTTCTGGGATCCAAAGGATGTGGAGATAGCCTGAAACAGTAATGTGCATTGCCTGTTAATGGACTTTTGAAGTGCACTTGCAACCAAATGTTTGATAGCTATTGGTATAGTAGATGATAAGTAATTCATTTGATGACACAATATAAAGAATAAAAATAAGTGTTTTGTTCATAAATTCATAAATTGAGTAGTTCTGAAAATCTTTCTGGTACTCACAGGTTCTGCTGTGGAAGAATCTGACAGATAAGATGAAAATCTCATCAGTTTTGTCCACCAGATTGAACAAAACAATAAAAATATATTGTAAGAAACTGTCTTCCTGTGATATTGAGGCAGGCTGGATGTTCACTGGGTTTTGCTGTGCTCCGAGTTAAATTTGCATCCACATTTGTGGATGTGACAGGCCTGCCTGAAATCACAGTGCTCAGGTGTCCAGCAAAGTTGACTTGGCAAAAGCTAAATAAATGAGTTACTTGAGGAGCTGTGGGAGGGGCAGCTGAGATAGAGGGAGGTTTGTATCTAAAACTCAGGGTGAAAAATAAAGAAGCGAAAGGTTGTTACCTGTCCGATGATCCTGCATGCGCCTTGTAAGAACAAAGAATTGTCCTACTCAGTGATGCCAGTCCGCTGTCCGGTTTCCAACTATGGCAACTAAGACACTGAGGAAAGGTGTATTAAAAAGAGGGCCGATACGGTACGCTCCCTGCCTTGGTCTAGCCTGTCAGGTGCCACAGTCACTTGTTTCAGGGCACTCTAGGTGGAGCAAATGAGGAATGGTTTAATAGCCACTAATGTGCCTGCTCATTATGGATAAGTCCAGTTCATTGTTATCTAATTTCAGATACAGGTTTCAAAATGTGCTTCACTTTTTGGGTTTTTCTTGTAATTACTTGTGATGACCTTCCGAACTATGTATTTGGTGTACACGTACCTGTGGTGTATACATGGATAAGTGTACACACACACTTTTCTGCCTTTTTTACAAAACTAAACTAATTTTTGTTGACAACAGCCTTCATTGTCTCTGATCAGCTTGTTTGTACTGCCCT
The DNA here is from genome assembly GCA_034782735.1 of Sagittarius serpentarius. Taxonomy (NCBI): domain Eukaryota; kingdom Metazoa; phylum Chordata; class Aves; order Accipitriformes; family Sagittariidae; genus Sagittarius; species Sagittarius serpentarius. The sequence continues at coordinate 18,451,450 of JAVKLA010000047.1, read as the reverse complement.
TGGTTTCTCCTACTGTACTTATGCTTCTGTTACTTACCTTATTCTTCTGGTTTCCTCTGCAATTTACTGCAATTCTCTTTTTAGCCGAGATTATTTAGACAAAAGAGAAGAACTAAGACAAGCAAGAGAAGAGAGGTTTGTATATAATGCAACCATCCTTCCCTTTGGTTGTTTGCACTTCCTATATTCTTTACTGTGGAGCTGTCATGTATTTACATTTTTAACTCTGCATGCACAGAACACTTTTATTCCAAAAGACTTCTATAAGAAAGCGGTTGTTTCATTAAAGAGGAGAATGAAGTCCAGCTGTAAGCACAGCAATAAATGAAGAGCAGTGGAACTGGAATGCATAAGAATGATTGATGATCTATCTTTTATCTATTTGTGTGGGAAATAAGCTTACTCCATTTGCCTCAGAAATTTGCCTAGATTTAGTATAGTTATAAACTGAATAAGCCTGTCTTTCTCACCCAGTGGGTCCCAAGCTTTCTGGAGGGTCAGAAAAGGCAACTGAGGATAAAGGAAATTGGGGTCACAAGCATTGCAAAACTGCAGTCACAGGCTGATGGAAATGGTTCTGACCCAGTCCCAGCGTATTTTTATCTTTCGGGGCCAAGTTTGCTTTGCCGATCTCTCTAAACATCAGCGAGTAAATTATAAAGCTTAGCAGTGTTTATCATTGGGGCATTGGTTTAGTTTATTTAAATCATGTATTTAAAGAGACTGGGGGGTTGGGGGTTTTTTTCCTTTTTTAAATTCAATTAAATAGTTTAGAAACTCTGGGCTAGGCTGGGAGCTATGTGCTTATGAAAGCACATTTTTCAAGGAATACCCGACTAAAGACCTTTGCCTTTCAGTAGCTTCATCTCTACGTCCACTAGAAATTACACCCTGGAGGGAGGGAGCTCTAGTTTTTACCTGGAAAATATGCATGTTACCAAACAAATAGTAGATGAAAAGTCATCCAGATTGCTTCAGTTCTGCTTTTATGGTCCTCTAGAGGTTACTTTCTGGAGATACTTTTGGATTGTTAAGAATTGGAATTACATTATCAAAGTACAAGAGCAACCATCTCAGAAATCATTGTGTTGCTGCGTTTTGTTTTGAGGTTTGGTTTGTTCCTTCCGCAAAATCATCATACAGCAGGCAGTTCATTTCTGCAGACGGGAGCCTGATCTATTGTGGCTGAAGTAGCTAATACTAAAAAATTATTTTGACGTTTCTAAGAGTAAGAAAAGGTGGATGGGCTTTCCTTTGTCCTTCCAGCCAAAACAATTACAAATAGTTAAAAGTATTTTCTGAAATGAAATGCATCTGAGCACGTAAGCATCATACACTGATCTGAGCTGAGTAAAACCTTGTACAGCAAGCGTGCTCACCAGCAAGATTTGAAACAAATGAGAAGCGAGCTCTCCAGTACTTTCAAGTTGTAAGGGAACATGCCAAGCAACCTGGAGTATTTTTGGGGGAGTGTTCACCAGCAGGGCATCATTGCTGTGCAATCTGAGGCAATTTCACTGGTCATTAGGAATGTGTCTTTATCCTTAGGGCTCTTTTGAACTGAAATGTTAAACTATCAGTTCTTCCTCATAAAGAGGAAAGACACGTTTGCTTTGACAGTACATAAATATTGGAGAAAATTTCTGCAAGTGAAGTCTTGCACCGATAGTCCATTACATTGGCCTTCTGTAACTATTTTTTTAACCAGCATCTTTGCAGAAAGGAAGTTTCATCTCCTATAGCAAGTTGCATGTTGACTTAGGAGAATGCATGGACAGTAAGAAAATGCTATAGCCAAGGTGCTAAAATCCTAGTAAAAGTCTGGGTTGTAGGTTTCCTCCTTATCAGTTCGGAAAAGCAGAAGGAGATGATATTGAGCACACAGTAAAGGCTCTGTTAAAAGCACTGATTTGTCTAAATTCTGTCAACTCTTTGGAGCATTCCATGTACTACTGCATCACCCTACAGCTCCAGAATACGAGTACCCACTTTTCCAGTGGCTCTGGGGTGGCCTCAGTATGAGGGAGAAAGATTCCTGCAGTTTCAAGGGGTCTAAGTGTAACGCGGCACCATTCGTTTCACATGTTCTTGCTGTTTGATGATTTGAGGCCTTTTTTACTTTCCTTGGTTGGGTGTTTTCCAGTGGTAGTTTAAAAATAAACCCAAGAAAGGTGAGCTCCCAAGCCCTTTCTAGTGTGATTTACAGCTCAAACGCTCTCCACCCTGTGACTTTGTTGATACATAAACATTTCAAGCCGCCCTCAGGGCGCTGCTCAGAGACCTAGAGAACTCACAATAGTATTTTCATCTACTTGAAGATGGTAAGTGGAATGTCATGTTCATGAGATATACCAAAGGCTGACAGACTTTTGGCTCTTTGTCTATAGAGAAGAATAAGCATAGGCATGATGATGTCTGCAGATTTCCATGATTTAAAGGAGTAAGGCAGTATATAGCAGAGGCAATGTGTCAGTCCTGTAGCGGAGGAACTAATTGCAGCAGAGGGATTGTACCTCATCCTTTCAACTCCTTCAGATTTTGGTCTTCATGAAATCTTGTGTATTTGATGCTGGCATTCATTCATTGTCAAGACATTGGGCAGAAACAAAAAATAACCTAAATAAATGTCACTATCAAGTGTGAAGTGTTAACTGATTCCTGAATGATTTTTGTTTCTCCGTTATATTGCTGTATCTGCTTATTAGGCTTCCCATTTGATAACTAGTTATGCTGATGTGCTGCCACGAGAGCTGCTGCTCTGGTTCCCTTTTTTCTTTCAGTATAATGAACAGATCCTTTTTGAGAAGGCACATCTTGATGATAGTCCTCTGCTTTGCTCGCTGACTGTGCAGCGCACAGCTACAGAAGCTAAAATGTTAAAGCAGCTGAAAAAGAGCTGAGGACAATAAAACTCTGTAGCTCCCCCCGTTATAGAAGGATCCATCCAGATCTTTGTTGTAGTCTGTTGGCAAACTGCAAAACCCTCCTCAGCGGCAGCCAGCTGGGCTGTACCTGTTCAAGCTAAGCGATCAGTTTGAATGGCTCTTTACAAGTCTGAAGTCCCATCTGCTCTGCTTGTGAGGAGGCGGAAGGCACAATACGTAAATGACCAACGTTAAAAGAAAGACTGGCTTAATGAACTGTAACAAAACATTATGCTAATACCAGCGAAAGGCTTTCTCCTCTATTGAAAAGGCAAAAATCGTTCTCGAGAATTGGCTTCATGTTAGAACTGTAAACAGTTCCTATTTTATAACCATACAAGTATGTGGCTTGTTATATTTTCATCCAGAGTCTGTAGGGGTTCTTTTTCTTGCAGAATTTGTTCAAAGCCTGTGCATACCTCTGGAGGAATAAAAGAAAATGAGTTTGTTCTTCATGATTGCTGTTTGCAATAAAGCAAATTGCCTCTGAAAACACAAGGACTGCTCTTCAAAGACATGTTTCTATGCTCTATATGGATGTTTGCAAATGTGCATGTGTGCGTGGCTACCATATGTACTAAGCATGTTTGTTACCACATACGGCTGACTTCTTTACACTGCCTGCTTTTAATGCACCCTCAGACACTAATTTGGACTGTCAGTGAGGCAGAAGGGGGGAGAAGAGGTGTTCCCTGTTACAAAGTGTTTACAATGGTGGGTTATAGGAGGATGAGCACAGTGTTTTGTGGACGTAAGCAGTAGTCCTGATTAACCTGTTTACCAGTTCACTTGTGGGTAAGACAAACAGTCTAAAGCCCGATCCAGCTGTATTCACGAATTTATTCTTTAGCAAATAATGGTGGATAAAATTAGCAGACATCTGGAACAGGCACTTATTTCAAAGTTATTTTGGTCAAAATGTATAAAGCACACTATGAAGAATATGATTGGTAGCTGGTCTTAATAAACAGTTAGTGAGTTCTGCCTGCCTAAAATGCAAAACAGATGTATCTTTGTTCTTTTAAAGTGACTTTGATGAATAAACTACATGTGACGTCAGGTCCAAGCTATTGGATGTCTGAGTCCGGCAGAGAAATTTTTTAGAATAAAAAAAAAGGAAAACTTTCCATTGTAGACTCTGGAGAGAACAAAGTGAATTCCAGTGCATTACTCTCAGAGCAAATAGAAGCAGGTTCAGAGACTTTAGATAGTCAATCCAAACATTTATTATTGATATTATTTTCAGGGAGATCTGTTTTTGTCTGCTGCACTGAACCATTTTTCTCTCCTTGCAGCAGACTTTGGCTATTTGCATCAGTATTAAGGGGCTCTGGCTTTAGAGGTTTTTTTTGGTTTGGTTTTTTTTTTTTGTTTTGTGTTTTTTTTCCCTCCCCTTATAGCTTTGGGAGCAGGAGGGCTGGGAGGAGGAGGAGGTGGTGAAGGAAGAGGGTGAAAAGGAGAACAGACAAATGCTTCCAAAAGGAGAAGGACTATGCAGACACAATACTATATCTAAAGACTCTTTAACTCTGCTGGGTTTTGCTTTTGTTTTGTCATGAGCAATTTAACATTTTTCAGGGCAATAGTCTTTGCTTTGGTGTGCATTTTTTGGCAGATTGAGGAGGCAGGCAGTTTAGTGCTGTACCCCTTGTGTCAGGAAGTCAGCTCATTCTCTGCAGGTGTTTCATCCATAAACAAGCATCAGCCACAGACTTCTTTTTCTTTACGGAAACCCTCTGGAATTTAACTTTCAGATACAAATACTTGGAGAGGTTGGCAGCAGAGGAGTATGAGAAGGAGCTGAAGAGTCGGAGCATAAGCCGAGGCAGAAGTGAGCTGTCCTTAAACCTGAGATCTCCTTCAGCCCCATCGTCACCTGTACCCAAGTGCATCAGCCCAGCATCCGTAGAGTCCCAGGAAGAGCTGAAGACCCCTTCCACCCCTTGTGGGACCCCTCAGCCCTCAGAAGGTAAGTGAAAAGGAGGGCAGGGGAAAGACCGGTGGTTTTATCACAGTTTCTCGTGGGCTAGCAGTGATTTTTGATGCATGAATACAAGAATATAACCTCTGAGGTGCAAAGTAAAGGGTCTTATTATATTTGTTTCATGCTGTCATCCTAAATTTCCTCTTTTTTTGCATAGATTTGGATGCCTTCTAGTCTGTTCAAGCAAAGAATACGCTGCTAATTGTTGCTATGATTTATATTATCGTTGTCTGTTGCTATTAGAATGGAATAATTGGAAAATACAGCATACAGAGCGTCTTAATTTTAGCATCATGTTCCTTGTATATTAGAAGTTACTGAATACTAAACCAACAATATTCCTGCCAACAGATTTTGCTTATGTGGATTCTCTGAAAGAAATGCAACAGATGAATGCCAAGAGTATAATAACCTTCCAGCAGAGCACAGGCTGAATGGGACAAACAGAAAAGGTCTTGAATTGAAGGCAGGGAGGGTGTGTTGGTTATTTTTAACACCAACAAAAACTCTTAAATTTGTAGCACAAGTAGTAAAGGACTTAAAAGAAACCACAGACAATTAGTAAAAGGAAAGTATAATTAGTGTTTGCATGGTTGGTTTGCTGTCATATAATTTATTGGTGTAGAGAGCAATATTTTTTGTGTGTGCACGTCATTCTGCCACTTGCATCATGTACCCCTCCTTCAGTCCTCAAAAAAGCACCCACCATACAGATTTATATTTGCACCACATGATGTTGCATTAACATTGGGAGCTAGAATGCATGTTGAGGGTGAATTATCGCCATCATTCATTTTTATTTTATTTGATTTCCTGCTACGTGCTGTTGGTGATTAATGCATTTGTAACTTGCACTGCTTGGTTTTATTGAGTGTTATGGCTGGTAGCATGCTATAAAGCAAGGCAATTTAAGAAAAAAGTTACAAATACTGAATGTTTATCCTCACCGTACTAAGTAGGTGAAGTTTATTTAATTTAGGTTTATGTATTTCCCCACTTATATTCCCAGTTTTCTTGTCTGGCACCTTAAAAGTCTCAGTGGAATCATTTGAACTTAAAAAACATGGGTATTTTCCTGTAACACTGATATTCAGAAACATACAAATGCCCATTTTTTTTACTGCAATATTGCATTTAGAGCACATAAGCTGGATTTTTCCACCATTAGGATTTCAGAGCTGGGTAGGGAGCAAGTATCTCTTTTATGATGATTATTTTAACATATTTCTCCTGGAAGCATTCAAAAAAAAATTGCGGCGTGAAATGGAGCAGCACAATCCATTTGGAGAATACATTTGGAGCAGGTGTACAGGGAAACTTCAGGCAGCCAGAATATGGCAAAGCTATCAACACGTGGATAGGCAGGACATCTCTACTAAAACTCCTGGCAGTATCAGTAGGTATCAGAGGGCAGCACCTGGAAGCCCTGCAAATGGCCTGCAAGGAGAGGACATATGGATGGGGCAGGGTAAGCCTCCAGCCAAGGGCTGCTGCAGGCAGATGGCCAGGACAGCACCAGAACAGGGGCCTGAAATCTGCATGCTTCAGTGGGAGCTGTGCACGAGGAAGGACTGCTGTTTCAGGCCTACCAAAAGCATCAGAACAGTCATACGAAGGAATGAGCACGTGGGCAGGGCAGGCTCTCTCATCTGGAGGTGGCCAGATTATTGGATAACAGCCAGTAGCTGGCAGGCATATTTACAGATTTTGTGCCATGGTCTCTAGACTATTATCTGAGTTCCTTACGCTCCATAATAAATTAAAATCTCAACTTTTGCTGCCCTTAGGAAATGTTATGAATCCCACTTAATAAACAGAGAAACTGAGGCATTAACTTCCTTAAGCCAGTCGTAGGAAAACTGAAATAGAGCCATGGACAGAACCCAGATTACTTTCACCCCAGCAGTTGCTTTGAACATGGGGGTCACCATCTTCCCAGGCAAGGGTGAAACTGCAGAAGGAAAACACTTCCTCGGTTCTGTGCACAGGACCCTCCAAAGACTGCAAGAACGATGTTAACGGATGTGTGATGTTCGTCTGCAGAATTCAAAACCTGAAGTCAAACGGGAAGTGTGTTCCTCTAGTAGAAAAACAATGTGATTTTCAGTCAGATTTGTTTTATGCCATTTGTGCTGAAGTATCCCTTGGCCATCCAGTATCTACTGGGCTTAAGAAGAAAATGGGTTTTGTCTGTGGAACTTTGTCCCATGCTGTGAAACGTCTCAGTATCGTTACCCAGTATAAAAAAATGGACTTACTGAGCTGAAGTGTTTTCTCATATAAAACAATTGGTTCCACTAAAGTAATCAAGTCTTGTAAGACTTACTCTTGTAAAACTTGGGGTATGGCATTCAGAGGAAATGAAGGCAGTCCCATAACTGCAAAATGGAACTTAATATTTTTTTTTCAGAGCAGCTACTTCCTCTTTTGTAATTTCATTGGAGAATATTTTATGAAGTGCATATGTGCAGTAAAGGAGAGCAACAATAACCAAGACATCTCTGAAGTCAATCCACAAAGGAACTGGAGATGAACCCTTCTCTGAGAGGAGCAGCTTTTTTAGCACTTGAGGAAGTAAGCAGGCCAACCCAAGTGCACATTGTGGACAGCAGGAAACCTTCTGAACATATTAGTAGCTGAGCAAGGTTCAAATACTACCTGAGGTATGACTGATGAGAGCATCTTGGCAGATGGAGAAGCACCAGGGCATGAGGGCACAGGGAGGCCATTGCAGCCCCAGTTGTAGAGCCAAAGGAACAATGGCACAGAAGTCAGAGGAGGAACTGGGGTGGGGGACAAAGAAAGATCGTTTCTGACTTGATCAAGAAAGAGCCAGTTCCCTACTGGTGATCATTCTGTGCTAGTTTTTACCATCACGAGGAATGGGAAGAAAAGATTGGGGTGGGGTTGGAGAAGGAGAGAGAGTCCCTGCTGAATTCACAGCAAGAGGAGTCCCATGCTGGAGGAGCCGAAGGGAGATAACAACCAAGACTTTAAGCGATGCCCGAACAATTGAACCAAGAGGGATTGGGTAGATATAGCCATCTTCAGAGTTACTGTATGCATCCTCAAGAGACACTTAGCATATGTACCTCACAGCTCCAAGTAGAGAGTAGAGAAAATAGATGAAAATGCAGTTGCCTAATCTGTTACCCTGATAGGGGATTAGATGTGGGCCCAGAGGGATGTTTCTTCTCTCTGAGGGCTCAGAAGACTGGAGGGTTGAGGTCTTAACCAGCAGATACTAAGGATACAACATCTTGTGTCTGCTTCAGAGTTCATTTAGAGTTGAGTATCGAAAGAAAAGTCATTTCCCTCCATGTCCCTTTATAGCATTGTAAGTTCGTAGCCGTGTTTTTCAGAAGGGAGCATCTTGCTGTCCTCTCTAACCTCTCACTCAAAAGAGGGCTGTCACCAGCATCTGGTCAGATCATAGATCAGGTTGCTAGGGCTTTATGTGACCAAGTCTCGAAGATGTCAGAAGATGCAGATTACACCATGTCTCAAAATGACAAAATCTTTACACATTCATTGAGGGACCCTGCTACCGTCTCTTTTAGTGATGAGATTACACAGCTTCTTTAGGAGATTTCATTCTTCCGAGAAGCCTTCGCATTTTTTTCCAATAATACATTTTTAGAGATTAAGTTCTGGCAGAAAAAGAATTGGGCATATGACTCAAAAATTAGTCCTTAAAGCCACATTCAGTTTTCCTCTTCCTAATTTATTCAATTGCAAATAAAACTTCTGTTCATTTAAAGACCTGAACTCATTTGTTTTAATGGGGGGGCAGGGGGAAGCTAAGCCTTGAGAGAAGTGTGAAAAATAGCATATGCAAGTGAAAAGAGATTACCTCTACTGCTGAATCAGGCAATCCCAGCATAGGTTTTAAGAACTGTATATGCATAAGAATTGAGTTTGGTTTTTTTAAAAAAATCTGTTGCTTATAATGGCATCACACTTCTTAATGTCTCAGGAACGCCTTCTTTGCTGTTGATGCTTTTTAATATGACCATGCTTGCTTCCCTGAGTCTTTGCGCTCTCCACCAGCGGAAGTCTGAAGACAGGGGACACAACCTGGTCTGTTATTTAACTCTCTTGCCACCTGCAAGGTTGCCACTTAGAGTAGTGTTTTATCTGGTGTGAGAATGGATTCAGTAGATAAGGGACTGAAAGTTCCAGCTCATTTCAGATAGGCCACCACCAAGCATTCACTGAGAATTGTATTTTTTAACATCTTTGTAAGTTCTCACTAATATCAGCACAATGGATTATACGATAGAACTGCAAGTGATGGACACACATCCAGCTTGCTGGCTTTGTTCTCCTGCTAGTGTTTGCTGACAGATTTGATTTTTGTATTGCTTTTTAAGAGAAGCGCTGCTGGACTTAGCTCACTATTTATAAGTTATTTGGGTTATAGGCAGATTGTTTGATATTATCCCTAAAGAGAGAGAGACTGTCAAAATGAGTGTCAAAATATCCTTGTTTTGTTCTAGAAATGCTTGGATTTTGATACTCCTTGAAGTCAAAAGAGCAGCCTGTGTCAGTATATTGCTCTTTACTCTTTGTTATATGTTAGATTCTGCTAAGATACTGCATCTTTCCTGTATGTGTGGAATATTTCTTGTTTGAAGAGTATTCAGAATTCTTTTGAACATTCTCATTTTCTCAAGCATTTCTTACGTCTCCCCTGACTTTATCCTATTGAATCTTCAGTGTAGCTTCATGATGACAAAGGTGCCATAAGCATTAGCAGTCCTGGCCACATTTTAGTCAGCTTCTTTCTCCACCTGAGCTGTTGGAATTGTCCTTTCTAGTTATTGCATGACAGCTTTTGTTTTTAGAGAGGAACATGAAAAATTCATACAAAACTATGATTACTCAGGGATGAATTGGTGACATCTGTATACATGGACCATCGCAGCGTGGCAAGCTTAGAGTCTCTCATGCTACAGTACCATGTTAGTTCCAGGAACTCCTGAAGGATTCCTAAGCTTCCATCTCAGTTGACTTGACTTTAAAATGCTCTTGTGCTATACCTACAGACTGACAGCTGTGGTCAGAAACACACCACTGGGATTCAAAGTGTCTGCCAACTTCTTGGCAGCTCTTTATAGTTTTGATTCTCTCATAGGCCGTGTCCAGGGTACAGTCATAGGGAAGGTACGTTTAGAGAGACAAGGCATATCTAGCTGCTTGCATATCTAGTATTAGACTTTTAGATGCTCTTTAAGTAGAAGACGGAGAAAGGTAAGCTTCTGATTGGGGGTGTTTTAAAACAGAGGGATTTGAGTGAGCATGGACTATATATTAAAAATATTATGTGTACATTTCTTTTATATAAATGTATTATATATGCATGTCTGGTTATTTAACTAACTACACATTTAAAATCAATTGTGAAAGTGTAGAAGCTTAACTCCAATGAGATCAGCGGCAAAAAAATCATTGGCAGTTTTATATGTTTAAATTATATGAAATGAAGTAGAAGAGTGTGGTACTGAAGATGCATTACTGAAAGCTAGTTTAAAAACATATGTGTTATTGTAAAGACAGGCACAGGCATTTTTAGAAATCATTATTCTTTTTGTGGTTGTCTCAGAAAATAGGATAGGCACGCAACATGAAGTTGCATCTTAGGAAAACATTGTCACCTTCATTATTTTGGCTTATACTTTCTCAGAATAAATCTTTTTACCTGCTCCCTAGAGGACTGAAATGTTTGGATTGCATTCCAGTGTGATACTTCTTTTCCTACAAAGGTTCACGTAGTTCTTGAAGAAAGTCTCATCGTACATCATGTGATCCAAAGACCATCATAAGTCCAGAAGGCTCTTTTGCAATATTGTAATGAAAAAATAGTTAACGGGGAAAAAACAAGTATGACTTGGTCATTGTAGTTCAGCCCACCCAACACAAGATGTAGTACAGAGGGAATGTGGGAAGTATGCAGAACTAACATGCATGCCCATTTTCATCACTCTTGCATGGCCATTTCAGTTTTCAGAAAACTGTGAGCTGCTTGATGTGAATATGTGTGGATGCTCTTCAGTTTCTTTGCCGCACGCAGAGAGTATTTGCATGTGAAAATCTGCTGTTATAGCTAAAAACCATAAAGGTGAATGGATTAATTTCACTGTCAGTGATAAAGCAGGGAAGAAGAAACCAAGTGTACTATCAACAGTGTTTGCTGTGTGCCAACCGATAAAAAAAGCTCACCGTATGCCATATGCCAACCCATTGGAAACTAAATTTGTGCCATATGCCAAGCAGTTGGAAACTTTGTTCAGTTTTGATGTGGCTATTCTGAAGTAAATGTGCATGAAAAAACGTGGGTTTTGTCAGCCAAATGTGTGACAGTGCCATTTCCAGACTGTGCCATTCAACTGTGTTAATAAAACTAATATTTGTATTTTTTCGTTGAAGTGTTCGTCATCAGGTGAAAAAAGAATTCTTCCAGAACCTAAAGAAAATTCAGCCAAAAGCCACAATCTCCTTCCTTTTTGCTTTTTAAAAGACCTCTTCCTTCCTGGCTCTGTCTAGGCACTGAGTTGTCAATGTCATGCTCAAGTGGGATGCCCATTTTCTGCTGGTTCGTTCAAATCCTTATCTGAGTCCAACACTCCAGCTGTGGAAGTATGTATAAAAACAGTGGGCTGGCTCCAGCCAGCAAGCGAGGGGGTTTGCCAGGCCACTCTCACGTGCAATGCTGTTGTTGCACAACATTCATCAGTCTGTTGCTCCTAACGTTCAGCATGCCGTGGACTTGCTGTTTATTTTCTTTCCATAAGGCACTTGTACAACTTCCACGTTGCTCTCGTTTAGAGGGGTGAGGCTGAGACAACTCCATTGTTAAGTGAATCTCTTTCTCCCATTGTTCTCTCCGCCAGTGAGTGCCAGTGAACCCGAACCAGAGACAGAGACAGAACCAGAACCAGAGCAGGAGGCTGAGGCTGAGGCCAAGCAGGGAACGGAGAAACCCAAGGAAATAGAGGCTACAGAGGTGGGACCAGAGAGTGAGGTGGAGCAAGGACCAGAGAGAGAGCCAGAAGAAAGTGCGATACTCAGTGAAAAAGAGAGGCAGAATGAGGAAGTGAATGAAAAAGACAACTGCTCTGCATCCAGCATATCCTCAGCAAGCAGCACTTTAGAGAGGGAAGAGAGAGAGGACAAGTTAACCAGTGACAATGAAACTGGTAAAGTGAAGCTTTTTCAATAATGAAGGGTTTCTGGTGGAAAAAATGTTAAATTAGCAGCTCTGTTGTTGTCCTAATTAGCTAACAAACACTTTACGCCTATGTAAGACTTTCTTCACCATGGCCAAGTCTGAACTACTCTCTGCTTGGAAATCCACAGACTTTGATGGGGTTTCTATGTTTAAGGGGCAGTAAGGCCTTGACAAAATTAGGTTTCCTTTGGTTTGAGACCATTTTCTTCCCCTAAGAGTAATATATTAACTATTAAATTATCATGTTGCAGCAACTTGCATCTCTAGCTCCCAGAGAATTTATTTGGTTTTTCTACATGTAGAACAATGAGATGAGGGGCTGTGCTGACATGATTTGTCGTGAGATTCCAGACACTTTTTCTGATCCTTTTAGTGGAAGAGGAAGAGCAATGAGGGCTGGGATGTTTGTCCCTTCCCTCCAGTTCTCCTGTCTTGGTTAGGCTTCAGAAAGCAGAGAAAGATACATAGCAGCTGCTGAAGATAGGTCTGGGCTGGGGCCATCTTCAGCTCATGTGGAGGAGGCATATGAAATAGGCCTTGTCTGGAAAAGACCAGTTCTGTAGTGACCAGTGGTTCTGGTCAGATATGCCACCAGGCACCTGTAAAGGCCCAGCTTGGAAAACACCTTAAGAACCAGTTTTCTGCCTGGAGAGATAAGGACAACCAGAGCTTGTCATCCAGCCCACGCAGGGAGGGAGTAAAAGGCAGATTTTGACTTTTGTTGATTAATTACTCTTTTCCCCTTTTTATAGGGAGGTAAAGGAATGTAATGTAATTAGGGCATTTGGTTCCCAAGTTTTCTTAGGGCTGAACAGTGGAGTGCATTGTCCTAAGTTTTCTAAGTTCTAGATAAGAAAACAAGAATTACTTCACAGTGTGAAGTAGTTTTGCTCTTTCCTGAGAGAAGAGAGAGAACTCTGAATCACAGGGATTACCTCACAGAGATAAACTTTCAGATTGTACTGTTCACGTTTAAACCCTACCACTTTTTTTTTCTGGGAAGCATTAAGTTAATTTTATTCTAAATTTAAGAGCTATCTTCTTTTCCACCATCACCAAGATTGAGTTACTTAGAATGCTATTATACTCTTAAAGAATGTGGATTCATATGTATGTAGGAAAGGGAGGGGAGGTAAGACAGATGAAAGATGTCGTTACACTGGGGCGTAGTCCAAGATAGTCCAAGTACAAGTAAGGGAGAACAGGTTGCAGGTATTTTTCCCTTCATCTTGTCTGTTACCACCCTGTTACCACTCTAATTAAGTGCTTATGTACTTTTTGTTAAAAGCTAAGAAAGAGATGTACCCTGTTAACGAAAAATCAACGTCTTAAAATTAACCTACCTTACCAGTAGGCCAAAGATTTATTAGTTTGTGCTATGTAGGAGGTCTCATGTAGTGAGTTGTTTGCTCTCTAGTAGGTGAGGAGATTCAGAAAGCAAATGAGAGGGCTTTCTCCAGCAGTTCTCACGTTCCCCACAAGCAGTTTGCCATTTATGAGGCGGCCCATTGGTTTGGCCCGGATGCATTAAGGACAAAGGAATAAAGCCTTTGGTCCTGGCTCCTCCTTTGTTAGCCATACTGCTGAATTTGGCTTCCAGCAAGTCTTGTTTCTCCAATGGTGTTTCAAAGCTTTACCTGTGGAGAGGACGTGTCCTGTTTTGGTAGAAGAGGCCATCAAGGTAGCAAGAGTCTTCACAGCAATAATCTTTGATCAGCTAGGGCAGATGGAGGCAGGCTCGGGGAGCCCAAATTAGACATTGTGTCTGGGGGAATTTTTATGAGCAGTTTTGCAAAGGGATTAAATCCTGGAGGATCCCAAATGGTGAAACTGAGTGGGTAGGTCATGTGGGATTTGTAGGAAGGATCCTGGGAGCAATCTTGAACATATTTGAAGGAAAGGCTGGGAGTATGGGGAAATCCTCGGGGGAAGGGAGGAGGGGGCTCAGCTGGGTAAAATCTATGGTGTGGGGAAGGTGTTGTCTAGTCACATTGTCTTGTGAAACTACCTCAGAGACAAATCTGAGAGACTACCTCAGGTGACAAAACTTGGTGAGAAAGCAATCCTGTGGATAAAGTCTGAGGAAACAGGTAGTGGAAGCAGTCAAGCCTCCTGCAGGGAAGGAGAAAGAAACAGTTTTGGAGGTTGTATCCATTGCTGAAAAAAACATCTTTCTTTTGTCTGGGGTTAAACCTCTGTACTAATTTTAAAATGTGGTTTAGAGGTTGTTCTGAATAGAGGTGAGAGTCATTGCTGTCCATATGCTTTGTGCTGCAGGACCCTTCCTACATTTTAACATGGTGTTATTTTAAAGGGGCGGGGGCGGGGAGTTGTGGGGCTCTGGATGTGGATCTCGCCGAGGGGACATCTTCTTAGAGCACAGAGCTAGACATTGTGGTAAGAAAGCAACTCTGTTACTGAAGGAAGCCATAACAGATGTTTGAAGTACTGAAAAAGATGGGAGTATAAGGGGAGAAACAAGGATAAAATGGAAGTTTAAGAGAAAGGGCAACTGACAGGTATAAAAGAAAACCTTTAACCACAAGGGGCCAAAAGGAAGGCAGGCTAGCAATCAAAATAAAATGTGTTTAAGAAATAGAGATTATAAAAAATATATTAATAAAATGTGTAAAGACTATGGGGAACAGAAGGAATCCTGTACAGGAAATACAGTAGGTGTGAAGAATTATCTTTCTCCATGTTTAATCACTTCATCTGATGCCCACTGGAAAAAGCAGCACCATAGTTTATAGACACATTATCCACATTGGTTAGCAGTATTATATTCAGGGAAATGTACTTGAAGAGACACATCATTTATTTTTCCAATTTGACTGCTGTAGTTTGTTATTTTGTGGTGCTGTCTCAAACATGGTATTTTGCAGATTATTGTTGAGAAAAGCAGTAGTCAGAAAGATGAAGCTTCTTTACAGTGACATGTTAAATGATTGTGATGTGGGAAGAAGGTCGTGAGGCTTTCAATGCCATCATACATTACAGGGAGGGTAGCAGTGGTTGATGAGCAGTATTTTCAAAAATCTTTTAGAAAGGTGCTCGTATTCCTAGAAATAAATTTAAAAATCTTGCTTATGCTTATACTCCTGAATTGCCCTGGGAGCTGTACCCTTGGTATGCACTTGCTCTAGGGTTCAAATAGTCAGTGTTGTGAAGATGGCCCGGGTACTCAGCCAGGAGGTCTGAGGAACAGCCAGATGTGAAAGGTGCCCTCCCCTAGCCAGCAGGGAGGAGGAGGAGGAGGAGGAGTAAGCAGTTACATGTCGAGGTTGACATCAAGCAGGGAAGATCTCTTTTCTAAGGAAGTTTTCCTGGGGTGCTTCCAGTTTATGGCCAGGTGAAAAGTACAACGATAACCTATTTTGTGCCATCATCATGACATTTAAGCCCCTTTCTGGATTACTAAAGGTTCTGAGTGTTTATGCACTGTATAAAATGAGCTGGGGTAGTAATTACAAAGTGAAACCTGACAGATTTCAGGAGAAACCTGAACCTTGAAATCCTGACTGATACATAGCCCCTCCTGAGCTACACTGATTATTTTCTGCTCCCATTCCTTTTTTGAGAATTACTCCCAGCCCATCAGGATCGGGCCATATATCAGCACTATCACTTATTTCAAAATTTTCAAAGCTACTGTTTGCCCAGCTTCAGACTAATTGTGCAAGTGTCCCCCAGATTTTTTCTGCTGGATTGAAGAGTGTTCTTGGTGCTCTGGCTCCCTTCCCTTGACACTTCCCATCTGTGTGTGTGTGATTGCAGGTCCATGGTCACAGACCATTCAGGATGCTGGTGTGAATGAGCAGTGCAGCAACATCCTCAACAACAAGCGGTTTATGCTGGACATGTTGTATGCGCATAACAAAAAGCCCAAGGATGAAGAGGAGAAGGAGCTGGCGGCGAAGGAGGAAAAGAAGGAGACGGAGGAAAGCGAGGAGTCACTCACTAGCCTAGCCAGTAGGATCTCTATCCTTCAGGCCACGAAGCAGGCCAAAGATGAAGGTGTTAAAAAGATGGAGATTGGAAATCTGGACAACCAAGGCAGCGTGAAAGCCTTTGCGGAAAAATTCAACAGTGGTGAGCTGGCCAAGGGGACAGCCATGCCTGAAGATGAAATCAGTGAACAGGTCCCCGAGAAAACACCAGCACAGCCAAAGAAGGAATCTGACTACATCTGGGATCAGCTCATGGCTAATCCTAGAGAACTTAAAATCAAAGACATGGATTTTACAGACTTGGGGGAGGAGGATGATGTAGATGTGTTGGACATGGATATGGGTCCTGGGGACTCCCTTGTTCCCCCTCCTCCACCTCCACCTTCTTTTCTGGGTTTGCCTCCTCCACCACCTCCCCCACTGTTCGGATGTCCGCCTCCACCTCCACCCTCTGCTAATTTATTGGCTCCTCCTCCACTCTTCAGCACTCCTCAGGGTTTAGGGTCACCCCAGGTTTCTAGGGGTCAGCCAGCATTTATAAAGAAGAAGAAAACCATCCGTCTGTTTTGGAACGAGGTACGGCCATTTGAGTGGCAGTGTAAAAACAACAAACGCTGCAGAGAATTCCTGTGGTCGAAACTGGAACCCATTAAGGTGGACACTTCCAAACTGGAGCATCTCTTTGAGTCTAAATCCAAGGAACTGCCTGTCACAAAGGTACAGCTTGTATTCAGCTTGCTATTATTTTGCTATTGTATTGGTATTCATTCTGACTTAATCTAGGTGATTTATGTTGTTTATATGAAAACAGTGGAAATTACTGGATATGTTTCTAGCTTGGTCTATGACAGAAGATATTCCATGGCCTGAAACTAGGAGATGAGCCTAGGGTGGTGTACCTGCCAAGCTGCGCTCCTGTCTCAGGTGTACCGGTTCTGGGATATCACTTCAGGTGGGGAATACCAACAAATTTTACATTAGCTTGTTCATAGCTGAGTGCCAAACTAGGGATTGAAATCTGAAATATTTTCTGTTACATTCATATAAAGGTCACGGCTTGATGATTCATATGTGTGTATTTGACAGTTCTTCACTTGGTAATATTTTCCTCATCATTATGTGGAAAGGTTAGAATATCAAACTGGATCTGCTGCAAAGAGCCTACACGTATGCCTTGTTCTGAAGGATCAATTTATCAGCTGGACCAAGTTTACAGCTAAACTCTGCAGGGGTGTTGGGGGTTTGTTTTATACTGGTAAACAGGCTTATTTTAGATCCTTAACTTGTACAATGTGCCTATCCAAATTTTTGGAGAGAAGCTGGCACAGGAAATAACCTCTGTAGCTAGGATTCCCTCTTCCTTAGTATTGTTATAAAATAAATTCACAAAGGCCGGTGACATGGCTGTTTAACATTAGACTTAATAACAAAAGGAAGTCTTTTATAGTTACATTTAGTAGGAATTTGAAGTAGCATTGAAAAAGTTATTAGCGTGAACATTTGTTTTTCATGGCTACATAAATTCTTTTTGTTCTAAGCAGAATAATTGGTATCAGGGAAACAATGTTTTTTTCCAGTTAAAATGCTAGTAAAAGATGTCCATCTCTCTTAGTTAAAATAAATTAATCCCTTGTATGTTTTTTCTGTATGCCTATGTGTTTTATAGTGACACAAAAACCAGTCAGCACCTTGAATATTTTACTTCTCTTTGGCAAAAGTTTTTATATATATATTATGTATCATATAGATGATTGTTTGCTCTTAGTCTGGGGAGACTGGATGTCTCACAGTAAAAGTTCTCCATGTCACTTGTCTGAGTTATTAACTCAAAGTTTTCTAATAGTCATTCTTGATCTTCTTGGCCAAGTGAAAACATTGCAATTTGAACAATCAAGCCCCTCATTAAGTACCTAGCAAACAGGTACATAAACAGAGGGCTCGCGTAGATCCTGCCATCGCTGTTCTTAGCTGAATTTTTTGTGACACAGATCCATGTAGATGTGAAACGTATGGCCAAGCAGCTCTAAAAACACATTCAGCTTATCATTCATTTGGCTGATGCTGAGATTAATTTCTCTCTCTAATTCCTTTTCTGCTGAGGAAGGAATGCTGGTGACATCGTGGCATGTTACTCCTCATCTCTCTCCCTGTAAATACAAATCTGCCACAGATGGTTCATAGATGGAAGGAATGAGAGCGTTTTCTTAGATCCATAAAACATTTAATTCCTTGAATTGAATGTGGAATTATGACATATTTGCCATTTCCAAACATTAGCTTTGTGCTAAATGCCAGTATTGTAATGGATCGCTCTGGCCGATTCTTAATCTTTTATTCTCACATGAAATTTTGATAAAATGTTTAATTGTTGGAATTTTGACTTGTTTACTTTTCCAGTCATTGACCGTGCATGTTCCCAAACTACCTTTGGCCATTTTCCCTCCCTTGTACTTGCTTCCCAAACCTGCCTGATGCTTTGGCACAGCTTTTGACTTCTGGCTGGAAGATGAGTGAGCAAGTTTCTTTGAAATTAGTGCAAGTCTGAGGAATGATTTAGGTGACTGCTTTCCTCTTGGAGACTAATAACTGCTCTCTGCATGAGATGTTATACTTTTGGCTCTCTTTCCACCCCGTCCCATAACACAGACATAGAAGTCTCATTGTCTCTGTGGAGAAGACAATGGTGACCAAGGAGTACTGTAGTGGAAATCTACCCAGACTTCTGAGACTCCTGCCTGGTTTTGGTGAATACCAGCAATCTTCTAGGGTAGGAGATGGTCCTTAGATCAAGTGAGAGGGGGAATAATTAAGCAGACCACTGAATCCGTAAAAGACTTGAGGTTTGATACGAAGATTGCACTCAAATTAGGATAGCTCTCGCTTTTTCCAGACTGCTTGGTTTATTTCCAGGGAGTACATTCCCCGTTGTGTCTAGTTTCTCCTGTCCAATGGCTGCAATCCAAAACAGGTTTATTCTATAATATCGTAAAGTCTGACTCACAGCTCAGTTGGTTCAGCTGAAAAAAAGATTGCAGAGCAACAAATCAAAAGTCAAACCTCCAGATTTCATAGCAATAGATGGAAGCAGGTGCATGGAAAAGGAATAGTCCAGAGGATGAGAAGAAAAGCTAAGTCAGGGTGTGTAGGGGGGGCTTGGCTCTGTCTTGTGCATATGCTTTTTCATACAGCTGTAACCAATTTTACTCCAGTTTCTAATCCTTCACTGTGATTTCCACAACACAGCTATAAACAGCTACTTCCTGGCTCATGAGAAGTTTTTCATTAAACACAATAGACTGCAATAAAATAAAGTGGATTTTAAATTGTGGGATGTAATATGGGAGTTGGGGGCGGGGGAGCTGGGAGGGGAGATTCTTGATTTTAGGAAAACTTACGCTGCACTGGACAACTTGCGCATTGGTTATAGTTAGTGGAGCACCTTTAGTTACAGAATGTTTGTTTTTTAGAATAGAGTACCATGACATTAGGTTTGTGAACAGAAAGAAAGTGATCAGGTATCCCCTCCAAGCCATTCTAGAATTTCTTTCCTTCTCACTTTGCCAAACAAAGCAGGTATTTTGGCAAAGTACTTCAAAGTGTTTATTTTTCTGTGAAGAGAAATGAAAACACGCAAACACTACTGAACCATATGTTGTTCAGCCTTTCTGCCATCCACTTGGTTCTATGTGTCATTTGAAAGTACTATTTTGCTGATTCATCTATACCCTGTAGGGATATAGTGATCTATCATGTGCCCACAGACATAGAAACTAATTAGGAGGGAAAAATTAAAGAATATGTTTTCATGTACACGTGTATATACACGCCTAGACACATATTCTTTTTAAAAACATTTGTTGCAATTTGAATAAATGCCAATACAAGCCATAAATATGGACCAGAATTCCTGAAAAAAGATTATATATGTGTATCCTGGACAAAGTCAGTGGAAGCTCAGTGATTCCATTTTAAATCCCCAGTGCTCTAATCCTTGCTAATTGAGACAGAAATAAAAAAAGTTGCCATCTCACTATTAAGGGATTGCCCATTTTTTTCTGTGCTTCTCATGCAGATTTTTCTGCAAGTTTAAATGCAGGATATTCTTATGACTTGATGTTTTTATGTAATTATTTACATGACCACTGGAAAAGTGATTTACAGTTTTCTGCTTCCAGTATTAATTAAAGCAAAGAGGCGTGGTTTAGACTCTGTGCTCATCAAACCGCAAATCACCTTCTGTGGGGTGGTAACAGTTTTTAAATAACGTATCGGGACTACCCAGCCTTCAACAGAGGCAGCAGAATCTGGCCAGTTAGGTCTTGTAAAGATCTAAATTCACTGTAATTGTTAATACATGGCAGGAACATTTGTTTCCCACAAATTATACCACCTGATATATTTGTATTTTATAATTAATTTTGTATTTATATTTAGTAATATAATATTCAGAAGTTCAGGGATTACATTATATACTGACAAATTAAAATATAAAATCAAGTGCACTAGTTCACTGTTCCCTCAAGCATTTGAAGTCATTCTCTGTTAACGGACTTACAAAGCGCAGTCTGAAGTCACCTAATACTGTAATAGAAATTTATAGTTGTAGCTTATTTTAACAGTCAGACACTTACACACGTGCAATTCCATTGCAGACAAAAAGCAATTCTTTTCCTAGCAGTAGAGTAATAAAGTTCATAGTAGTAAAATCTTTCTCTCTTCTTCATCCTTTTATTTATTTGGAAAGGATTTCTTTGTAACTAAGCCGTTGTCACCAGAATGGATTTAAAATCTCTTCTGTCCCTGTTTTTGAAAAGAGTTAGTTACTCCAAAATTTTATACCCCATATGCAGTTATGGCTCTGGAAAATACCTACATGCATACGTCCCCTATACAGCTCATCTGTCTTTCATAACTCATTGCTAAGGAGGGAGCGCACTGTTGCAGTCACAATCATCCCAGCAGTTAGCATCATATGTCCCTCAAATGAATATGTCTCTCTTGTCAAACTTAGGAGCTTAAAAACAGAGCTGCAGATCTGAGGTTTACTTAGCCATACCGCATGTGGGAAGCCTAAATTTAACTCCTTTCCCCCAGCCTTTTCCCTTCTGCATAAATTCTTTGGAGCTGTGTAATTCTGTGCGCCGAAGGGCAAGGTAAAAAGTGGTGGTTTAAAAAAGGCTTAGTGCGATACAGACTCAAGAGAAAGCAGTCTCTGGTGAACCCCACTTGTTTTTATGTGGTCTTGGCCACTAACTGTGGTCCTGCAAATGTGATTAATGGCCCTGGAAGTAAAAATGACTGCTTTAAAGGAGAAACTGCATGTCTGCTCGTTCAGGTAGCTCCCAGAGAAAAAAGAGGACTCTCTTACTGAAAGAAGGGAAAGTTCAAGAAGGCTTCAGGGATGCTTTTAAGGCGTTAAGAAAAGAGCTGTTCTGGCAGAACAGACCTACAAAAATTCAAAACAAATGTTATCTTTGCTCCCCTAAAATTTAACCTGTTGACTGCAAAAGTGTTGTTTCTTTTTAAGTTTAAAAAAACCAACCTTCTTATTACTTTCACGGATCATACACCTGTGCTAGTTCCCAACTCCTGTAAAGTGCACTTGCCTTCAGTCTCATCTGCACACAGAAGTTGCATCATACCTAACGTTTATCATGTTGGTGTGGTGAAAGGGCTGTGGTGCCACACACATGCCGGGCAGGCGGTTGGGACCGGTGGGCATACCTCTTCCTGTGCGGGCAAGGCACCAAGCTATGCCAGAAAAAGGCATCTTGGTAATGACGCAACTGCATTCCCATTATGGGCTGACCCACAGCTGGAGGTACTTTGATGAAATCGTATTTGCTAGCTTAGACAGTTCTTCCAATGCAGAAACAGCATGTAGACCTGGCGGTAGGGTGTTTTTGACACGGTGGCTGTGGTGCAGACCCAAAGGAAGTGGAAAACAAAGCTTCCTGGTCTAAAAAGCAATCCTGAGCACAGACTGAGACTTGGGCAGCAAGATTCTCCTCCTGGGCTTCCCTCAAATCCACAAGAGATGCGAGAGACTACTGCTGTAGTGTAGTGTAGGCAACACAGCTGATGCCCTGTTCTGAACAGTTGTATGGGCTGCCACATTGCAGCCTGGGAAGAGGGATTGCTTAGTCTCTCTCTTTGCCCCTTTGAGGTGCATCTGTCCTAAGGCTGCTGCTGCCAGAGCCAGTAACCACGGTCCAGGTAACAGACTCTACAGGGAGGTCACAGTCCTGTCTCTGCAGCCTGCACTGTGCTGAAACACAGGTTTATATATAAAGAAGCATCTCTGCTCTTGCTTCCATCAGTGTGCTGGTCTTCTCCCTAAATACCTGTCCTTGACAGCATCCCTCAGCCCATCTCTGATAGGGCAAAAGAAGGGGAAACAGAGAAAATGTGTTTCCAAAGCTCATGTGTATGGAGAGGGAGGAAAAACCCCTGTGTATGAGGAGCAGAATCCTCTCCTTTTGCAGCTGCCTGGTATGTGACATACATAGTTGTCAAAGAGACACCTTCGAGCATGGGATAACGAGAGAGAAAGAGGCATGCTGGGGTGTAAAAGCGAAGACCACACATTCAACACTGCATTATGCCGTATATATGATTTGTGAGTCACCCTGCCTGGTTGGTTTGCATTTTGCCACTATGAGGATGGGGAGACAGAGGAAGAAATTTCTTGGGTCTTCTCTAGAAGAGAATTTAAAGTGTATGTTGTTAGCTCTTTGTGCTTTCATTATTATTTATACTGTAGTTTATACTGGAGGTATAAGATCTGAAGGTTATGTTTAGTCTCAAATAAAACTTTGAAAAAAGTGGAAGGGTTGAAATTGTTCTGCACCTGTGAAGGGCCTGACGGACGTATCATGAGCAGCAAGGTAGAATACCCTCCCTCTGGCAGCCAGAGGTCAGAAAACCATGCCAGTGCCTCCAGAAAGGCCTCTACAGCTCCTTCGCCAGTGCCCAAGGTGGATTTATAGCACAGGAGAGTGCTGTTTCCCAGCCAGCCACGCAGGCCAGAGGGGGTTGGGGGCCACTCCGGGTTGACATATCCAAGGGGGAAATGATTCCTGGAGCCCTTCACCCGCCCCACTGCTGCCCTGCCAGCCCTGCACTGGCCAGTCCTGCTGCATGGCAGAGCTGTCGCCCGGCAGAGACAGCTTCAGGCTTTTTTCAGACCGACTCCTGCCCTGAACGGCAGCGTTCCCAGCCCTCGCAGGGACTCCTTTGTCTCAGGCTAGCTCAGCTTTGCACGGCATCTGAGACTGCTCTCTGGTTAAATCCTGGCAGCTCATGCTGATACCAGCCAGGATGTGGTAGAAGAATTCAGCTTTTTTGGATGACTATAAATGAATTAGATTTACATTCAGTGTCAGCACCCTTGAGCAGGGGAAGTCATTAGTGAAAGGAGTGACTTTTTCTTTATAAAACAGGCTGGAGGAATAATATTCTTGTTCTCTTCTTTACCAAGAAAACTGCTGCAGATGGAAAGCGACAGGAGATCATTGTATTGGACTCAAAACGAAGCAACGCTATTAATATTGGCTTGACTGTGTTGCCCCCTCCCCGCACTATCAAGACTGCTATTTTGAACTTTGACGAATATGCCTTAAACAAGGAAGGAATAGAGGTAAGAAAGAATAGTCGATGTCTTCAAGTCTGCGTTTTCTATGTTTCCTTTTTTCTCCGATGTTGCACATGGTACGAGCCAGACTTTTCATGGAAGAGGGAAAAGGGGATGTGTTATATCATGGCTGAGCGCTGAAACCCATCAAATCAATGCAGTGTGCTCAGACACATGTAGTATTCACCTGAGGTTGGGCATGCTCAGTAAACGTGGATTCTCTGCTTTGTTTGTGTCAGTTAGAGTAACCATGGTGTTAATTCCTGTCAAGATTTTCAGAGTATTGTTCCTCTGAAGCTTGACTGAAATACTGCGAACAGCAAGAATAGGCAGTGAGTTACTAGGGCTGATGCAACTGGTACAGGGTTTAATAAAGTTCATGCCCAGCTAGCTGTTGGAGTCATTCTGGATTGTATATCTAATGGAAAACAAATACAGTGACTAGTTCTGCTCAAAATAGCATTTCTGTGTTACTGTTGTTTGAAGAAAAGCAGTTGGTATAAAGATTACAGATGATGTCATTTTTACCGTTACATGTTTGACTTTGCAGATATTCTTACCGAGGTCCAAGATGAGCTCTGTTTATTATTTTTTTTATCAAAACATTTTTCTTCTATGAAGTGTAAAAGAAGCCTGCTGCTTCTCTGGTTTTTTTCATTGTGGTTGTATTCATTTCAATTATTATTTTTTTTTAATAAGCCCTTATCATCTGGTAAGAGTAATCTGCACAACTACAAATCTCAACCAGTCGCTGAGCTGCAGAGGTTGTGTATTGATTCACAGTCACCTTTCGGTGGTTTGGCGGTGTGTTTCATGATTTCCCCGTTTCCACCTTCACTATGCTGACTACAGAAGAAAATGAGAAAAGCTGGCTGGAATGGAGATGGAGTTGCCAGCAGTTACATGCAAAAGAAATACTTAAGGCAAAAGGTTGTTCTAGCTAGAAGGCAAGGCCTGATTTTTCCCTACTAGAATAGAGTTTCTTCCCAAAGCTATATTACTCACTTGCTATATACATACCTTACTCATATTATCAAGGTGACAAATCACGCTAACAAAGGAATTTTGCATGTCCCAGCCCATGTACCCACCACTGCAGTGTGCAGTACTAAGCTTTATAGTGTTGGAGAGAAGTATCCCCTGCCAGCCAAGGCCAATTCACGACCGCCAGTTAGAGCTTAGTGCCGTGGGCAGTGTTTCCATACAAAGTCCAGCATAAAAAGGCTGATAAAGGATGACACATCTTCATTATTTTCCATGTGTCATCTCCTTTGAATTGTGTCCTTCTCTGGCATGCTTAACAGAAGTTAGGCGGCTCTCCACAGCTCACCCTTTCTGGTGCCAACGTTTGTAGCTGGGCTGTCCATCTGCCAACCACCTGTGGTGACCACAGTTGTGGGTGCCTTGTACTGCCACACCCTCCTTTGGGTGGCCTTCCCATTAGCTGCCAGAACCCCGTAATTTCATTTAAAATATATATGCAGGTAGCTTTCCAATTGAAGAATTCAGAAACCAGGAAATGATACACTGTTGATATACGTGCCCAGTGCTAAAGAAAAGGGGATTTCTGACTTCTGTGTCCACAGCTTGAAACTAAGGTTGTGAGTAATCCTGATGTGATCATTCAGATATTTGAAATCAAGAGAAAGGATAAGTGGAGCAGAGTCCAGGTACTTTGCAGCTTGAGGGCTGAAGCCTTAGTCGGTTGGGAAGGATGATGTTCATTGAGAAAATAGCTTTTTTTTTCTCAGTGTTCCATATTTATTTACTTCTGATCAGGTAAAACCCTGCACTGAATTCAGATTCCCTTCCCCAATCCCCAAGTTACAGATTTTTCTTATAGCACGTTGTTACAGAGTCAGACAGATGTTTATGGTGAAATAGAGGGCTGGATTAAGCTATGCAGAATTGGCCAAGAGGTGCACAGAGAGATACAGAAATGCCTCATTGTGAGTCCTCCTGTTTTCAGCAGAGCCCTGCCTCAGTTTTCCATGCTGCCCCTCTAATCTACAGCGTAGACAAGCTTTGTTTCCTGTTTCTCTTCTCTGTATCCATCTGTTCGTTGGCTTTAACCTTACAGTTAGCTTAGAGGGAAGAGGGATTGTCTTTGCAGTCTAGATTTTTTAAAAGTTTTCTGGTTCATATCTATGGTTCCTAAATATTAGGAAATAATTGCTAGTGATGAATGAATCAGTAATAGTGTAAGCTTCAGCTTCATTTATATAAAACCACAGAGAATAAAGCAAATTTTTTGCTATATAATATCCTTTATGGCTAATCTGTGGGTTGAATGAGGCAGGACTGGTATGGAAAAAAAATGATGCAATTGGTCTAATGAAAAAACTGCATCACAGTGGGTACTCAAAAGCCTTTCTGCATAGTTAATTGTCTAGAAGAGATGTTACGGCTAGTAAGGAGAAGAGAGAGATCTAAGGAGAGCAGGAGAAGAGATGTAATCTGTGCGGTGAGGATGTAACATTCACTGCTAAAATTTCAGAGAAGGTATAATTTAGGATCATTTTCAGCTGTTGTGGGTCCAATAAAGAGCAGGGAACCAACAGGGTAAAAAGTCACCTGAGCCATACTTTGCCTTGGGTGTGAGCTCTGTGCGATGTCCTTCACTGAGGAGCATCATCAGGGTCGTGTTAGTGTGCACGTGGCTTTAGTTCTGCACCTTGGTGGATAAATGTTATCTTTGGTATCTTAAAACTGACCCTAGCAATTCCTTTAAGGACAGTGTACTAAAGTAGTGCTGACAGTAGTGCTAGCAACAAGGCAGTGACGCAGTGGGATGCAGGCTACAAGCTTGTGATAGCCCAACTCATCATCAAGTTCATAGTGACCCAGTAAACCCTCTGCCACTGTCCAACATTCTGCTGAATGCTGCTTTGCTTGTGACATTTAACTCTTGTTAGTAAACCGTACTTTGCTTTTTAACTTCAAATATGTAACTAAGGAGAAAAAATTCTCCAGGTATTTTAAAGCCCTCTGTACCTAAATATGTTGCGTATTTTTAGACCATGTGTTTGAAGTGGTTAGGTACACCTCAGCTGTGAAAAAGGGCAGAAAAAGGGGGCATGGTGCTAGAAAGGCAGATGTAGTCCATTTAGTATGCAGAGCAGGCGCTGTTAGAAACATATTTTCAAAGGAATGCACAATGTGTGTCTGCAGGCATGCGTCAATCCAACTAAAAAAATTTTTGCCACCTTACATTTGCCAAAGTGGTTGTGTTTTCCTTTCTTTGAAAGCTTGGCATTCATTGTGTTCAAACAACTTGGAGCTCGCTGCAGGATAAAGAACTGCCTGCTTAGCATGGATGAGGGCTTTCTGAGAGCTAAGCAAAAGAGGCAAGCTTAAAATCCTGGCACCTTATTTTTATGAAGTGTATCACGGGCAACTGCAAGAATAGAGTCCACCAAACCAGTCCTTGGTGCTTGTCTTTAGCAAAGGAAATGAGTGGGTCCCTCTGTAAAGTGCTACTCAGTAAGAGAACATGGATCAAAATTAAATTATACCAAAGAGTATGATTAATTTAGCAGAGTAAAATTGGGGTAATGCTGTGAAGAAATTAAGGTGGATTGCTTTGTGCTTTACAATATAGCTTTGTGATGCTACACAATATTGATTGCGTAGATAGGTATAGCTTTTAGTAAAACTATTTGAAATGAAAAAAGTCTCTGGATGTGCTAGGCCCTCCATGCCCGCATTTGTTAAATAATTTGAAATCCAGGTGTCTGGAGTGGCTAGGTAGCCCTGAGATGTAAAATGGGGTAAGAAATGAGAGGGTGGTGTTAAAAAGGCAGGTGGTGGCGTGTAAACAAAAACCAAAATTTGATTTTCGGAAACTCTCAAGGTATTTAAATTTTTGTTCTGATAATTGCTGCGGTACGTTGGCATTTGCAGTTTGCAATTTGTTTAGCCAATGATTTGTAAAAGTGTGATGGGATGTTTCAAATTATGCTAGCTCGGGTGACCTGAAAGAACACCTCTTTTCACAAGTCTAGACAGAAGAGAGAACAGACTCAACAGTGCCTTGCTGACTGTATACCATGGTCAGGGTATTGCTGCCCTAATGAGTTTCAGACATTATTTAAAGAAAAAAAAGCTACACTTTCACTCCTTGCAGCAAACCAAAACATCTTCTATAGTTTCTGTGACCAGCAATGGCATGTTCATGTATTTCACTAGAGAGCTGAGGAAGCAGAGCGGTCTGATCAAGGCAACGGCTGTCAGTTCCCGATTTACAGGGCTGGCTATCAGGCATTTTAGATGTAGTCCCTTCTCAGAATTGGATCATTTTTGGAAGAGTTGAAATAAAATTAGTGCAGGCAGCTTCAGTTACTGTGGAGTCTGACCTTCATATGGTTTTATATTTTGTTAGAGTTTCTTCAGGTAATGCAAACCACTGATGTGTCTCATTAATAGCTGCCTGGAAAGCTGACGCGTGAGCACCTTTTTGGAGCTGAATCGTCTGCTGAGGCCTGTCAAATATCCAATGAAATACCCACTGATGAGTATTTGATTATGCAGCTTATGAATTTGTGTGCCTCAAGCCACAGAAAGCTTTGGACCCAACAACAACCAGATATTTATTTTACTAATTTTTTTCAGGCTCCTGTTCACCTGGTAAAATCAGCTGAAACCAAATATGAAAGCCAAGGTACCCCTGCAACCTCATCATCACTGAGAAGCACCTAATTTCTGCAGAGGCTCCAGGCTATTTGCAGACTCTGGTTAGGTGCTTCCTTGCGTCCCATGCTGAGGCCCATAACCCTCAGGCATATGGGGTTTATAGATTTTGCCCTGTGAGCCTTGTAAGGCTTTCCTCTTAGAAATTTTTGGAGATCATATGTTAGGATTGCTGAGTCCAGGAAATAAGCAGTTTGATCCCTTTGCTGAAAGTTCAAGCAAGTGGCTCGGTCCAGCAGTCGGGGAGCAGAATAATTAGGATCCGTTATCTCATGCGAACAGGATCTCCAAAAATCACTTCTTTTTCTCCATGAAAAGATTCGTGCACTGGTTTTCCTCAGAATGTTAGTCTCTGTCTGGCCCAAATGGTTGTGTGAGAATGCATGGAGGTGGAATACGTGTATCACACATATTAGAGGATATGAGCATAGGGTTTGTTGATAACCAGTTCTTCTTTAATTGACCTGAAGAATGCCGTACTGGGAGAGCATTATGAACTAATGATTAGGTTCGAAGCTATTTGTGGTTTAATAGCCACATCAAGTGCCAGTAACCTTCTGCCCTGCTGTATTTTTATGCTATTTTTACTGTCAGTGATGTTTAAAATAATAATAATAAAAATAAAAAACTGACAGATGGTGTACTCATCAGTCTCCAGCACTGAACATATGGCTCAAATTAGTCATAGAGTGGAAGTCAAGAATAGGAGCCTTTTACCACTTGCTCAGGGGCAAACCAAGTATGATGACCAGCAGGATCAGAATTATTTGCCCGAGCAGATTAGAAGTGACTACGTTGTTGTTTTGGGGACAGTTGCAGCCCGGATGGTGTGAGACCTGCCAGCAGCTCTGGTCCCATCAAAGCAGGGCTTTCAGCAGCAGGAGTGATCCTCGGCAGCTGGCACCACAAGTACAGGCTCTTTCGCTTGGCATTCTCTGTTTCGCTTACTACACTACGCAGCACAGCAGCCTTGCAGTACTTGGATTCGAATGCTTTTTGTCAACTCCATCTGGCTTGTGGTGTACATAAAGCTCAAGGAGGAGGAGAGTCCCTTTGGAAATAAAGCTTACTGTTTCATTGCTCTCTTTAAAATGCCCGGAAGCAGTGCAAAATCTCTGGAGTGAAGGTCCTGCACTACCACAAAATACTTATGGGATCCCTGGGTAGCTGCCAAAAGTCCTAGTTATTTGTAGGAGGCAATTGAGAATACTGCTGAAGTGTTAGCCTTCAAAAATGCATCAGAAGCGTTTTTACATCCATCACACGGCTACTGCTAAACTCTCCATGTATGGATGTTCATATGATGTTATTTGCAAGCTGTCCTGGCTCAGCTGAGGGTGTGTTGGCTTCTTGTTGCTGTTGAAGAGAGGAGTGGGCACTAGGAAGCCCGAGTTCTTCGAAGGAAATTCTGCAAAACACCTCTTCTTTTGAGTTTCAGACTCAGTCTCTCTTTTTTACGACTTTTTTTTTAGATGAGTATTGGTTAAGCACTGAAAAATGCCCTGAAGCAGCTACTTATAAATCTAGTTTGATGTTAGGTATGACCTCAGTTACAGATTTCAGCATGTGTGGATGGATGGATGGATGGATGGATGGATGGATGGATGGATGGATGGATAGCACATTTCAAAATCAATACGCAAATGCTATCAATCAGAACAGGTGTACATCAGAATATTTTCCCAGCAGACATTGACAGGGGAAGGAAAAGCACCAGAGTATATTGAGGGATTTTCCTCCTCTTCTTTTTTCCTTAGGATATTGATTTATTAAGGTAGAAGCTTGCAGTGTTCAAGGAAGGAGGCTTTTTTTTTTCTTTTTTTAACTGAAAGGCAGAGTCAACAGTAACAGAAAGAAATGCTTCTTTATTTATGTTTATGGAAGTCAGCATAAATAGATGGACAGCAATACAAATGCTGTGGCTGAAATTAAATAAGTCCTAGTTCAACAAATTGAACATTATTTGCTTGCTCTTCACCTGATTGAGCAGGAAAAGTCCCTTACTCGCCATGCTTAGCTCCAGCGCTGTGCAAGGAGCCAGATGAATTACCAGTACTGGAAAGGGGCAGTTGTGCTACTTTGATGAATTGGCTATGTCCAGCGCTGGAACAAGGCTGTAGTTTGGATTGGCAGGTCTGATAGCTCTTTGGCTGTATTTTTATTATTCTCTCCTCCCCTCCAAAACAGTCTCTATCATTGTAGAAGGCTACAGCAAAAATATGTCATTCCTCAGATGAATAAACGTAAGTTGTATTAAAAATCTGCTGCTTTGGTTTAATGAGGCATTGATCAGCAGGGTAAAGATCTCAGCTTATCTGATGCCTTTATGTTGTTTTGCTTTTCATTTTGATTTTAAAATGCATTTATTATGTTAAAAACTAATTAAGAAGCAGTAAGTTAGCAGTACTTTGAGAAGGAAAGGTGCCACATGTAAACAAGCATGTAAAATCCCAGAATTAAAGGGAAAACTTAAATGTTTTGAGCCATACTGACAGCAGAAACTGAAAATATTGAGGTCCTTTTTCATCAATATTTTAGACTTTTCAGATCAAAAGAAAAAAAGTCCATATGTTGTGCAATGCATAATTCCACATCAAATTCAATGCGTGTTCCTTGGGAAGGTGTCCTCAGTTTGGGTGAAATTTTTGGGAGTGACCTAATAAGCTGCAATAGTTATCATGTTTCATAAAAAACAAAACAGACTGAGCAAAAAGTAATAAATCGTGGGAAGAGCAAGGGACAGGAGTCCTCAAGTTATTTCTGTATACCTACAAGTGCGCTGGAAGATTCATGGATATTGCAGCTGAAAGGGACCTTAATATCTAGTCTGACCGGCTGTAAATCACAGGCCACAAAATTGCACTCCTTCTACCCTCACTTATCATAGAATCATAGAATGGCTTGGGTTGGAAGAGACACATCTAGTCCAACCCCCCTGCCGTGGGCCACCCGCTAGATCAGGCTCCCCAGGGCTTCATCCAACCTGGCCTTGAACACCTCCAGGGAAGGGGCATCCACAACCTCTCTGGGCAACCGGTTCCAGGGCCTCACCCCCTCTGAGTAAAGATTTTCCTCCTAACATCTAACCTGAATCTCCCCTCTTTTAGTTTAAAACCATTCCTCCTTGTCCTATCACTATCTGACTGTGTAAAAAGTCGCTCCCCCTCCCGTTTATAGGCTCCCTTTAAGTACTGGAAGGCCGCAGTGAGGTCTCCCCAGGGCCTTCTCTTCTCCAAGCTAACAAACGCAGTTGCCTCGACCTTTCTGCGTAGGAGAGGTGCTCCAGTCCTCTGACCATCTTCGTGGCCCTCCTCTGGAGCCGCTCCAGCAGCTCCACATCCCTCTTGTGCTGGGGACCCCAGGCCTGCACGCAGTATTCCAGATGGGGCCTCACGAGGGCAGAGTAGAGGGGGACAGTCACCTCCCTCGCCCTGCTGGCCGCCCCTCTCTCGATGCAGCCCAGGAGACAGTTGGCCTTCCGGGCTGCAGGCGCGCACTGCCGGCTCGTGTCAAGCCTCTCGTCCATCAGAACCCCCAAGTCCTTCTCCGCAGGGCTGCTCTCGATGAATTCTTCTCCCAGTCTGTACACATGTCTGGGGTTGCCTCGTCCCAAGTGCAACACCTTGCACTTGGCCTTGTTGAACCTCATCAGGTTGTCATGGGCCCACTTTTCAAGCCTGTTGTTCCCAATCTGCCTCTCCCATTCAGACAGGGGAGTCAGACTGAAGCACAGCTTTGGCTTACATGTCTCTGGATAAATCTCATGAGATGGGTAAGGATAAAACCGAAAAAAAAAAAAGAAAAAAAAACAACAAACCTCTATAGCAGAGCAGTGATGAAAAATATCTTCTAACATTTCCAAATTATAATTTGGGATTCAACACCAGTTTGTATCCATCTCTTTGGTTTCCTGTCATATTTGTTGTTGCTAATAGTTCAAAAAGCTCCTTCAGCACCTGGTAAAACTACAGATATACAAATACACACTCTTCCACATATACAAAGAGACTAGTACATATATTAGAAGAATGTATGTACTAGAAGAAAACCTTGTTTTCTCTAGCTACTTGTTTACTACCAGCTTACTATTTTACTGTTGAGTTTACATGGTTCCAGAAGCCTCGGGGTTGTGCTTCAACTTCAGCATTACTGGATATGGGCAATGAGAGCTGTCTGTTCTATATGAAGGCAGGTTTGCCTCTAAAGACTGTACAACACTATCTTATCTTACTAATGCTCTGATGTAAGGTGTCTGTATTTTGTGGCAGTTCCCAGAACCGTGCCAGTTTCTTTGTGCTCTGTCTTTCCCTGGAAGATAAAAATGCACCTGGAGCATGTCTGCCCTTGTTCTCAGAGAAACATCTCTTGAAATCAGATTGAAATCAGAAATCTAATATTGAAAACAGATGATGGTGAGGAAGGACAATTGGATAATCTTATGTTGGCATCCCTTTGCATAACATAGGTTCGGTAGAAGTTAAGGTATTTACAGCCCATAAAACAGGATGCGTACAAAGTGGAAGGAGGCTGATCTTATTTCTCAGCCAGGTAGTCAGTGCCAGGTATGTGCATGCATGACATACGAAAGCCCTTTGCCAAGGATGCATCTCTGTAGCCAGTCTTTTAGAAACATAATTTGCCTGACACATACAACATCCCAGTATTTTCTGATATTAATTTTCTGAAATCTCTAGAACAATGTCATTTCCGTATTTCACAAGCTGTTCACTAGTATTTATGTAACAAGGATGTCTCCACTGCAGCCAGCATCTTACTGGACCTTTCCCACATGTGCACGGCAGAAAGCCAACCAAGAACTCCAGCACTGGGTGCACAAGCAGGGAGAGCCACCTCTGATACAGTGACTAAAGACAAGCTGTCTCAGATGCATGCAGGGCTGGCTATATGCGAAAAGGAAGAGTAACATCTACAGCAAGAGCAAATAGCTTTGTAAATGTGTTGTACAGACTGTTTACCAGACAAAAATATACTAGAATGGGGGTGTGGGTTTCTCAAACAAGCAAGGGGAAAGACATCCGGGGGTAAACCATTTGGAAACCCCTATTACTAGGATTTGCAAATGCCTTACAGAACATAGAAACAAATGAAGTTTGTTCTGTTCCCTGACCCTCTTCTCTAAACCTGACATTTGAGGTCAATTACTTCATCCCAAAAAAGGGTGATGACTCTGTTTAGCAATCCAGTTCCTTTATATTCATAACTCCTGAATGCAAGAATGATCAGAAGAATGAGATCCTTCTGCATCACCTGAGCCAAGTGTTTCTAGTCAGCTGAATTTTCCATCTAAACTTTAAGGCAGCCTCTTTCAAGGAGAATGATGAAGAATTTAGAAGTCTAAATAACCTACAGAACACGACAAAACTTCTCAAATGAGCAAGAACACCCTTGTTTAGAAGGGAGAAGGAATTCATGTGTGGTGGGCCTTAAAAGCTGCTTTCTAGGCTGCACTGACGGCATGCGAGTTCCTCCACTTTCTTATCAGAGAGGCAACAACTGCCCGAGTCACAGGGTGTGCAGGGCACATGGAGGCGTCACAAAGGTGAGAAGCAGTGGTTGAATACAGCATGTATAAAGTATGTGAATAACCCCGTTCTGGGTACTGAATACTGTGTACACTTGGGCATTTTGTATTATCAGGGCTGTTAACTATGAAACAATCTATGTTTCTGTGAGCTGGTATAACAGTAGAACAAATACGAATGAGTGTGATGCCATCTCTACATTTTAAGCATTAGGATTTTTATTAGTTGGAGTATATTAAAATAATGCTAGACCCCATTTTAATATTCAGCCATTTTCACTAAAATTTTCAAAGAGGGATGCTTAAATAAGGCAAATTAACTGTTAACTGCTTTGCAAGCTCAGGACTGAAGGCAAGGAGGTTGCAGAAAGGAGAGTTAGATTGAGATGAAAACCCCTATATGCTTAGATGTCAGATGCTCAAAAATTATCAATTAAACAAGTCTTTTAATTCTCAATGTTTCTTTAAGCTTTTCTCTCTGCAGCGCATGTAATGCTAGGAATGGCAGAGAAATGCATACATTTGCTATTCTTAAAATGAAGTTTCTCAGAACTTCGTAAACGTACTGGATAATGATTATAAGGTCTGTGCAGTTACATATGTGGTGTGTATCTGTCATTTATCTGCGGTGAGATTTCTGACATGAAGAGAAAGAAGGCCATTAAAAAGAAATTCATCTGGCTTACCAAAAAAACACAGGGATGAGCAAGTAGTGATTAGTGACTGGTCAAAAGGAAAAAAAAAAAAGCCTCATGTCTGGAAATGATTATTTACATCATCAATCATGGTCCAGAAGCAGAAGAAGGAAAAATGAAAAAAATCTGTACACAGAAGCAGGCAATTCATACAACAAATCAAAGCATATTATAGGCCAAAGCAGCTCTCAGATGAATACATGTAATTCTGATGGGAGCTTTACAAGAATATGTTGGGGGTAGAAATCAGCCTTGGATTAAGCCATTTGTAATGAACTAATGACGTAGCTGCATTTCTCATGCAGCAACCAGCACATCGTACAGACATTGTTCAAAAAACTAAGCGTTGCAGAGCCTGGAATGGGACAGGAGATGCTACTGGGTTTTTGGGGCGTTCCCCTCTCCCCCTTTTGGAATATCAATGGCAATCTTCCTGTGAGGTGGTGTCGTGGTTTAACCCCAGCCAGCAACTCAGCACCACACAGCCGCTCACTCGCTCCCCCCCCACCCAGTGGGATGGGGGAGAGAATCGGGAAAAAAAGTAAAGCTCGTGGGTTGA